>JAUESI010000003.1:7584148-7640099 GCA_032275145.1 Synergus laeviventris | reverse complement strand
TATATATATATATAGTCTTTCCTTTTCAATTCTGCAAAGGAGACTTTCGTCGTAATTAATTTTAACTTTTAAAAAGAGTCAAGTGCGAGAAGAATTTTCGGTTTATATATAAATTAATTTAAAATGTGCAACTTAAATAATCTTACCTTATATTTGGAAAAATAGAGTTTTTTATTTTAATCAATAACTATATCAATAATTTATAAAATAGAAATAATTTCTTTGTCTTTAAATATTTTTATAAACACACTTGCAAATATCAGTGCAGATTTCACTGCACTTTACTCAGACTTATTCTCGGGTAACTAAAGTTTTCACTATTAGAGTTAGAGGTGTATAATTTCACAATTACGTGAGTTATAAAACACGGCATGCATGCACAAATAAAAATTACAATCTGATCATAAACCATACGATGCAGTAGCTAAAAAAAATTATCATTAATATTAATGAACTAAAAGAAACTTGTACATTTTCGAAGGTATTTCTTTTTTCTTCCCTGGTGGATAATTTAAAATGTTCAAATTAAGTTTAATGAATGAAATTCCTGACTCAGAAATATTAAAAATAATAATAATAATACCGGATAATAAATATATTAAAAACGATTAGTTCTACAACGGCCCTAAAGAACAATTTGTTTTCTATAAAATATATTCATATAATTTCTTAAATAAATTTATTTTATTATTTGAATATACCTATAAGCATTAATACAACGATGAATTAACAAACTCTACAAAATATCTTTCATGAATACCTGTATTTTCTCTACAACAGTTTCTCGATAGTTTTCTATAAATCTCCCACTCTGTAAATTCAATATAAATAAAATATACCGTATAACTTATTGTTTTCGGAAGAAAAAAAATTCAAATTCGTCACTTTTATTAAATATATAATTACCTGATGCTCATCATCAGAGGTGACGATATAAGCATCCAAAGGAGGTCCTTCGACAGTCGTAATTCGTTTCATTTCTGCTCTTAAAAGTGTCAATCTCATCCCAGTGTCCACCCTATTGTTTGGTACAGATATTCCAGGCGGGCAAAATATTCTAGAATAGCCTTTATAATTTAAGGGTGGATCTCGTAAACCCTGATCGTCAGCCCTCGTCGCGAAACCTGAAAAAAAAAATTTATAAATTTTAAAAATGTCTAAAAAAATAATTCAAAAAAATGTTTAACAAATTGGAGGCGCCGGGTATCGATCCCGGTACCTCTCGCATGCTAAGCGAGCGCTCTACCATCTGAGCTACGCCCCCTGTTGTAAAGTCTTTCGGAAATACTGTACTAGCCATGTGCCAACAAAAATCATTACTTAAAATATTAAAAACATCAAAGTTATGTAGATTTTTAACGCAAAGTTCAATTTTAATTTCTCTTCTCTCTTGCTTATTCGTCACTAAGGAAGAATAAAATAATTGTGGGTCTGATAAAATTAGGTTCTATATTTATTTGCATAAATTAATGAAACTAGATATAATTGTAATTATTATAATTCCTTATGGAATAGTTTTAATTTTTCTTCAAAATATGTAATTTTAATATTTAAGAAACATTTTGAAATTATACAGTTTATTTGTTTATATTAATTATTATTGGATAGACTGTAAGTGGAACAATAAAAAATGATTTTCTAGTCACTGCTGTTATATAAGTTGGACCCGATAATGTCCCATGGGAAACCAGAGGGTGTTCTAGGTGGTGCTCGAGTATCAGGTTAGCATATTTCAAGTAGAAGGTTCCAATAAAGTTTATTTATTGAAAAGTGAAAGTTGTTCGAATAGATAGAGTCTTGAAGACAATTCAGACAATAAATAATATCGGTCCCGCGTATTTCCGAGAGTAATTCCGTATCAGGGCAGCAGAATAAACTGGTGCATCGTCGATCATATGTATGCATATATATTATATACCTATATATGACCTATCTATATGAAGAAATCGACCTCAAGGGCTAATAATAAAAACCAGACTCAAAACTAAAATTGATTAATAAATTAGCTCAAGAATTAATTCAAAAAATATTTACGTATATTAGGCAATACATTTACTAAATTAAATAAAGTAACCTTAATTGATTTATATATGGTAACATAATATAATATAATATAATATAATATTGTATGGAAAATTTTATTTTTTTTAATGTAAATAAATTATAATAATATAATATGTCATGAGTGTAAATTTATTTCTAGGATTTATCAACATTTGTAATATTTATCGAATTTAAAAAAAAATGATTTTATTATTTCCTTTTTTTAAGTTCAGATTGCCCTTTCTATCTAAAATTTGTATTTATCTAAAATTTTATATTTAAAGGGCATTTATAGCAGATTAAAGAGCCTTCTAATGCATCATGTTTTCTTGATACATTTTAGCTGCCACGCGTGGCGCCACAGTTTATCAACAGCCTGGAACTGGTTCAAACCAAATATGTTTATCATAAAATATTTTGCTCGAATAATATTTACTTGAAGAGAATAAAATATTCATTAATTTTGAATTGTACATCACGTGAATTTTTCCAATAAAAAAAACCCTTTAAATTCTCTATGAAATAAATGCCTTTAAAAACTTTTAAACGACATGACATTATATACAATAATTATGCATATATACATTATACATAATATATAAATATATAACATAATTAAGTGGCTTTTATCGGATTTCACATTCAGTGGAAGTAAATAATAACAAAAGACAAATAGAGAATTTCCATCAAATTAATGATATGCTCTATACGAGTATTTGTATTACATGGTGACTTTGAATTTTTCAAAATTGTTATGAAACCCAGAACAACCTCGCTCGCCCGGAAAACGATCATCAGATTCCAATTTTACATCAGATATTTTCCACTAATTATACTCAACAGTTGTACTTCAATAATAGATTATCTCTTTTAATGTAATAATGTAATGCATCATACAGAGAAATAATTTATTATGTCAATTTTTCCTAAGAATTTATGAACGAACGTTAATCACATTAATACATTCCTATTTAAAAGTTTCACATATTTTTTCTAAAATTTAGTATTTTCCATATAGTAAACATTCTTAACATGACACGTTTGTCGCTAAATTGCAACGCACTTTAGCAAAAGTTATATTATAGGATTCTTCAATTACGCAATTATTGCGATTGCAATTTGGTAGAAAATTAAACTAAATTAATATGCTTATTTCCTATAATTCCACTCATGCATTTTCTTTTTCTATTTTCATTTCGTTGGAAATTCAAGTTGCCTATTTCATGAGATTTAAAAATTCTCATATAAATTCTAAATGTTCAAGAGACATTGTTGTATAGAATCTCCAATGTTTGTCATTGGATATGATAATATGTTGATCCTGATTACATAATATCCGGTAACTGGTGGTTTCGATTGTTAATCGTTGGTAAATCTACATGAAGACTATAAAAGCTTCGTGCATTTGTGAATTTGCATTAATGTCGAAAATGTGGATTTCCAAGTTGATCTTTTGTAGTGCGTTTTTAGTTTGGGCGAATGCCGAAGAAGAAATTGTGCTTGAGATTCCCCAGGGATCACTTAAGGGATTGAAAACAACTACAATTATTAATGGGAGTCCTTACTACAGTTTCAAGGGAATTCCCTATGCCAAACCCAATATTGGACCTAATAAATTCAGAGTGAGTTAGTTAAAGCAGAAATTTAAATAGATCAAAAGATGAATGAGTTATTAAATAGATAGACATTTTTTAAATTAAAAAATATTTAAACAGTAGATCACAGATGCACTCTATAAAGGCGTAGAAGAAATTGCACATAGATATTGGAATCACCTCAAAATGTATAGGATTATCAGTCAACACCCCAAGCAATACATTCTTCATGTTTACAATTAGATATATGGAATCCAAAAATACGCTTAGAATGTTTTGTAAAATTCAACAAATATCTTGGAAAATACTTAATCTTAAAAATACTTAATGTTTCACAAAATAACATTAAATTAAATCTGGTGAAACCACTTTAAAAAATTACATGAAATCCCAATAAATTTCGTAAAATTACGTAAAATCACTGAAATTTAAAATCTTATAAAATTTCGTAAAATTTCTTTATATTTCGTACAATCACTTGATATTCCTTAAAATGATTCATAATCGCACAAGATAACGTCAAATCTCTCAAAACTACTTAAAACCAAATGAAATCTCGTTAAATCCCTTAAAATTCCTGAAAATTAATTAAATCTTGCCAAGTCACTTGAAATTTCTTAGAATTCCATTATAGAACTACCCCAATAACTTGAATACAATCCCTTAAAAGCCCAAAAAATATCGTAAAATCTTTTAATATTCTCCAAAATTCATTTTGGAGAAATTTGTCAAAATTTGATGTAATCAAATGCACTTTCCTTGAAATTGAAAAAAAAATGTTTATTTGAATTTCAAATTGAAATCATGTAATTTTGTATCATGTATTTCTGTTCTTTAAGCAGGTATAATTATGAATGTAATTATATATACAGGAAAATTATTTTCATAGCAATCAGAACCAGCAGATCCATGGCAAGGTGTTTTGGATGCCACAAAACATCGCTCAAAATGTGTCTTTTACTGCATGATACAACAAGGATTGATTGGGGAAGAAGATTGTCTCTACCTCAATATTTATACTCCTGCTATTAATAAAGACGCTCGGAAAGCTTCTATGGTGCTTATCCACCCCGGAGGTTTTAATGGAGGCGCAGGAGATGACGATCTCTTCGGACCGGACTTTTTAATCGATGAAGATGTTATTCTTGTTACGCTCAACTACAGACTTGGTCCACTTGGTATAAAGAATCCTCAAAATCAGAGAGAGTAAACATTTTTTTATATAGAATTCAATTTCATAATGATTTATTTAGGTTTCCTCAGCACTGGTGATATTAATGCTCCTGGAAATGCAGGTCTAAAGGATCAAACCTTGGCCCTGAAATGGCTCAAAGAAAATATTGTAAACTTTGGCGGTTGTCCTAACAGAATTACTATAGCAGGGCAAAGCTCTGGAGCTGCTTCTGTTCAATATCATATACTTTCCCCCATGTCGAAGGGTAATTCAAAATATCTTTAAGAACTTTTTCCATTCCTGCCCCATTGATTGTGACGTTACCTTTATTGATCTGATTTTTTTTTCTCTATAAATACAATGTATTTACTAATATAATTTTTACTAATATAATGTACTGTATATCTTTTTTGAATAGGTTTATTCAAAAATGCTATTATGCAGAGCGGTTCAGTTTTGAACACCTACGCCCTTACTTATAACCCGAAAGAGAATGCCTTCAAATTGGGTGAAGCTTTGGGAGTAAAAACCACAGATACGGCCGAACTTGTTAAAAAATTGTCGGAATTTTCTGCGAAGGAAGTTGTCGATGCCAGCAAAATAGTTTCGGAAAGCCTGGCAAGATATTTATTTTATTTTGGAATAGAAGACCTAATTATATTTAGTATATCTTTATTTATTATTTCAGCATTCTATGAATGGTGCATTTCACGCGTTTGTGCCGTCAGTGGAGCCAGAAGTAGGTCAGGAGGTATTTTTGCCGGCTGATCCATGGGAATTGTTAAAATCGGCCCAATTTGCTGAAGTGCCATTAATGATTGGAATTACTTTAGACGAAGCAGCCTTCATGGCAAAAAGTAATATATATTTTTGTCCTATAGAGTTTATATTAGTTTCGTTTATAATACACAATAAATATCAAAGATTTCATTCGAAGAAAATTCTCATACCCGCAGTAGAAACTTTTGCCAAAGATATTTTATGTTATTAGTGATGCTGGAAAATGCGGGCGTTATGAACGATCACTTCGAAGGATTTATACCCTACGATCTTAACATTACTGACGCTGCAAAATTGAAAGAAATTGGAGACTCCCTCAGAAAGTTCTACTTTGACGGAAAAGATCTCTCTACAGATACTTCTGCAGAATATATTAAGGTGAAGCACAGGACTCGAAGTAGAGAAATGAAATTTACAATATAATTTAAAGAAGCTAATTATCTTTGTCATTTTTTCGACGATTATGAATTTCAGATGTCGAGTGATTTCATATTCAATGTAGGAATCTTAATGTCGGCAAAAATTATGGCGTCCAAAAGCAAACAACCCGTTTTCGAATATCTATTTTCACATTACAGTCCAATTGGCATGATGAAAAATCTGTTTGGATTACAAGAAGGTGACTAAAGTTTTAGTCAGATTAAACCGTAGTAGGTTTTTCCAAAGATATTTGCTACGATGTAAACTGTCTGCTTTTTAAAATTTACAATGAATGATAAACTTATTCAAAATATAACAAAATTAAAACACTTTAATTAATTAATCAGGTGTCACACACGGTGACGAGCTGTTCTACGAATTTTACTCAAATAGTTTCAAACAAAAACCTGCACCAGGAAGTCCTGACGAAAAAATGGGCAGAACTTTCATAAAACTCTGGACAAACTTTGTAAAGTACAGGTAAAATTGCTCAATTCTATTAGCCAAAAAGAATTTTAGCATTTTATTTATGGCTTTCGAATATAATTTTCATGGATAATTATTTTCTATAGAAATCCTACGAACAAGTTGGACGATGAGATCACAGTGAATTGGGAGCCCCTTGGTCCTGAAGGAAACTATATGAATATAGATGTACCTTTGAAAATGGAAAAAGGACTTTATAAAGACAGACTCAGTTTCTGGACAAACCTCTACAAAGAGGTTTTGGGAGATTACACAAGTCTCTTTTCATAACTTTAATTTTGTATAAGTTTTAAGAAACCAAATCTCATTTTAAAAGATTTTGAGGCATCATTTCAATAATCTCTAAATAAAATTAGGAAAAATAGATCAACAGATAAGTCAAAAGTTATTATAATCGTATTTATTCAACTATTAATACTCAAATGAACGCTACTTTAAAAAAAAGAATACGAACCAGTGAAATGAGAAAATATGAATGTCACGTAGATATAATATTGTAAATTAACCATTTTTCCGCAAAATTTCGCATTAAAGAAAAAAATCATGTGGAAATATAAACTTTCTTTCATCTTTGGTATAAAAAGAATAGGTGAAATTCCTCTAGTGCTTATTCAATAAGTTGAGGAAACCTGGAAAAAATCATTTTCGTTTAATCTTTCGTCGTTACCTAATTTTTATTTATCCTATAGTGTATTTACAGCTTTATACAGAACGTGAAGAATGAATTGAAGTGTTATTCCCAGGGATCTTCTTCTCTGTCCCCATCGAAATTTTGTTGCACTTGTTGCTTTCGAAGTGTGTTTCGAAGTCGCTGTTTCGCGATACGTAAGACTTCTCGCATTTGAGATGCAAACATCGCTCTCGTCGGTTGTTCAAAATGCTGGCTTTGAGAAACGGCTTCTACAAATTCAAATAAAAAAATATAACTTCTTGCTCTATGAAATTGTTTCAGCGACGATAGTTTAAGAAAAGGATGACGAACCATAAAAGGCGTTTGTTATTTGCCTATTGAATAAAGCTATTCCTACTTGAGCGTGACCAGTATCTTTACCATGCCATGTGAAATTATTCGCGACGTCATTGGTTAAAACTTCCTTCATGCAGAGATTTAAGGCCTCGCGCAATGTGAAACCTCCGATATATTTCAAATACTGAACCTACAAAAATGAAAATAAAAAATAGTTCATAATCAAAAGGAAAAATTTAGAAAAAGATTCTCCGAACTTACTAATCCGTTGTAAGCTTCGTCGCTCGCATTATCAAAGTCTATAACTTCCTGAACGGTTTGCATTGGAATAATGGTCGGTTTTACAGGAGCTTGGCCTTTTCTTTTCTCTTGCTTCATGTGCCTCTCAATATTTTCGAGACGAGAATTAATCGTATTGAGGTGACTATTGTAGGTGTCGAGTTTTTCATTCAACTTCCTGGAAAAAACAAACACGCAAGTTAAAATTAAAGTCATTCTCCAAAAACTTTAATTTTTCAAAACCATTTTCCTCGTAAAACAATAAAGATATTTCAATGTTCTTTTATTCCACTTTTTTCAAATGAAAACCCTCCTCGCGTTATACAATAACATGTCATTGATTTACTCTCCGCTTATTAGGAAAGCCAAAGAAAGCTTTCGATTAACAGAATGCCCATTTTCCGTTTAAAAATTAATTAAATATTAACCCATTCAATAGTTATAAGCAAATTAAGAGAACCAATTTCCAAATATAGTAATTTAAATATAAATTACGATATTAAATTATTGTTGTAAACAATTTTTGTGACAAAATATTTGATTTCGCAGTTTTTTCCATTTTAGATTTCCTTTAATCACATGAGTTGCTACAGATGTCCAAAAAAATAGACGTTCAATTATAATTGTTAAAGTATTGCGATTATTATATTGGCACTTTTTTCAAAAATTCTTTGCTCTAGACTTTTTTTTTGAAAGGAAATAGTATGTTTCGTATCATTGTTCCTTATCGGTTTTCGAATTGTACAGGAAAAATGTTATAATACCTCCGTATCTCCTGACAAATAATCCATTTTTTATAACATAATATAAAGATTCTCTACAGCAGAAATAATTATTGTCCAAAGAAAGGCAATTCTTACTTCAACTCGACTAGAATTACAGAATTCCGATCATCATGAAGACCTGCAGCTTGCACTCCTAAATTTGCAGTCTCCTGTTGATTTGCCGTAAAATGTTCGATTTTAAAAGTAGTGGGAGGCATACCATTTCCGGTATTTGTGGTTGCTGGATAACCAGAAGGTCCAGGAAGATAATGAATCGGATATGCATAAGCTGCAGATAATAATCCCGATCCCGGAAGAACATTGTCAATATTTTCCTGAGGGAGTGGATAAGCATTCGTCGAGCCTGGAATGTAGAGAGTATCTGTTGCGACTGAACCCGAGGCATTTCCTTGTTGAGGAATTCTGTCTTCTTCTGTTTGGGAGATACAAGATTCACCTTCTTTCGCAATTTGATGTAGTTTTCTTTCAGCCTCTACAGATTCTTGTATGAGCTTTATTTCGGCACGTATTCGTCTTCTTTGACGCATGGAAAGACAATGGAAAGGCTTTCGACCCACACGTTCCGATCTGTGGACCCTCATTTTTTAAAAGAAGGTACTGTAAAATAAATATTGATAAAAATTTTAATATAATAACTTGGATAATGAAAACTCCAAATCAAAACAAGTTCAGAAAAATCCAAAAGCATAGACATTCCTTCTACAAGTTCAAGAATCAATTTTACTATAATTGTGTTACTTAATCACAAGCGAAAGTCCATCCAAATAGAGTTGCACAATTATATTGTACAATCAATGGAATAATAGGAGAAAAGAAGTTTCTTTCCACTTACTAACTGAAATGCAAGGTATGTATAATGACGATCCTAACCTATAGATTACACACTATTCGTCTTTCTCTTTAGATAACCAGCATTGCACTTTTTCACAGTCATAAATGAGTCGTAGACTTTATTATTTCTTTTTTATTAAAATATATCTAAATTAGGCACTAGGATGTCATAATTTGAGCCTGGAAGTTTAAAAATATAAAGAAATCAGACAAACAGGACAAAAAGTAAGATGTCCAACATCAAACATCAAACGATCAAACAAAGCAGTTTGTCGGTAAAGAAGTTTCACCATCTTGTTGGTAAAGTAAAGTCAGCCTACAATCTATCTGTAACTGGTGCCCTCTGCTTCAGAATTTCCGCAAAGTCAACCAGCTTGTTCGATTTCAAATTGAGTTTTATACTTCTTTTTTCAGGAATTAAAATTATTCTTGATAATTTATTATAGTTAAAATCCCTGTGTAATATCTTCTAATCTTTAAATTTTTAAAGTCCTTCTTAAATCCCTGGAATGCTTTTAAAATCGTACAAACTCTTTAATATTTTTCCAATCCCCTGCAATTTAGTTTATCTTTTGAAAATTCCTTGGAATCATTTAAAATAATCGAAAACTGCCAATAGTCTTTAAAACCCTTAAAAATCCTTTGAAAAAACGTGACATTTTTTTAATCCATTGAAATCTCTGAAAATACTTTGAAAACTTTAGAAATCCTACAAAATTCTTTTAAATTCCTCAAAACCTTTTAGAATACACTCAAATTTTTTAAATCCTGTGAAATCTTTTGAAATTCATTTAGATTTTTAAATCTATCAAAACCGATGACATATCCGTTAAAATGTATATAGAAATCCCTAGCTTGAACTCATATACGAAAAACGAACAATGATATACCCCCAAACATCCTCAAAATTTTTAATATCTTTTAAAATGACTTCAAACATTATTGAAATTTGGTCTACAGTCAAACGTCAAATAGAATAGATGAAATTAAATTAAATTACTAAGGCCAACTAATATTTTATTTGATATATGAACTATTTTTTTCAATACTTTAGTAGCAAGGTTTTTTTTAATTACTGCAAAAAATTATAAGAATAGAATTTTATTCTTTAAGGCCGGTCATACATAATATTGAAATGTTGAAGTTTAGACTTTCATGAGAATAATAAAAGTCGAGAAAGTAAATCTTCACTGATAGCTCTCAATTTCTTGTGGGTGCTTCAGAGAAATTTGGTAGTCAGCCAAATTCCATGCGACAGAAATATTGACCTAGAAATTTGAAGGATTTACACATACTTGCGATCAATTACAATTCAGATATAATAATTTATAATGAACCCAATTTGATTGACATTTAAAACAATTTCATCTTATTTATAAAAACTTTAAACTCTAATCAGTTTTAATGAATCCAATTTTATTGACATTTATAACAATTTCATCTTATTTATGTAAACTTTAAATTTAAATTTAGAGAGCATGCAGATTGAAAATTGACAAGCATACCTTATATATACAGGAGTCGCCCATATAATTTCGGTGATGATGCGTCCAAGGAATGTTTTAATTTAATTCGATTTTATTGACAATCTGCATGCCTTTACTCTCTAAATGAACAAATTATCGAAGCTGGTCAAACATTGTTTATAATTTTTTATAAATAAAATTTGTATATTAAAATTATTGTAAACCCTTTTTATGAGAAATATATTTATTTCGTTGTTCCTAATCTATTTATTAAATATAATAATCTATTTTTTGCAGCGATATAAAGCGATTTTAATATATCTTAACTTAAGGGAAACGAATGTTCACTTTCGCTTTCTCTCACACACTCCTTCCTCGTTCGCCATTTGCTGCGTCCAAATATTGGTTCACCACTTGCTTTATAGTCCCGAGATGATCAGGATTCCAGAATGACGAGGAGGCGATTGTTGGTAGTCGTATTCAATTTCTAGGTCGACGACAACCTACCAACCAACTAAATGGAGTGGAAAGACACTGATAAATAGTGAAAATGGTCAACTGCAAGTCATACATAGATGTAAATTAATAAAAATAAACTTAATTCTTCATACATAATTATTATGGATGAATAATCACTAGTTTAGACTCCAATTATAGTCGCAGTAAGTTACAAAAATAATAAGAAGAAAGGGACATTTGTATTATTATTTACAAAAATCTATATGACACTTCCCTTTCAGCTCTTCTTTCTTCGTTCTTGGTTTACGTCCACGTAACCGTTGGTGTCCTGTCTTTCGTTCGCCACTCACTTTCACGTCTCAAGAAGATCAGGGAATCATGTCAAGCAAGAGGTAGTGGCCCAGTCCAAACCATACAAGAGATTAGTGTGAGTTTTATGTATTAAAATGCCTTATCCCTCGGGGTTTCCCTTATTAAAGGGATTCCCCTAACCCTGCGTGTTCAACCTGTATCCCACGGGGTTCCCCTTATATCATCTCTCAGGGTTCTTCTAATCCCGAGGACTACACAGCATCCCACATACATGTGATCAACATCCAACAGAGTTTCTCCGATCTTTACTCCCACGTAAATCTCCCTGTCTTTCAGGGTTACCCCTACCCCTCCGGGTTTATCCTATCCTTGGTATTCTCCCTATTAAAATCTGCATAAAATTATTTCTTTTTCGGTCCAAATTAATATAAAATCAAAAGAAACAAAAACATCTGTTCAAATCTCTTAAAAGTTAAAATTGTTATCCAATGTCGTTTCCAATGTCGTTGCATATTTGCATTGTTGTAAGAGAAATCAAATTGTGAGATACCGCATATCTGTCTGTCAGCTTTTGCTTTGAAAGCCATTAGGTCAATTAGCAAGAGTGTCTTTCTAATCTGAAGGCCGAAGCGACTGGAAGCAACACCATCTCACCGCAGAGAAGGCAATGTCCTGACTAAGAGATGATCCGAATCGGGATGCTGCGCGTCTGGACCGTGTCTCGAGATGATTTTCAGCATCTGCTTGCCAGGCTCCCATAAGCAAAGAGCTAGTTCATTTTCATCTCTGGACCAGATCTTTCCACCTGTTCAGTGGCGTAACTGATACTTTAGAGCCCTTTTCGTGAAAATCAATACACACAATATGAAATATCGATCGCGTTTCTCATACCTGCCTAATCAAAATCTTTTTTTTTCTTCAAGAGAAATCAAAAAGAGTGTACCATATATAATTACTAATTTGACATTTGATAAATTTACTAAGTTTTAAATTAATAGATTTAAATTATATATAGGATTCATAATTTAAGATCTAAAAAAACAAATTTTTAAAAATCAATGTTTATTTATTGGACATTAATTATACGAATTTATTCTTTATTCATAAATCGAGTCAGCTGATTTCCATTTTATGAGCGTTCATTCACCGATTTCATTCATAGAATTTGAAGAATGAAATACGGTATAATCAGCTCCGAGAAAGTGACCAATTTTACTTTCGATCGGATGAAAAGGAAAAGTGTTCGAATTCCCTTTCCATGGTTGGAAACGAGAATCAAGGATATTTTGGCATCGAAGCCTTGATTTGGGTTGTTTCGAGGCTTTTCGGAACAGGAGAGCATCATAAAGAGGGTGAATGTCAGGTACGGGGTAGTTTCTTCAATTTATCTCTTTTCGGCAATTTACAAATTATTGTAAAGGTTCTCATTCAACAACGTTGGAGAACATTCAACTTTCAAAATATTTAGCATTTTCAAAACGAAAATTACAGATATACCATATAAGTATACAATTTTCAATGTATTATACATTTATATATAATAATATAAGCTTTTTTACAGACATAATATTCAGTTATATTTATTTTATAATTATTTTTAATTAATAATACCTTATGTACATAAATAATTTTGACACGAGAATATAGTTTTAAATGATAGTTATGAAATTATCAATGAAAATTATATTCAAGAATCTAAAAATGAATTGGGGGTTGGAATAAATGAGAACAATGGTTGCGACCTGGATGTTGGCAACCAGGGAGAAACACCCGGAGAGCACGAAAATAAGAGATTGTAAAACGAGGGTAGGTTAGGAAACTTCCCTCCCAGGAAAAGCCCAGAAAGTCTCAATTATACACCAATTGTAAATGCATAATAGCTCAATATTATAATTTGTCAAAAACACTTTACATACATTAGCTTTCACAATATAATTAATTACAATTTCACAGTTCTTCCTTCACCGAGTAAAAGGTAAGTTTAAGTGTCCAAAAAACCACATACTGAACAAATGTAGAATAAAAAGTCAATAGCAATAATGTACCATGCTCATAGGAAGGTTTTCTGCAGTTTTCCTCTCCTTAAAACTCTCTCTCTCTCTCTCGATCTTCTATCTTCTATCTAAAGTAAAGAGAGAACTTTGTTTTAAAACCCCGAAAAGATGTAAATAAATATAGAATAATAATTTTTTAAAAATATTTACATGCAATTAGAGGAAAAAAATTGAAAACTCTTTGGACTGCAACAGATCGATATCAGGAATTACCGACCGAGCATTGGCCATACAGTTTCATCTCGATGCGAATATGGACACCAACGCACATACAAATACTCCCCTACCCACACATCGCCTGGTGGTAACCATTCATTGGCGTTGCAAGTTGAATAAAAAAAAAAAGAAACAATAAAATTTCAATAAAAAGAAGAAACATAAATCTAGCCCCTGGGTGTCATGCGGTGTCTATATATCGGTAGATGCGCGACGGGCTTTTGGCCTTTACACCCTTTCAGCCTCCATGTGCCCCTGTTCGGAGTGAGACGCACGCCTGCTTAAGTGGCCTTGTGGCGGGGTGTTCCAAGGGCGACTACCTGTCTCCAGTTGCGACTAGTCGCAAAGTCGTGCCCGGAAAAAGATGCCGCCGACGTTTTTCTCGGTTTCTTCCGAGTACCGAAGCGTCGCGGATGCCCGCCATCGGAATAGGAATTCATAGGGTGGTGGAGGTTTTCCGGTTCGGCTGATGAAACGTTACCTCCGAGAATCAACCCTGAACTCCGTCATCCCCTCCCTGATTTTTCACCCCCTTTAAAAAGGGGTTGTTGCAGATCGATCAGAAGAGTCGAGAGTCGAGAGAGTGGTTATTGGCGGTTGGAAGCACGTCGAGCCATAGAAAAGTTATTGGAAACCGATGCGACAAGGAGGTCTTCCGTGCCCTACCTCCTGATTAGGAACCCAGAATTGGAGCTAAGGTTTCCGGTCGTTAGTAATTATGTTAGCTCTAAAAATATTATAGGTCGATTTAAAAAATTTTTTTTTGTACAGCAAAATAAAATGGTGCAGAAAGGTGCTTTGAGGTATTTTTTGTTGTGTTGGAAGGTTCTATGGGCGGTGAAGAGTCATGGGGTTTTAAATTTCAAAAGCCGCTGGGGCCTGAAGTACTTTTAATCGTCCATTTATCTTAGCGCTCCTTCAATTGAACAACTTTTACACTTTACCTTGAATATTTTTTCTTTTTATTAATTATTATTGTATTTATAATTTGTAAAGTAATGTGTTTGGAAATACCATTCGATAATAAAATAGGAACAGGGTTTGGGAAAGGAGAAAAGAGGCTGACGAATTACGAATGGCGAATGTCGGTTAGGAAATGGAGTGGGAAAAGGGGCTAAGAAAATGAGTGGAAAAGGGATTTAGAAAGAGAACGTTTTTAAAGAAGACCGAATGTAGGGCGAGAAAGAGGAGATTTAGAAATAATGGTAGTTAGAAAAAGGATTAGGAAAGTGACCTGGAAAAGTGGGTGGGAGTCGAAGGTGGTAAAGGGGGTGAAAAATATACGTGGAAAAATATTTTTGTAAAAGCGGGTTGGAAAAAGAAATAAAAATAAACCATTTTGAAAATGGGGTACGAAACGTATATAATTTGGCAAATTTGGCAGAGAGGGTTGGAGGAAACTATTTGGCACTTTATTATTCATTAAACATCATTTTTCGGGAATTTAATACTCGCTAAATCAGATTTTACTGATGTTTATACCGTTTTCTCCATGAAATTGTGCACTTACAAAGGGGAACTGATACTTTTTCCTGCAAAACGAGGGCATGTGATATTTTTGTGACTTAACCCTATTTCAATGCCTCAGTAAATATAAACGTTCGATAACCAATAAATGGAAACCATCGACAATCGGAAATAGGAATTCCCGATTGGTTCTCGGAGCCGGGTGGCATACGCAGCTAGAGGTTTCTCTTCGAATTCATTCAAACACGCCCTCTCTAAAAAGAAAGGGACAGAAAATTGACCGAAAAGGGTAATAATTTATATAAAAGATCTAAGTAATGTTTCTCTTTAATTAACCAGGATTTGTTACTGTTTAATTTAATTAAAGAAGTTTGGGAACCGGGGTGGGAGAAGAGTTTTGAAAAGATAGCTGTTGCGGGAAAGGGGGTGGAAAATGAAGATCCAAAAAGAAGAAATACTCTAATTTGAAACTGATATCCACATGGAAATCCACGTTACTTCGTTACTAAATCCACGTGTAAATCCATGTGGATTTTTTCAATAGGATCAATATTGTTATTTAAACAATATATAAGTATTTTTTGATAATTTGAATCTTCTTTGGAGAATTTCAAACAATCTTAATTTTTTCGCAAAATGTTATTTTTAGAAATAATATAAAAGCGGTTCAAAATATTAAAAAATATAGAAAGGAAACTCTTCTTACAATTAGTTCTTTAAAAGAGAACTATTTTTTCTTTCGACTTTTCCCAAAAGCTTACTTAATCGGGGTGGTACGTCTGCCATGCGGTTCTGCCAAAGTGGGGGTTGGCAGACCGATATTTTTTTAAAGCTATATATATATAATATAACTGTCCCCTATAACTAAGGTTTCATTTAATCACATTTTAAATGGTAAGTCTGATATATATTGACGGAGTGAAAATGACGGTGGGATCTCGGGTTATAGAACACCCTAGCAGTCATCGACCGATCCGAGACACTCGCAATCCAGATATACTATAGTGTTTCGTGGGTCAGAGGGGGTGAGATATGAATGAGATTGTTCAACCCCTTGGCACAGGGATTGAAAACAACCACCAACGTGGTCGTACTTTCCTGGTACCAAACCGCCCTTGTTTTCCAATAAATACAAAGTGTAAGCGATTTCATTGGTCAAATGAGTGAAAAGAGTGGTGTCACATTTTGAATAGACTGCAGGGTTCTGAGAGTGCTCAGTGCTCACACACTGATCGTGGGTCGCGGGGGCCAGCTACTATGTAGCATCGGAAGCCGATAAGGCACGATCGAAGATATTGGGTCGACCTTCTGCTCGCGATGTATGCCTGCTCCATTTCCGGTCGAGTTTCCACTGGCAGAACAGTTTTAAACCCTGGAAAGTTCGATGTATTGATTACCAAATTTTTATGACAGATGCAACATAATATAATCTCCAGAATTTCATTACAATTTTTGCTGGTAATCCAGTATATTTTTATGCTTTTGTGAAAGTTGGTCTTTATATACAAATAAGTTAAGAGTTTTTTAGTTCTTCTCTTAAAATTGCATATGATGAATGCAATGATAGTCACAAAAATGATGAGTGTGTTTTCAAGTAAATAAAAATATGCAACTAACTTTTTTTATTTTAATCTCCAATCAATAGAAGAACTACACACAAAAGTTTTAGATTTCCTGATGTTTTAGACGTTTCGTGATAATGCATAAAAGATGAGGAATGAGGATGCATACAATTCCAATTCCCTCAAAAATACCCTTTATTTCCTTAAACAGCTGGAAATTCTAAATTTATTTTCTACAAATCCTAAAATCCAAGAAATTCTCTGTGAATTTGTATTTTAGAATTTCCCTCTATGATCAAAAACACCAGAGTTAAAATTCTTGAAAAATGTATAAGTATGTACCAATTTTACCATTGTCGTCTCGGACGCTCCTCAAACAACATAAAAATTGTTCGCTCCACTGAAAATAGTCTGATTGTGCTTATTTTTTTACAGGATTTTTTTAAGACATCAATGCTTCTAAATTCGGAAAAAAATCGGCTTCACCTAAATGTTTAATAACAAAAATCTAGCACAATTAATTTCCTCTCTCCAATATGCCCAGATGATAAAGTCTGTACCTATAATATTTTCGAACGATCAATGAAATTAACGAGCAAGGAGGTGGCTCGAATAGATTTGAAGGATATTAGAGCAGCATCAACTTTGCAGGTGTCTCTTTTTCTACACTAGATTACGTAATTGAAGGTAACTGTTTGTCTCACTTTAATGGCTTCCAGACATGACTTCTCACTCAAAAGAACAGACCAAAAGTAAAGGGTTAGAACAGACTAAGCAGAAAAGTATTAGGAGCCCAGGAATATAAAGCTAGAGGAAATTCGTCTCTCTATTACTCATCGAAATATTCCAAGTAAATCTCAAGAATGTTATTATACTATTCTATAAGAAAATCTGCATACAGATTTTCAAATTTCAGTTATCTATATCTAAATTTTTAAAATACACTCATAATTAGATAATACATTCTATACTCTTCTTAAATCTTTTATTTATATTAAAAAAATAATCATTAGGAGTCGAGAGCCTGCTCCTACTCGACAGAATCCTATCTTTCTATCATATGACCTGCCCCTAGGTTCGAACATAAATAATTATTTAGGGGCAGATAACCGATTATTTCAGTTTTTAATTATAGAGGCATGTCTAAGGTACAAATGTGGTATTTTCAGGGGCATGTTTCAGGTTAAAAGTTAAGACTTTATATATATTACTTACGCCGAAGCGGATTAAGAATTAGAAAGTCCCTCTTTTATAAATTTATTCGTAATTCAATTTTGGGGTCATGTCTTGGATTTAAATGTGGGACTTTCAGGGTAGGTCCTAGATTCAAACTGAGGGTCTTATGCAGTGGCAGGTGAAAGTTCTTAGTTCTCCAAATAGGAAAATAGGATTTAATCTATATAAGCGCAAGTCAAAAGGAATTTTATTTAGAGACAAGTAACTTTGTCAATTTCTATTCTTTACCCAATCAAGACAGGTTTAAACGTCTTATAGGTTCAGCTTTATGCAATTAGTGTTTTATATAGGGACAGCTCACAGGTTCCCATCTGGAACCTTAGAACCATTTAAATCTTGTAATAAGTGAAATAAAGAAAATTTGAATTTAAGGCAAGTGCAAGCAAATGCATGTCCTTTCCTGGCAATTTTGAGCGGCAGCTATAGCTGCTGTACGTAGCGAAGAACGACAACAGGAGGCCGATGCGTTTGCAGTGACTCAGGAAAACAGAAAAGTTAGAAATATCGAATAGAAAGCGGAACGCGTTACACTTGTAAGCCAAGCCTACCTTTAACATACTAACCTGATACCTGTCGCGACAAGTTGTATTAAAAAAAATACGAGTCCAATAACATTGTCTAATGGAAACTGTAGCAAAGTAAATTTCAAATCCCAAAACGTACCTCAAAAACGTTGATAATCAAACATTTCTTTCTGAATTCTTTAAATTCTTAGACCGAAAGAATTTTCAAATTTGATATTGTTTCTACATTATATATTTTTAAAATGCAAAAATGATAGTAATGATACTAAGCAATAAACCTTGAGTCCAAACAAAGACAAATCGCATTATCTAACAAAAGTAAACCTGGAGGGAAATCTGAATTTGAATCAACTAATTTAATTTAATCGGTCGTGTAAATTGAAGTGTCTCTAATTGTAAATAAAAAAATAATCAGAAAAGGGGGGTTAAAGTAGCAGTTTGTCTTACTCCGCAGATGAACAATAACAACCATTTTTTGTTTACAGATATTGGATAAGTGACAGCGCAGAGTACCAGGGCCTTATGAAACAGAAGGGGACCTATGTTGTGGTCGCTTGGGGCTTCAACACGGCATTAATTAGGGTGGAACAATAGAGAACAAGAATTTTTAGCAGGGTCACATCCTGCTTAGGAGGTCGATGCGTGGGAGTCTAAGCACTGACAGGCCTTTGGTGAAATCGTTAGAATGGCAATGGCAGCGACACTCGATCGAGAGCAAACTCGTTATCGATTCTTAATTAATCCATTTTCCATCAGCTCGATTCATTCCTATCCTTCGAGAGGGAATTCCTGCCAAGAGTAAATTCCTCTCTATTATACACTCAATTAAGTTCTTAATTTTTCGTTTTTTAATCAAATTCCACGAATATTTCAGATAGGTGTCTAATAAAAAATAGTCTCTAAACTTGATTTAGTTAAACGGTCACCAATTTCTTTCTCTAACATTTTTAAATAATGTAATTATTAGATGAATTTAAATTTAAATTCATTAATTATAGTTGTTCCTTTTTTCTAGGGGAGGGGGGTCAGGAAAAATGCTACTTTGCGTTTCGATTGGGAAGCTAAAAGAATTCTTAGCTACTATAATAGTTAGTTCGGGTATAAGGGGGCTGTGAAAATATACTACGCTGCTTTACGTTGGGGTGGAAGTTAGATAAAAAGTTCTAATTGTAAGCTACATTACATTGGGGAAGAAGGGTCAAGAAAAATTCGACTTTGCCTTTCGCTGGAGGTTGCGTTACATTGGGGGAGAAGAGGTGGGGCGACGCTACGCTGCGTTACCCTGCTCAGCAAGGGGAAATTTTAGAGAAATTACACAATTTCCAGATGTACCAACACCACCTCCGTCTTCTCGAGCGAAGACCGGCCCATATCTCCTTTCTTTCGGGAAAAAAATTGGTAGGTCCAGTACCTTGATAAAGCAAACTTAAGCTAAAAGAAAGAATTAGAATAAAAATAACTATAGAAATTCCCCTCGATAGGTGAGGGAAAGGGCTAACAAATACACTAAGTTACGTTACATCAGTGGTTAGGGATGGGGTGGGGTAGGAGTGTGGTTAGGAGTAGCTTCTCTGCTTAGAAAATCGTTATTGTAATCAATGAAAATTAAAATAGTATATGGATTATTTAATTTGTGCCGTTCCCTTTACCTTGAATTGAAGAAGAAGGGCCTAAGGGGCAGTGCGTGGTTTTACCAAGGTAACAGCCCCCGCAGGTGGTGAACGAAGGGCCCTCGAAGGATACGCTCATCCGCGATGCAGTTGCATTGAGTGAGAATGCACCACAATATGGTGTTGTATTTCTATAAACTCTATAGACGGGGTAACACACATACACACATACACCCAGTGGAAAGAGGAGAGGCCTGTAGAAGCCTATGTGGACTTAACAGCTGGTTAGGCTCACGCACTGCCGGACGGACGTAGGTTATCGGGGAAGCATGATCTGTCTTGCTCCTTCAGCTCCTCCTTTACTCCTTTTTAGGAGCCACATATTGCCTGACTGCGGTCCAACTGTGCACGGGACGCATAAAGACCATGGATTCGGGGCTGCTCGAGGTATAGGAAAAAGACTAGTCGAAAGTCCTCTCCCCCGTAACGTTTTTTTAAAATAGGGCTATATGATTAATCGTTACATTATTAATTAAATAATGATTTAAAAAATTAATAGTTTGATAGAGTTTTTAAAATTTGAATTTTGTTATAGTTATAATTGTAACTATCAATAAAAAATCAATACTATAATTAGTTGTGATTCTGATAACCGAAGTTAAGCATGAGCGCTTACTTGCCTCGGCTATCTGTTCGTAATGCCGTCGTACTATAGATGGGAGTTTTATTTATCATCCTCGAAATAATAATAATAATAATATCGTACAATTCTGCTAATAATGTATCAATTTCGCCATTTTTAAAATTAATTTAAACTAATAGGAATAAGAAAAGATATTTGCGTGCATCTGCACTGACATGTGGCAGCCGCAAGATACGCACATATCGTCATCTTGTCAGTACATGCATTACTAGGGTTCCATGACATGCATGAATGTCATATATGTTCACGTAACCCACGCAACGTACTATATTCACGCACGCAATATCTATATACACATTTAACTCATCCACCATCTTTCCCGAAATATTCGACCTCTCTTTTCCTTTCCTTATATAAAATTCATGATGCTCAGTATGCAAGATCTCTCGTGAGCAAGTGAAACACGATAATGGGTGGTAAATTCTGAAACGTTGAACAAAGAAAAAACGTGCAAGATATCAAGAGAGAATGAAGAACAAGAGGTGATGGCTTGTGGATGACTATAGACATGCTTCGTCCATTGTTATACTAGAGGTCATGAAATAGGGTTGCTTAACCTTCGGGGTTAAAGTAACCACATTCTTCATTGCACAATCTGTAATATATCTACAATATCTATTTTCAGAGGGTCTTGACATTCGCATTCAAAATATTGCAGACATCTCAATAAAATCGTTATAAATGCTAACTCGCTATATATATAACTCTAGGTTTATTTTCTCAAGAGAATATAAACCTTTATAATATGTACTTCACTAATTTAGGCGATCTATTAAAATTCTTCTCCAAAATAATTTTCTAATGTATTTTATGTATTTTTTTTTATTTCGTGACCCCGAAACCTTAGTTTTCTCGTAAGCTTTTGCCAATAGAAGATTTACGCGATTGAAACACTCAAACCAAAAATATTGATTTGCGTAGTTTTTTTTATTGTTTCTGGAGAAAAGTGGAAAATGGTCTTTTCTGATAATTTCCAGAGAAACAAGTCAAGAACGCTTGACCGCTCCTGGACAATGGTGCTGAGAACCTTAACAGAGGAGAGAACCAGGATCTCAGAAAATTGTACAATCTGACGATGTCTGAATTTCTATTTTCTTTGTAATCTCTTCTTCCTAATAAACAATTCATTCAGTCTTCTTTTCGATAGACGATATAGTGCTTGATTTATCGACAATATAAGTCATTTAAATCCAAACTCTTATTTTTCCTACAAAAAGATCTTTATCGTCAGCCACTAAATCATAAGTTCCGATTGTTGGTGTTCTGTCTCCAGCATCTTCTCTAAGTAGAGTATCTTCATCTGACTTATGCGACGAATTACTCAGGTCGCTTCACATACTTTATCTTACCTACAAATCTGATGTCCTCATTAACGGAACAAATTTATCTTCTCGACACTTTATCTTCAAGGTTTGATCCCAATAACTTTCAGATATAGTTGTCTGATTTTCGATTATATTTTAGAAGCTTCTAGTTTGAAGGTTATAGAAGCCTAAAAACTAATATAGTTTTCAATGTATTTGAGTCGAATCTCATAAATTATTCTGAATAAGATTAATCAAATTCGAAAGAATCATCTGATGATTTTTTTTAATATGATGATCCTTCAAAATTTGATGATTGAAAAATTAGCTTAATTAGAGCACTTATATAAAAATAATATCAAGTTTGTCATCGATGTCATTAAAATTATCAACATTATCATCATTATCACCAGTATCATCAGAAAATGCATCAGCAAGAGTCTTGGAATTGTACCTGTGCTTGTATATGAGCTGACTAGGAGAATCTACCATGCAGACCATGATTGGAGACGAAGGTAGGAGAAACCTGGTGAAGACAAGCTTCACCTACAGAGACTACCTTCTATACCAATACAGAGAGGTTGAATTGATGAGGAATATTTCCATCAGACCATGACCATAGTGGACTCTCCTAAGCTTAGATTAGGAACCGGATTAGAGCAAAGTGGACCTAGAGTCCTTAGTTATCCGTCGTTTGTTGGTAAACTTAAGTTTAGAAAGAGTCGGAGAACAGGAGATGCGAGGAGGTTGACTGTTGAACTAAGCGGGGTTAGGATAGCTCTAAAAAGCTATACCTGTTCGGCTTCCGTAGGTATGCCAACCTATCTATGTGAGCACTACTGACTGCAAATGTGTTGTCCACGTACACTCCGCATAGAAGCCACTTCTCCTACATTTAAACGTAAACAGATACTGATCTACCTCAAGTTCAAGAATTCAGATTTTTGAACTTGATTTGAGCATTTAAACATTTTTTAAAATGTATTTTAACTTGTATTGTCCTTGAATAATTGTAGTTTATTTATTGTTCTTACTGATTTGAGTACCTCTGGATTTGAATTAGTGACTTTTTCCCCCTATTTCAATCCCTTAACTTGAATCAATGGAACTTGACTGAACCTAATTGAAAGCAGTGGAAATTCCAGTTAGTTGATGAATTTTTCAGTAAAAAATTTATACTAGGATTTTTGTTACTTTTTCTACTGAGAAATCAGTGCATTTTTACTGATTCGAATTCCACTTATTCGAATTTGGAGAATATTCACAATCAGGAAAATTTTACTAGTAGCCGAGTTTCAGTAAAATTTTCAGTGATGAATCAGTAGAAAACTCAAAACTGCTAAATAATCTGTTAAATCCGTTGACTAATCAATAAAATTCACTGAATAATATGTAAAATATTTAATCACTTAAATCTGGTAAAAGTGAAAATCATCCAGACATTTTTTTCTAATTGATACATCTCCATAATTCCTCGCAAAATACTCTGACTTTCCGATTTTGAGGATTAATACTCTCATCAGTGCAAGTTTCAAAAAACATAAACAAATAAAAAAAACTATACGATTTGAAAAAAGACCTGTCATGAAAACCTGATTTTTTACGAAGAATGTCGTAGAAAGCTATTGATTCTGAATTATGACTCTCATCTTCATATGCAAATTTATGGTACTTTTCGGCTAGAACTTTCCTTGTCTTTAGATTACAAGATTCGAATCAATTTTTGGTGAAACCCTATATTCTTGAAAATCAATCAAAAACCTAGGAAATTTATTATTACCGTGTATAAATTTCGTAACGTTATCACAAATATTAACAGATTTATAAAATTACGATTGTCCATTTTTTAAAAAAACTTCTTATAATTTTCGATCCCTTTTTTGTTTTTGTAAAGAAAAAAAGCTGCTTTATGTAACTCAGAGTCTTTACAATCAGCATAACACAACAACACTTCTTTCGTTTGGTTTCTCATTTGAACACTTGGCGCCATCTCATTTGTAGGAAAACAGAACAGTTGAGGAGCATCGAATAGTTAGGCTCAGAACATGTCATGATTGAATCTACAGGTGGCTTTCCTCCTTATATTTTCACTACGAAATTTGAAATGAACTTTATGTTATTTTCTTTCATACTTAAACCTTCTTTATATATTTAATTTTCCCACTTATTTCTGAATAATATTTCGAATTCTTTTAAATTCGAAGTTGGATGCCTTCAAATTCTTTTGATCCCATTTAATTTCTTTTAAATAATGTTTAATTCTTGGGAATTCTCCTTTAATAGCTATGGATTCTTTTGAAATTCCTTAAATTCCTGCGAATTCTTTAGAATTTCGTTGAATTTGTTTAAATTGGTTTTGAAAAGATTCCATTATTAAAAGGATACTCTTACGCCGAATCAAATGAATGAGTCAAACGTTGTAAAGATGATATACGGAATTTATCTTAAGAAGCTGGGATCGAAAGGGCGAGATCGTTCTTTACAATGTCGATTGTCCCCACAAATAAAGCTAAGTATATCGCAACATTGACCCAATTTCGAAATGTCTCCACGAACCCGTGACTTATATTTTTTTCTTAGAAAACAGCTATTAGTACATTTTGAAATAATTATTCAAATAATAATTATATTATATAGTCAGATATGACAAAACGAGAGACTATAGAAAAGATTCTTTCGGCATAATAAGAAAATCTGGTAAACAATTAAAAATATTTTTTGAATACAAATAAAATTCTATATTTAAAATGAAAAATACGATCTCTACATCGTGAGAAAGTTGTAAGTTTAGACTCATCGTCGACTTTTAACATTTTTCTTAAAACAAACATTCCTGTGATAGCTCAATTGCGCTTGAAAATATAAATTCGCTTTCCGAATAAAGAGGCCTCTCTTCTAGCTCGTAATTAATTTAATTTGTAAATCTGCATTCACACTCGCGGGAAAGGAAAAAGTAGAAAAAGGCCAATTTTTATCTCTGGTATGTGAAAAGGAATGAAGAACTTTCAAAAATTGTCCCACTTTTACCAATCTAGGTAAAATAATTTAAATGCCTTTATCGCAAGAATTCGTAAGATTAATGGTTTTGATTTCTATTGAGAAACTTAATAAATAAGCCTAATTGGTCCTTGGCTGGAATTTTAAAAGAATTTTAAAAATGGAAGAAACCGAAAGAAGTTCGCCAGCATGCACTTTTAAAATATCTTTAAAAATTCGCAAGAAAAATTTATGAGACGCTGCAAAATTCGGTTCCGACAGCTTCAAAAGCTTTAAAAGCCTATTCGAAACACATACACAGACATTCAGTTTCAATAACTATAGCTTGAATGTGTTGAAAAAATGAAGAAAATTCAAGGAATTTTTGAAGTGATCACAATTCCGTGTTCTACATCTGAAAATAGATATACTTTTTCATTGAAGTGTGGAGAGTAAAGATGACTCCGGGAATTGAAAACCATATTATCGAGGTGTCAAAAATTTATGTCAAAATGTTTTCTCGCCTTGACGACGGCAACGCTTTTCACTCAGAATAAGAATAACGTAAAGTTCAATCCCCTATGTTTATACACATATATATATATAGTCGATATTTATAGTATACGTCTAGTCACCTGACTTCTTCCAAAAGAGCGTATAGAAACTGAAAGTACACCTAAAGTTGCTTCCCGAATTTACAAACAAAGAACTTTTGTTTATTTTATTAAAAGAAATACACATGACGAGTGAATTGTAGTTTTTAAAGACTTCCCTTTTTTAATCTTATTTCATATTAAATTTATTTTTCGCATAATATTGTAAGTTTCCTTCGATAGCAGACGAGACCAGATTTCAAGTTAACGCGACAACAAATTATTATTAAGCTTGTTTCACCGAATCTCGCCCCATTTAGAAACCAGGAAGTTTAAGTAAAACCGCGGTCGATGCTCCGTCGCATATCTGATCTCAACGTCATGTAGACATGGAAATTTTTAATTACATTTTATAAAAATTCGCATGTGGTTCAAAGTTCAGTTTCGCGAGGCTATAATATATTTTATATATGAATCAAGGACTTTTAGAAATAAAGAAAACATTCTGGAAGATAAAAGGCTCGCTATAAGACTATAAATTTATGTCAACATATAATGTTTCATGAAAAATTAATATTTTTTTTTAAACTGTCAGACAAAAATGTCATGACTCATAGGATATTTTTAACTAGTTAGCTACATCCGCAGTTTCAAATTTAAAACATTTTTTAAAACGAACTTATTATATATGAATCGTTTTTTTAATGTCACGTAATTATGTAGTTCAATCAGGCGAGCATCCAATGAGTCTTTCTCAATTAATAAAGAAACGAGAAATCAGTCGATGGGTTTAAATAAGAAGCCAATTAGAGTACTCTTTAGCAATGGAAGAGAGATGCTGCACAAAAAATTCCGTTTCTAATACATAATCGATTCACTCTGCCGTATAATTTCGTGACGAACCTTTTTTTTCTCAAGTGATACGTAATTTTTAGAATCTTTTTACATTCTTCACTGAAAATACTCATTTACATGAAAAGAACCAGAACTATAGATAAACGGTCCAAAAATGCAGTGCACTTTCACTTAAAATAAAAAACTGAAATGAGTATTATGCTAGTGTCATTAATTATATTAATTAGTAAATATAATGTTTCCTGAATAGAAAGTTACCAAAACTATTGATAATTTTCAAATTTATGAAATTTACATATTAATCTTTTTTCAATTAAATAATTTTTTAAAATTTAAACAAAATATGTTTAGATTCGGGAATTGTTTAAAATCAGAATTTTTTAGTTCGGATATTTAATAATTTTAGGAACAAAATTGTAGACGTTTGACGTGTTGGCAAATTGGTGAAGTTTATTCACATGATTTCTAGTCGACATGTGAGATTTTAAAGACACCGAGACATGTTTTGGAAGTAAGTAAAATGAAACCAGATTCGCGATCTTAAATATTTCGAGTTCCATTAAATTTATTCCCCGATTTTGGAAACCGTAATGTGAAAATAGAAATATAAAGACAATAAAGAATAATAAATAATTGATACCTTTCAATGCAAAAGTGATCATTTAATTTAAAAACGGTTTTCTTGCGGGAATACTTTTCAAACTGAATCAATTTTCGTCTACATTCTTCAGCTTGTTGTTTGTAGTATATATTTAAATACAAAGTGGGGAATTTTGGAGAAAGTCTTATGCGTTCTTTCGAAGGTTGGGGTAAAATTAGAAGTCGCGTAACTTTAGGTGGAAGCGCGTAAGTAGAGAACTCTGTCTACGTAAGACCCAATTTTTGGCATCGGATGAGATGCAGAACAAGTTTTAAACATTGTCTCTAATCATTTTAAAATTAGTTCTGATAAGCCTGTTTTTTCATTTTTACTGCCTTATTCAGCTTATACTTTATTCAACATACTTGAGTTGGTTATTCTCACCTATCTATAGGGACAATTCCAATAATTTTACTCAAGAAAAAAAACCTTGCAAGAAAGGAAAGAGACATTTAAACAAGTTGAGAAGTGTTCAATTTTATTACAACAGAACTCACTTCCTTTCAATTAATACAGCTGTCAAATGCTATTCGGATCACAGCTATTAAGGAAGTTGAAAGTTTTCCCTTTCGTTACTAATGCGAAGCAAAAAAGCATAATAATTAAGATAATAAAACTAAATATATATTTACACCTGCAGAATTATTAAATCAGTTCACTAATATTATATCAGATAAAAATAAAAGCATTTAATAAAAATCTTTTTTTTTTATCTAATACATCATCTGTGAATTCTCAATGTATCAAGCCAACGAAAACATTTCCAGAACGAATCTTAAATAAACAGTATAAATAAAAGAATATATATTTCAATACATTTTTTTAATTAATATGCTATTTGGTTTGTTGATTGTTTTTCTATTATTAAATTTCTAATCCTTAACCAACGCTTAACTATAATAGGAAGTGCAGAAATTAATGGCAACGTTTTACGAGAGAGGTGAAGTTATAACAAGGGGATATTGTCCATGACAGTCGAGGAGGATGTAGCATTGAACTTAACTGGGTAATAACTGCGATTTAAACTAATAGTTACAACAAAGTACATTTTTACACGTGTTTTATCAGTTTTTTACATTTAAAAAATTAAAAACCTATTTTATTATTATTATATTAAATGTATCACTTAATACTAATATATCTATAATTAATATGAAAACCATATTTTGCTGCGGTTTAGAAAAAATTTAAATATTTATCGTAATAATTTTTTTTTAAGAATCTCTTAAAATAAGTGGGTTAAAAAATGATTAAATTTCCTCGTTTTCTTAGTCTCATTTCCGAACTTGAAGAAATAAACTCAAGCAGCGAATAAATTTATACAAGTCGGTTTGCTCGATCGATTTCGGTCGATGTAGTCTTAGAAATTGTTTGTTTTGACATGAGCGCTCTGAACTTCCGGTTTCTCCGACATGCGTAAAATGGAGGGAGGAATATTAGCAGATTTCTCTACCTTTGATCACCCAAGCAGGTACAGAGCTTTCGTCAATATTTGAAAGTCGAGCAATCGAGACTCCAAATCCTGAGAAACTGTGTAAATTTCCTTAGAAAGAACTAAATGCATGATAGTCAAAGGTGATTTCGAGATATTCCAATTAAATAATCGTTATCGCCAGAAGTAACATTTATAAAAATAAATTTTCTTTCATTTTATGTAGAAGACGGAAGAACATTATAATCCATCCACAATTTATGTGTATAAAACATGAATGTGAAGGGAAACCCCGACCTAGACGAGCCAGATGGTGACCCATTTCACTCAGTCAGCCCTCGTGTTGACGTTTCTCGTTTCCCAGCTCTTGTTCTAATTACTGCACTAATATTCTGATTACATATCTAGCATTTGCCATACCAGACATATGTTTGCTTCGTTTAATATCTTTTAATTTCCAAATGGAAGTTTCGAAGGTACAGCAGAGAAAATTTGATGTAAGGAAGATAAGTCGAAACTTATTTAGCTTTTCAAATACTATGATCCAGTTCCAGCCTTTGAAATTTGCTTCGATGTGGAAGAATTTAAACAATTTGTACACTATTATATTTTTTACGACTCACCGATCATACAAGCTGCTACAGCTAATTGAATTGCAGTTCCCTTCATTTTCGACCGACCTTGGTTCCCGCGCTTCAAACAGGAAGTAGAAGAAGAAGGTCACAAAAACACTTCCTAAGTTCAATTCACTAAACACGTTTCACACCCATGGAAGGGATTATTACCACTTCGCCGCAAATCACTTGCAGCCACTCGATTCACCCTTATATATTTTTAGACACTTTCACTCCATCGTCTGCTCATCTGCCAAGAAGAAATAAAACAATAAAATTTTAAGGAAATTTCAACTCAAGCACAGAGAAAACCAAGAAATATTCAAATAAGTAATTAAAAATATGTCAAGCCATTATGAAAATTAGAATTTCAGGTAATTACTCTAATTAAACTTATAAACTTTAGAGAGATAAAAGAAGAGGATAAATCCCGAAAATTCTATTTAAATTAAATAGATTTTTTTCTGCACTTCTTTTATGAAAATAATAGTTACATTTTTATCTTTTAGTCTTCCCCAATTCTTAAATTCTTAACATAAAGCAATGACAACTCTTTCATACAAATTCTGATTAATTTTCCAACTCTAATGAATCGTTAATTACCGATTGACATCATCTGATGAAGTTATATTAATTATTTAAAGAAACACTTGGAGGTCAGTTTCGCGAGGAAGAAGAGCGTTACGAACGCTTCGCGCGATGGGACAATTCTGTCTATAGCCTAGGCCGGTGGTGTCAGCCACGATCTTGGATGAGACATTCACAGCTTTTACGTTCACCACAACCACAAATCGGACGTCCCTGTTGTTTCTGGGAGACCACCGAGTCTCTTCTTCGGACTCTCGCTCTTCCCTAGGTTCTCCAATCTCCACTTCTACCGCTGACGACGGCGACGACCGACGATTCTTCCCCTTCTATACCATCACCACCTCCGCATTTTGAGAGCCTATGTTGAGGATGCACGATATTTTTGTACATCAGTATATTCACTACCCACGAAAGCGTCTTTTACCGTTGAGGAACCACCGCGGAATTAAGAACCAGGATGACGCTGTCGCTGGATGACGGAAATTCAGTAGATCAAGCCTTCTTACGTAAGCCAATTCACGCAAGCTTTTAGGTCTTACGAAGTTACCAACATCCTTCCTCCATGGTCACGTTTCAGAGACCCCATCATCATTCATGGATGAATAAAAAAGTTTCCGCTCAATGCTGAATGACTAAATTTTCAAATTAACACCGTCATACATCCTATCAGATTAAATATTTGCAGCAAATTATATTATTCACGTTTGAATTTTTTATTAATGTTGTATCCTTAAGGATTCCTCCTATATCTTAGAATTCCCCCTATCTTTTAAAACTATCCCTATCCTCCGGGACTCCCCCTAACCCTTCGAATTCCCCCTACCTCTCGCGGGGCTTCCCTTATCACTGTAACTTTGGGATTCGTCCTGTATTTGAGACTCCTCTAATCGCTTTTAAGACTTCCTCTATCCTCGAGACATTCCCTATCATTTCGAATTTCTCCTATCCATCCGTACTTCTCCTATCCATAGAGATTCACCGGATCCCTTCGTACTTCCCCCATCCCTTGTGATTTTCTTTATCCCACCGAACTTCCTCTGCCTACACGAAACGTTGTAATCCTTAGGACTCCACTTATCCTCCAAGGTTCCCTCTATCCCTCAACGTTCAAAAAAATTCTGAATAAGTAAATTTATTTATAGAAATTGTTTGTAATAAAACAAATAAAGGAATTTAATCTACAATTCAAATTCCTATCTATTAGTAAATAAATATTTGTAAATAAATTTCTATTAGTAAGAACATATTGTCTTTTCCATTTCTAATATTTTCAACCGAATCATTCACAATATTACGTAAGATGCATAACTTCTGATAGACTTGATCGACCTCCAACATGTTTAATGAACTTGGGTGATTATAAAGTTTCTCTAGTTATCAGAGTCACGGTGTTCATTGAAATAAGTTGACTAAACTCTCCACATATTCGACTAAATACATGAATTGACATTATTGACACACGAAAGTTCGTTAGTCTAAATAATCGACTGGAAATGTAAATTGCTTTTAAAATAATGAAAATTTCCATAGGGTATACCATACTCAAAGTAATATATTATCAATATTTATTTAATTCATTCATGATAAAATGATAATCACATAATGTTATTAAAGTAACCCAATTACATATCACTACTGTGTGTATTCATATTTACAATTGTAATATTTATTGCGTGAGTCAGTGTGTCGCGCGATTTCCCAATCTCAAATATACTCAATATAAATCATACGTTTTGCAAATTTCACAAAGATCACTCTTATTAAAAGGTCTAAAGAATAGAGAAAATAAAACTAAGGCAAACGTCATTGTTGTTTTTAATCTAGAGTTTTTATGTTTTTATAATTAACAATTAAGTCAGCCCGAAGACATTTCAACGACGTTTGTTTCAATTCTATTTATCAATTTCTCCTTTTCTAAAGAGCAGGCATATGAAACGTATTGTACCCTCAACCCCTTTAATACAATCGTGAAAATAAAATACTCTAGTTAACAATAAATTATTAAATATCTATTCACAAGTGTATGTATAGGCTATCTATAATTAATATCATCCTCGCAACTTTCAGGATCATCGTTACATTTTTCCGCTTTCACTATTATCGTATAAACACGATCTAGGGTATTTACTGTATCGTGTACGTAAGTAATTTCTCAACAGATCGTGTACAGGAACTTGTTACAAAAATCCTAAATCTGATCCGAGTTTTTCGCCCGCACTGTTACTAAAATCTTATATTTATTATATGCTCAAAGGTGACACATTAATTAAATTATGAACCGTCGCTTTACAGAATTTTCGAGTCTCCTGGATCCGGAAAAAATTTTCCACTTACAAGAATCTCGAAGACTCCTTATTTGGATAATGAACAAAAAAGTATACTGCACTTCCTGGTAAACCAATGTCGACGATTCGACTTTTAATTCAGTTCTCCCCTGAAAATAAATATCAAGAGGAATAAAGAATATGTTTAGAAAATGGAATACAAATTTTAAGTTTTATGAAAACGATCAGTTTGAAAAATAAAAACTTTTTTCTCCTTATTCTCTTTGAAATTTCTTTTTTCAGGAGATTATCGTATGAAGAACACTTTGACTAATTACACATTATTTATACATTAAGTAATCCTCAGGCCCTAAATCGCCGTTGAATTTTCCATTTACTAATTGTTTGGAAGTATTATGATGAGTCTTGTGAAAAAGTGCACATAAGAAAAAAAAACTGAGTGCGTTTAATGATTTTTCTTCCATCTCCCAGTCTTTACCCTTCAATCACTAGAAGAGGAATGCGTTAAATAGAAATTATTCTATAAACTGAAGAATTTTACTTAATTTAAGTAGTCGTCTTTAAGGGCGTTGGAACCAAATCCTAATCTCAAAACTCTATCACTTCACTTTACTTAATAAATATTATAATTATATGTTTTTTTCGCTCTAATAAACAAGTTACTACTTCAAAAATGAGTATCGCCATAGAGAAACAAAGTGTCGAAATAGAATATTAATTAAATAAAATAAGGAATTCGATTTTCAGGTAAGAACTTGGCACCAATACTCTTAAAAAATAATTAAAAAAAAATGGGAGCGAACTCTGTGATTAGATTAAAAATCTAAACTATAATCGTGAAAGAAAACTAAAACATTAATATAAAAATTATAATCTCATTTCCTTTCAACTTGACGCATCCCTCATTGAAAGTTGCCTGAAATATGTCAGGCTTCGTTTACTTTCGCGCTAAATCTCGTAGAATATGACTTTCTTTAAATCTTTATATACAACTCTATTCGCATTACACACTTCGCTAGTTATTAGTTTGCTACATTATTACAATACAACAAAAATGACTCACGGATTCCTTTCACATAAAAAAGAATTCGCATTCTTACACCACTCTAATGAAATCAGAAACTTTAAAATGATGATTAGACGACAGGACGAACAGGAATTGATTAAACTTTATAGCATTTAGGCAGTCGATTGTAGCATTATTATTACTTTAATCATTTGTCCAACAAAACGATCTCTTTTTTTTCTTTTAGGAAGACATTCTTTCAAGAATTATTTTCTCAGATTGCAAATATTTGCTTCATTGCAAATAGAAATGTTCTGGGGTAGATTGAGACGATCGAACATTGAGAAAAGAACGAATCAATAACTAATGAAATATGAGAATCCCGCAAAAAAAAATATTAAGGAAGACGATGATTTAGAATAATTTTTAATGGAGGTAGAAAATATTAGCGACTACCTAATCTATGTTACAATGATTGCCTGCTGCTCGCCAATCTTCTGCACTGATGCAATTTTTTTTTAAATGTATGAAAGCGAGCCATCGACCTTAGTAGAAACACGAAATCTACAAAATACGAAGTATTTTTCTCTATTACTGAAAAAGAAATGATTTAAATATAGAAAGAAGTCGGTGGCAAAGAGGACGAAGCACTCACTCTTGAAACTCTTTTTCTCTCTATGTACAATGTAGACTTAAATAACGACTTTCGAGTCCGTCCTCTTAAGATAGTTATTAGTTATTCCACCAGATCAATTCTGGATCTGGTACTGTCGTGAATCTCGCTGGTCGTTTCTCTTGATTGACTAATAAATCCGAGCCTGGAGTGATATATCCAGTTTAAGAATGACGAGGTTTTCATTTTCCTTCGAATAAAGCCAAGGAAAATATCCCAGAAAAATCTGGAGAGTGTTTAGTTGTCCAGGTCGCAATTGATAATATCGAGAGGTACCTAAAATCGCGTTAAGCTTATAACGAAGGCGCCTGTCGGAAAAGCGGATTCCCTCTTATTGGAAGAATGTGAGCCTCTGAGTTGAATACCCAATCGTCCAAGCTTATTAAGTCATCATCGCTGAAGAGAAGGTACAGGTACTGAAAGAAAAATAAAATTATGTTACTTTTGACTTGAAGACATTTTACAAGGAGAATTTCTAAGAGTTTAAAAATAAAACTATAAAGAAGAAAGTAGAGCAGCTTGCACGAACTTTCGAAATTTCGTTTCATATAATTAATTTTCTGATACTCATTTCAACATTTTCCCGACCTTAAGCGTTTCAGCAAAGAAGTAACTTTGCTGAACGTCGTCTTTTGGCGAATCTGCCAAATAGACATTGAGAAGTCCTGTAAAACCTCCAGGAACTCGACAGTGTTTTTCCAAAGCCTGAACTGCTTCCCAGCCCCATTCTCTATATTTAGGATCCTTCGTCAATCGCCACATAATGAAGTATGACTCAAAAGTCTGAAAGTAAAAAAATACAAATTAAATCATCGCAAACGAATCTTTCATTTCATTAAATTAAATAAACGTCTCCTTTAATTAAATTCAAAGGAGAACTCTTTATTTCAGTGATCTAATAAGTAAAAGTAAAACTGAAGTAACGAACAATAAAAATAAAAAGTAGAAACGAATGAGAAATGACAAAGTAGAATTTTTATTTCGCGAGTTTCTCATTTAAAGGAGCTCTGATCATTTATTCCTTGCTTAGTCTGACGTAATATAATTAGATGCAACAGGTTTTATTCAAACTGTAATGATCGTTTATATAACTTTAAATTAATAGAGGAGAGACTTGCCTCAGGTCGCAAGATATAGTATTTCTCGCCGTTCTTCAAACTTCTCGCTTCGTTTCCTTCAATAAAGTGGAAAGCTTCTGGTCCTAATTTCGTGATACTGCGATCATAGGATTCGTGACATGTGTGTGTCAAGCCTGCTGCGATTTCCATATAATGATTACTCACGTCGTTTTCTTGACTCTTTGCGCCCAAGGCAAACATACCACCTGGAAAATTTTAATTAAATATATAAAATACAATATTAATAACTGATCATTCGAATTTCTTGGTTATTTTTTTACTTTTAACTCACCAGCAAAGCAGGCTAAATGACCCATCTTGTGTTCTAATCTTTCGTATTTCAGATCAGACGCATACAGTAGACCTCCAGGCGATTTGACGATCATGTGCTCAACAATAGCACTAATCGCGTCGTCGTACATTTCCCTAGCTTCCATGTCTTCTTTTCCTGATTGAATCCAGGCCTTCAGAAGATACTCGTAAAAACTGTCTCCCAATCCTCCCAAGGACATGTGATCTGAAAAATGTATAATTATGAAACTTGAAAATTCAAAACGATTCACTATTTTTAGCTCTATCCTCAGAATTCAATCTCCTCATTTTAATAAATAAATATTAGAACTAGATATTTTTTCGCTCTCTATAAATGCTTCTATTTAAAACCTTAATATCACTAAAGATTGAACAAAATGTGTAGTTATAATATTTGTTTGGTAAAATGAGAGGAATTTCAATTTCGAATTTAAAACTTGGAACAAAGATACTTAATTATTATCACACAGTTCCCAATTCCAAATTCTCTTCTTTTGGATATTTTTATCATGAGTTCTGTCCTATATGGCAATCTGGAGCCCAAAGCCCATAAAGTTTTATAGCTTCTTTAATTTAGGATCCACACATAAATACAGAAGATTTTTTATTTTTAGTTTTTTTTTTATTTTGCATATAAAATGTGACAGATAAACATAAAAATTTGATATATACTCAAAGAGGTTCTGAATTGCTTAAGATATATCCTAAAGACACACAGAGTGAGCAAATTATGGGGCTATTGGCGGAAAAAAAAAATTACCTCCCCTGCCGTGACCTGACTCAACGATAAATTTCAGGGCGATTACACAGGCGAACTGTTACTGCTAATTTATTCAGCTACCGAATAAATAAGAGCGTTGTGGCTACACGTATGTTGGCACAAGAATGTGTCTTTCCCTCTCACGTTTCAGATTTAAGGATGTTGAAATCCAGTTCTTACCACAAAATTCAATTTCCTCATTTTACCCAACGAAAATTAGAAATAGATTTGTTTTCTCTCTATACTGATACTTTTTCAAAACATAGAACTGTGGCTATAAAGCGAAAAAATGTTTGGTAAGTGAATAATACATTCGAGACTCACGATCATTTAAAAAAAAATAGAATTTGTAATAAAAAGTTATTTTTGTGTAAGAATTTAATACTGAGTTTTCTCATGACATCTATCAATAAAATTTGTTTCCTTCAAAGGAAAATGGTTACTTAGTTCACGAAAAATAAAATTTTATTCATTAATCATTTGTGTCGTCGTTAGTCGATAATAAGAAGCTTGTATATAAATCAATCGTTCTAACTTTCCAGAATAAACATATTTTTTTAACTAATCACGATTGCTACATTTATCTAGAGCCAAAGAAGCCAAAGAATGGGATACATAAGTGATAAAATTTATTTGAATTCCTCGAATAGTACGTTTCCTCATGATTCATCGAATTAATTAGACTCCAGAAAGAGGAAAAATTCCTAATGTGTTTTTACACAATTCAAAAGACTTTTCACAATCGATTAATAAATGCTTTTCTATTTTTCTTTTCAACGCTGCGGAATTTTATTATTATTAACTGAAATTGGATGAAGATACACATGTAGTTTTGATTAGCATTAACATATTTATCTCCTTCGACGCAAGCTGTTCAAATATTACTGAAATATTTTAACAAAATGTATGCAACGCGAAGAATTCAAATTAAATTCCAATGCTTAGACGCGAAAAATACTCAGGATATTGGAAGTTTGCCAGGTAAGGTGCAGAGATATATTCCATTTCATTTCGGCTGTAGTACCAATATCACGTGAAGTTGAAAACTTTATTAAAAACTTTGTCAGCGAATGATGGATGAATATTGCGGTTTATAGAAATATAAACTTGATTTACCCCACAGAATTGCATTCCAAATATTTTTTTTAATAATTAAAGAGAGTTTAAGAACTATCACTTCAATATTTCATTTTATTCGACAAGATTAAAAATAGAAATTTTTTCGCTCTGTACGCATACTTTTATTTTTATAATTAGTACTATAATACAGAGAAAAAATATATATATTTACAATATTTCTTTAGTAAAATGAGGAATTCGAATTAATAATTACACTGGTTTTCAAATATTTCATATATATGTCTACTTGTGGATATCAAGGGAAATTTATTGAATTAAATTATAGTAATAAGGTGAGGATATTTATATTCTCCTGTGTTCTGATCCTCTTTTCACCCGGCGCGACGTATAACCGAGAGTACTTCTCACGTTACATCTCAACTTTTTCCGGTCGCAAACCCTTATTACTATAATCCGGCGCCATCCGTTATTGCCTTGCTAAGGCAACCTTTTTGAGTAAGATTTTTTTTTATTTCTCGAATCTTGAATCTCAAGGATTACGAAGGCCACCCAGTGGCAGGTTTCAGAAAAGTTGCTACAGTTATATTTAAAATTATATTACATTTTAAAGGATATTAAATTATTGGAGAGAAGGAAAATATGGAATATATCTAAAATCAAAGTCAGCTAAACTATTATAGGTAATTATTATCATTAACTTTTCACTTACGTTGGCCCCATTTACCAGTTTTTGGATGGATGTAATTCGGATATAGACCCTTGGGCTTTTCCATATTTTTTAAGGTCCTTCGCACATTTTCGACCTTCGTTTTAAAGACTGGATTTCCGGTGATTTCACTGAGGTATGCGAATTCCAGGTGCATTGTCCCGATTTCAGACAAAATGCTGCAACCATTACTGGCCCATCCGTAATTTTTGCTAACCTGTTTTTAAGAGAAAAATAGGTTTTGTAATTATAAAATATTTTAAATACTGATGAGTTTTGTTATTGTCTCGTGAAGGAAATTGATTGGGTCAATTAATATTGGCTTCTTTATTAGTACAATAAAAATGTATATCACACATCATAATTATAATCATAATGTATGTATAATATCCCTTATTTTAGGTCACCCAATTTATCGACAAAATTTCAGGTAACCAACCCAGTTTAAACAGGTGTAGTTTTCTAATTAATGCACCTCTCACTGCGACCATTCATAATACGATTATAATAAAGCTTCTCAACAGGTTTAAAAGCTCATAGTGACATTAAGAGCTCGAAAGTTATATGCGCAGGTGTAAAACGTGTGGTGTGTTTTAACTGTGCTCTATATAGTTATTTTATTGTTTTTCGAGGAAATTTTATGCAGCATAAGATGAATTATTTTACCATATACTCCTATTTTATTTTAAAATAAGCACCCGAAGCACTAAAAAAGTCTTTAGACTTTAGAAGGATCGTTGTATATTGTTCGTCTTAAAAGCAGAAAACATGTTTAAATGATTTAAAAGTAGCTATTATGTTATTCTTCGAATAAAAAAAAAAAAATAAATTCAGTGTTTTATTCTTGGTTTTACGAGTTAGTTGATTATATTTAAAAATTTTTAAACAATATGAAAGGGCTATATATTATCTATTTGACCTCTAATTATCCCAGCAATTAGGAATTTGCATATTAATTATGGCGAATATCCTCGCTTTTGCAAACGTGACCAAACGAAATGGCTTTAATTTAACAAGCGACCTCGGAGTTACCAACGTGTTTCTCTGTCCTAGAATCATCCCAAATTCACTGTTCGACATAAAGAGAACATTGAACTGAGTAGAAGAGGTTTGGTACATGAAATGGTTGTTCGTTAAAGCGAGTGGCGAAGGGAGAAAAGAGGAAAAAGAAAAATTAAGGAAAATTCCACGAGTAGTGGCAGTCCTGCGGTTGATTAAAACGTGGAAAGAACCTGATGGCTCGCAATTCAGGATGTGGGGCTGTAAAAGTTCTCTCAAACGCATTTCAAACTATTGGTTTCAGATCCATGCTGGTAAATCATAGATTGATTTAGATTTTAGAAAGGTGCTTTTAACCAAAAAGGAAATGGTTTTGATTGGCACTTTCGATCGAAATATTTTGAAAATGTGAGGAAGTGTTTTATAGCAATAATTATTTTATAAAAGGTGTTATTTTTATACAGGGTGTTCGGCGAATTGTCTTGTTAAATGAAATCACAAATGGTCTGAGGTAAACATTAGGTTAAAAATGCGAAAAGGGGTGGAAAAATTGGCAGATGAAAAAAGATGTAGATAAATCTTGAAAAGCAAGAAAAGATTGATGGAAAAAAGGCTAAGAAAAAGAGGTTAGAAAAAAGTTTTGAAAAGGGGGTTGGCAAAGTGTTTTATCAAAGCAGTATGGAAAAGTGATTTGTGAAAATATGTTGGGGGGGGGACGTAGTTAGTGAAGTGTATGAAATATGAGTTTTAAAAAAGTATTTTGGAGAGAAAAAAAGTAAACAAAATCGATGGTTTGGGGTCTATTATTCACTTCTTTCACCCTTATCGATAAATATTAATGCTCTCCGATGAAATATGAATCTCTTTTATCTGTCACGGTTTTACAAAGTAGATGCAACAGAAAAATAAGAAAAGAGGGTCTATAAAATTCAAGAGAGCGAAGCCAATTCTTATGCAAAGAAGTTGGAAAATGAAGCTTTTCTTTCAAAGAAGACGGGGAAGAGCTTAGGGTTCATCGAAATGAGAAAATACGACAAGGGTAGTTTATCGTCTATTTTGTAAATAATAATGCACCTTATAATTTCTCTGTATATTTTATTTGGCTCTTGTCTTTAAACCGCTCAGGATTTTCTCAGTTTCATCATTATAATGTATTTTTGAAAGCTGTGAAAGTTTAAACTCACCCCAGTATGGAGGTTTATGAGGGAGTGAGGAATTCCGGTTTCTGTCTGGAAGGCAGGTAACATCCGTACACCGAGCTGAGCCGCCTTATCTCGGAACATCACATCTCCTGTGAGTGCGTAGCAAGTTAAAAGACTTCCCATAAATCGTATGTTCGTCTCAAAAAGTGATATCTCTGAATTCTGAAAAGATAGGAATAAAATTTGTTAAGTAAAAGAGGTCAGAGAAAATTGAAAATCATAATTTTACTTCATTCGTAGAACAAAATATAAGTAGCTTAAACTTCAATACGTTACATTTATGAAAAATACTAAAGAATAAAAATCGTAAACCTCGTCACATTATGGTGGGGTGTTAAAATTTCATTTTGCATTTTCTACAGACGTTTCAAAGCTGTTTTGAATACTAGGTACGATTAAATTAAATTTGCTCTACTTTTTCAACGCGTGGAGTTTTATCTTTGCTTTTAATGCAGAGATGTTAATTAAAATGAGGCAGTTTAATTTCTGAAGTGTCTAATTAAAGTGCAAAACTGTTTTTGAAAATGCTGTTCATATAACAACGGAAGAATTATCTGTTTTTTTTTCTTCATCATTACATATAAAGAATATCAGATATCTGATCGTGATAATAAAATATTTTGAATGGAGATAATCGGTATAATTTTCTATATCTTTCAGAGCTAATTTTTTCTCGGAGGTTTGGAGATGTAGTAGGAAAGATAACGTTTTATTTACTCTCGTAGTAATAAGCTATGAACTGGTGCTTCGAAAACACAAGGCTCCCTGTGGAGTAACACCGATTCCCCTGCAAAAAACTCCAGAGTGTTCATAGTGACAAATATGGGGAAATAAAGGGCTATAAAAGTGTCCTGGGCCCATATCAGACATCTAAGTTTGAAATAAAAAATACATAAAAAATTGAGAAACTTTCCTTTTAATTCTTGTGTTTAAAATCTGCACATCTTTATTTGATATTGCGCTTTAAGTTCGGAGGAATTTAAAGTTTGGGGTTGTTGAAATTTTGATTAAACTTCGCAGCAGCTCAAACTTTTGGGTTGTTTAAAGTTAAAAACAGTTCAAATTTTTGAAAAAATTCAATGTTTATGGGTTTTCAAAATTAGGGACTTTGGGATTTTTAAAAGTTTGGGGCGATCCAATCATTATCAAAATCCAATCAAAATGAGAGTTTTTGTATTCATAATAAAATTAATCCAAGAGTTAAGAAGGCACCATCAAGGTCATCTGATTTTTTTTTATATAGAATCAGCTCTGTCAAAAAGACGGTTGATTAAAATGCCATAGTGTAACAAAAGTTTAATTGCGATTTTTCAGTGCTGCTGGATTTATGAGTTCCGCCCCTTAATTTATTTCACTCGGAAGGCTTGTACAGCTATTTACACCTGCACTCCATTTACACGGTACTTAGTGTCCCAGTGAGCGCGGATGCGGTCTCGACTTAATATGGTAGCTATAATAGAGTCAGCCCTTTTACATTCTATGTATAATTGGAAAAAAATGCACCATCAACTTTCAAAATTCTAAATAAATTCCAAACACTTTTTACATTATCCAATATACATTTATTTTTGATAATAAAAATTTTGAAATTTTCATCTCCCTACATCAAGAGAGATATTAATTTATTTATGAGGGGATTTTATATTCATTATTTACATTCTTCTCATTATTAAATTGCTGTGAATCAAAAATTTCATGAGACAGATTAATAATTAACATCGGATAGTAATGAATGAGAAAGATAAAAAGCAAATTTTAAATCTTCTGAAAACATTATGGAAAAAGAGAATCCCAAAGTTCAAAGTCACAATTATGCAAATTAATTATAGTAACAATAGAGACTCATTAATGTCACTTTTTCGTGAAGTTTCTAAGATTCATAATTGTGGAACAGTGAACAAAAAAAGTCAACGATCTTCTAGGGTCAAGTCACTTCATAATTATAATTGTGAAATATCAACACTTGTCAAGTTCGCTCATTAATTTATTTTGCTAACTTTGATTCTGGACTTCAAATTTCAGACGCCTTTCTTATATTTTTCCTGGTTCTGAATTTTAAAATAAATAATTTTTTGTGTTATAGTGAATTTAATATGATCTCTAGAAATCTTGTTAAATCTCTTTAAATTTCTAGAAATCTGTTACAAACTGCTTGAAACCTTTTTTAAATCTAGCTAAATTCTTTAAAATCTCGAGAAATCATTTGAAATCTTTAGTAATCTTTTTGATATCTTTAGAAATAAATGAAAGGGTTTTTTTCGTATTATAGTGAGTCTAATATGACAGAAAATTATTGTAATTGGGAAATTCGAAGCCCTCTTCGAATTCAACAAGCCTTCATAAAAGAAAATATATTCTGGCGAAGAATGTCATTACCGAGAATATTTTTGCGTGTAGACAGGCGAGTCAATCGATGAAAGGTGAAGATCGTTAGTGAGCATGTCAATTTGTCTACTCATGGCGTTCAGACGACGGAAGTCGTTTGCGTAATGCGTTTTCATCATTTCACCAGCGTAAAGTGCATGATAATGCAAAGATGAGCTTATAGCGTGCAAGTAGCAATCTTCAGTGAGATGTTTCAGCTCCCAAGACAACCCTTTCAACAACAATCTGTCTGCTACTCTGCTTTATGGTAGAAACTTGAGCCTCTGGGAATTTCCCATGAAGCTCCTATCGTCGTATTCATCGTAAACGTCAATTAGCAAAACAATACTCTGTCATTAATATCATGTAAGCACAATATTAACACCGAGATGCCCTTTACTGCTCCATTGCGTACCGATTACCCTGACAGACACCTTCATCAAATGCAATGATACCTTCATTAACAAAGGATTGAGACTTCTACTCTTTTAAATTTATATACGATTTTTTTTTTGGATTTCAGGGAAGAAATTAAATTGAAATCAAAATTCGAGATTGAAACCATTCTTAACTTTCAAATTGCAATGGCTTTGCACTCCCACCTACTATAAATTTAAACTTAAAGAGACCTTTTACTGCTTTTTGTCTTTCTTGCATCTTCTCCCATGACTAAAAAATGAACCTTTTTTATTTATGAATGAGCGCCACTGATGGTGCGTATCAGCGGCATCAGGGATCCGCTTGCAACGGGATATGCGTATCACAGACATAAATAGAGGTTGTAATCTGCTGTATCTTTTGCCGGCACGCATCCGACGGAAAAATTGCGAAATATAACCAGCTCCACCTGTTGTAATGGCAGCAATTTATCCTGATATCGTGAGTGTTGTGCGTCAAAAGGATACGGTAGGAGGAAAGAGGTTACTATAAAGAAAAGAAAAATAGATAAGAGAATAAGAGCGAAAAAAGAAAAAAGAAAGTCTCCGACTTGAGGATTCTGTCGAAATTTTGTGTTCTGGCTCAAACAACGGAAGCGGAGCCACCGGAAGTCGAGTCGCAAGGAGCTTCGACGAGAAGAGCGCCCATTATTTATTAGGATATGTGGCTTCCTAATCACCGCCTGTTTGCGGATATCACTGAAAGGAAGCTGGGAAGTAATTGAAAGGCTCTGTATTCTTAACTTCCTGGCGAAACCAATCTCTCAGTAAAAATCTGCTCTCTGTTCTTAAATTTTTGTGAAATGGAAGGAGTAGCAATCCTCTGGTGATAAATACTGTACAGTGTCAGTCTGCAGTCTCCTGTGTTATTGAGAAATCATGTGCAGCGGCAATCGGCAGTTGCGATTTGGCAAAACAATTTAAATTGAAAATTATGAAGTGCCCTAAAGATTTGCGACAGTGTCTTTTCTATTTCAATTCGTCTACTGAGTTGGGGCAGTTCTTTAAATCGGAATGTCGGAGGAATGGTTATTTATCGGGGGCGACTTCCTGCGGGCAGGTCATAAACTGCGGGCGCTTTACGAGTTTATTTTCTCCTGGAATCCGGGTGCGAGGAGAAAGAGAACCTGTGGGTGAAGTTGGAGGGTAAAAGAGTTAACGCGAGTGAAGTTTGCCATACATTAACGGGTCGATCTCTAGTTTATGAGGTCGTTAATTTCTACCAAGTTCCGACACCTAGCAGACTAGACGTCCATGCTACACTTTTACCTTGCCACTCTTCCTTCCACCAGGCAGGGAATGGTAAGCTAATAACTCGTTTTATCGTGGATTTGCTGTTATCGATATGAGAATAAGTGCTCAAAAATTAGACATCAAATTGCCCCTGGCAGCTTTCATGTAAGAATATAATTGGATCTTATTCATTTATAGCAATTAGGGTCACTTATAAACAATTTTAAAACTTTGTAAAAGATTACAAAATGATAAAATTAGAAAATGATAAAATGAGATGCGCCTTTTGAGAGTTAGTTTCCTAACTTTCTGAAATGCTTCAAGTTTAATTGATGACGAAGAGGCTATAATAAAGTATCAAGGCAGGTGAATAGTCGTTTAATAACTTCAGCACGCTACTTTCCACTAGCTCATAGCCACGCGTTGACGTTCCACCTTGCTTTTGGCCCTTTCTGATCTAACTAGCTCCCCCCTCACCCTAGCAAACTTATTCACGCGGTCTTGCCACGAGCCGTAAGTCTTTCCGTCAGATTTATTGTAAAAGAATGGGGAACGTGTAAAACCTCTACTGGAACTTTATCTTCTAATCATGCCTGGAATTGTAATGAATGTTCAGCAATTTTGGTAATTTGAGATTTAAAGACCTAAATTTTCTCTTCAGAAATAATCTAATTTTAGCCTAGAAACATATGTTGCATTGGAAAATTCAAGATCTAGAGATTGAAATTGCGAAAGTTTGAAGTTTATTGAAACCTAAGACAGCTGAAAAGGAAGAATTATTAAGAAAAGCTCCCAAGATCAAAATTTGGAGATATTAGATGAAACCTGAGAATGTACCAAATCGGCAAAATGAGAATAAACGAGTATTCGAGTGATAGAGGTGTTAGCAAATGGAAATAGCACATTCCCAAACAGAAGTGCCATTCCATTGGAAGTGGTCTCACTCTCAGGGGGTTGTGTTGAGCCATACCACGGATTACAAGGAGCAGAGTTCGAGAGGGTGAAATTACATCACAAGGTAATAACAAGAGTGCAATAATGGCGTGGTGTAAACGAAAAGGGAAGGGAGGAGAGGCCAACTATTCGACGACTTTGGAAGATAGGAAGATAGGAGCAAGGTGCAATAACTGGGAATTCGTATCATTTTCTCTCTCTTTTCACTCCTTTTCCATCTTGAAAACTACCACTCCCTTCCGTTTTCCTTCTTTTATTTTATGCATTGTTGGAGAAGAAAAAAAAACAGCGGTTTCAAAAAAAAAGCTTTAGAGTAATTCAAGCAAAAATTATAAAGAATGATTTTTAGAGATTTAAAAATATTTTAAAGAGATAAATTAATTTAAGAAAAGAGCATCTGTTTCTTATCAATTTTAAAGTGCGTCTGGCAAAGAAGCCCAAGACGCAATGAGTTCATTAGAGCGTTAAACGTAGGCTTTAAAACTGTACTCTAGAGTTAGATTTTTGACGTGTCAAATCGAAGCACTATAAATAGTTGACCCAGATTCTAAAATGTGGTACCCATTCGTCACTAGGACCGTTCTTCTGAATTTATACTTTCTGATCCGATAGATGAACGATCGTAAAGTTGAAGACAATCTTTAAAAATGAATACTTGCAAGTCTTCAGCTCTCTAGATTACCAAAAAACGGACTCTTCCAGAGTTTGAAGCTTCCTAATGAAGAAGAATCGAAAAATGTGAGAAGAAATTCGTATGAGTGAACCTAATCGAATCGAGAGTCGATCTGAATGGGAATTGTTGGATTAGAGGGGATTTACGAGCTTTTCCTGAAATGTTAGCTTAACGATAAGCATGCACTGAAGTTAAGCCCATCAGCCTAATGTAATCATCAGCGATGTATAGTGACCATGAAACAGTTTGCCATGGTATTGATCTATGAATTGGATTATGGCTTATGCTCGTACATTTAGAACAGATTTACTTCCAAGTATATAATAGCATAGGACTGGATCGCGGAATAGTCTATGATATTGATTCCATTATTACATTCAAGCTACGATATACTTATTCTATACATTCTGCAACCTTGCACATAAAACACTCAAGTAAAAAAATGGCTTTGGAAAATAAAATACCCTATATGCTTATAATGCCTATTACCAAAATTTTATATCTCTGGCTTATTTCTATTTTTACTTTCCTACATCAACCCTGCATTATCGACAAAGCCCTGAATTTTCGAACTCGAAATATCGTACGATAAACTACATTGTGTAATCCTGGGAGCAGGTGTGCAGCAAACCAAGTTTTCAATTTTATATGCTCTTCGCTAGAATGACGCAGATTCCACTGACATCCAGGAACTTTGCGCAATATTTTTCTAGTCAGAGTGAAAATTTGACTTAAAGAAATATTTGTAATATATCCATAAGTGAATTATTCCTCATATGAATTTCTGATCAGTTCCCTTCTAAATAAAAAACAAACCAAGAGATATTACTAAATAATATCAAGATTCAATATCTCGAATACAGCTTAACGCAGATGGGATCAGTCTGTGCAAACCAGTCAGGCAGGAAATTTTGACCAGATTTGCTTTGTGGCACGATTTAGATCCAGAGAGAGATTCTTATCTCAGCAGCTACTTTGACATCATGTTGCCTCTGCTTATCTAAAGTACAAATTGTAATGTCTCTATTCCAGGATTTTGCCTACCTAGAACTGGAAACATTGTCCTAGATAGCCTCACAGGTGTCTATTCAGCACTTCACGATATTGCGCTTATCAGATTCAAGTCTCCGAGAATGACAGTTAGAACTCAGTTACTTCCAGGATATAAAAAAAAAGATTATTCATCCTTCATTCCGCAAAAGAATATCTTTCATTATAAAAAGAATTTTCCCCCACTATTTCAAGAAACCCTCACCCTCTACCCTATTTACCCCGATCAAACCTTACGCAACGCCTAATATAATTGGCCGCGCCCCCTTTCTATACTCCATCTCACGCCCATTATTGTTAATACCTGTATCTTCGATCGTACCTGTTTTTTTCTGCTATCGAACGAACTGGAAACACCTACTTCTGTAATTCACTCTACAATTGATCACGCATGCTTGTGTTTTCCACGACCCTCTTATATCATACTAAAACAGACATCCATATTATTAGGCCACATTCACTTTCTTTAAAAAAGCACACTTCATAGGTCCACAAAGGTTTTTCTTGGCATTGGGTACTAATTAGTACCGAAGACTTGAGTTGAAAATATCAAGACGTCGATATAAATAGAGGAATTACTGTGCAGTACTTTGAGTCTTGTTTCTTGCCCTTTTGCGCTTCTCTCTGATAACTTGCCTCGAGGAAGACGAGTCAAAGTCTGCTGAGTACAAGCCATAAGTAGAAGAACTCCTTTGGGAAACTACCTAGTTGATGAAACTCTCTATGTAAACTCCATTAAAAATGAAAGGAAGAAATATCCAACAGCTTATTTTAAATTGTAAAATTTGAATATTCCAGTCACTTTGGATAGCAATTTCGTAATTGGAGATTGCGCAAAAAGTTGAAGAAAAAATATTGGCCGCAGATAAAGACCGATTCTCAGCCAGTAAATATTGCATAGAATGTTGCTATACTTCGCATTATTTTTTAATGAGCCCCACTCATAAATATTAAGAGACTAATTAAAGTTTTCTCGAATGATTAACGACTCCGGAAGAACTAAGAATCTTTCGACACTTATGACTTTATTTTAAGGCTAAGCTTTGAGGGTTTGTCAGAAGTTTACGATATTGTTTATGAATTTTAAATACGACGAAAAACATAAAAAGGTGGAAGTAATAACTGAATAACTTATTTTCGTATAAATAATTGATAAAGAAAGGATTTCAATCAGTTTCTTTTCCATTCGCAAGTTTTAAAAGGCAGTATAACAGTAGCAAACTTTTTTACACAACAGTCTCTTTCTCTCGCATCTGGAAAGGTCATGAGATGCCTCTAACGATTTCAGTGGCGACTAATAATAGTTAAAACCCCCCTCTTGGATTCCACAAGTCTGCGACTAAAGAACCACGACCTCTCGAGGACTTCGAGGTCGGACGAGCGTTCTGGAAATAAGTCTAGATCAGCAATTCCTCCAACATCTGGTGTAAGAAATGTGTAAAACGAGGTTCGAGATACAAGCAACTCAGTTTAAAAAACAACTCGCCTGAAACATTATTTTTAATGATATTTAAGAAAGTCAGCCTTGAAACTCCCACTTTATTCATCGACGGAAACATCTAGACACGCCCACATTTACCACTGAATGAACCATTGGTCCCGCCCACTGTCTGTACTGATAGGAACGCCTACTTTTATAGTGGCGTTTTTTTTTTGTTTACCGTTTTACTTCAACCTGAAAAAATATTCTCTACTAGAAATGAAAAAAATGACACTTCATCACGAAATAAATTTAGAGTAATTTCTTGGTCATTCGCTCGAGTGGTTATATCTAGTGAGAGTATTTCTGAAGCGAGTGGAAAATAGTCATTAGAAGGTAGTAATTTACAAATTAGTCTTGATAGTAACCTCACCCCCGGTTTTGAGGTTGGAGGTGCAGTGGTCCGTGTGAGTTTGGAGTGCTGCTTCTGTATGGGGATCAGGAACGTGATATATGCGACTCTTGGAACTGAGCTATCGCGGTGTAGATTGTTAGGTGAGGCTCTTCGTGGCATAACTGATTGCTTCGTACATCTTGGATCTCCCTTTTCCTTCCGTCTTTCCACCCCTGAAAACCCATCCCATCTATGCATCGAACTAACTTTTGACTTGAACCTGTTCCGATCGCTCGAATAAATCTCGCCAAGTAGGCGTATCGAAATCGATCCAAGACGATAATGCGAATCGAGTCTGATTTACCATCGGAGAATAACACTTGCCTTAAGATGACTTTGAAAATAATAATAATAATAATAATAATAATAATGAAACGATCATAAAAGAGAAAATTACCATTTAAAATAAATATTAATCATTTATATTATTGGTATAATCTTGATTCCCCAGCAAAAATATATTTAGGAACTTTGGGAACTTTAGAATTTAGAAAGAAAATTGTAAGAAAGTGTGTATCTCAATATCTGGGGCCATGAATTATTGAATAAAAAGCGAGAATCCTTGATTTTCAGAAGCGATAAATTCCAGCAAAATTTTATGCGAAGTGACCATGGAAAGTGCGACTTACTCGAAAGCTTGTCGTCCCGAAATATATTCATTCTGCCTTGTGTACCTCTCCTGCATACATTGTGCTCGCATTGTTCGCGGATATTGTCTGCTGCGGGAGCAGCCTAGCCAGTCTGCTGAATTTTTAATAGCTATGGATCTCACATTCCTAATTTTCTCCAGTCTCAGGTTTATTTACACGCTCGCTCGCATATTTCCCAACAATTCAATCTAGATATTTACTATTTAAAATATTCCACTAGCTAAAAAAAGTAATCAAATATCAAGGCCTGTGATGGCGCCTCTCTCTCTCTCTCTCCCTCTCTGGTTTTAGGATGAGAATGATTATTAAGGATATGCTTGTGGCACTATTAAACTAAGTGACCAAATAAGAAAAAGAGACTTAATTAAATTGGGCTAAGTTTCGGTCACATTGTATTTTCCACCAATATTTCTCAAGTGAATCTGAGGCCATAGAGAGCAGGTCGTAAGCGTGACAAGGAGGCGGCAACTGTTACTACCGTACAAGGCTAATACTCGAAGTTATCTACTTAGAAATCCGCCTTAATGCCGTAGGTTCTGCAGTGTTACCAAGTTAACATAGAATAAACCGACCAAGTTTCGTGTCTCAGTGCTTTTGAAATTGTGCTGCCGTCCAAAGCACAGAGACCACCTATATATTACACACAAATTCGCACAAATATCATAGCTTCCTCCAAAGTCTTAATCTTCCGTACATATACACTTGAGCATAAATATTCTCATCCTATAATTAATATACTTATCCACTCAATTAGGAGTATAATAGTATTATCACCTAAGATATTGCCATTAGGCAATACGTTATATTAGGGATTAAGAAAAGGGGTTCGGAAAAGGGGGGATAAAAAGCTAAAAGTGTGTTGAAAAATGTACTAGGAAAAATAATTTGATGAAGCTTGATATTGCAAGAAATTTGAATAGTCTTTTCATTTTACTCGCCATGAAAGAGTACTTGCGATACTGTAAAGCTTTTTTCAAAAGGGGATTTTTTGAGAAAGCCAAGAGAAATAAAAGGTGAAAGAAATCTTTATCCATAAAAGCAGTAGGACACGCCTAGAGATAAATTTAGTGGTGGCATGAGTGCTTTCTTAACGCGAAGGAAAATAATTTTCTCGTAAAGTACCCGAGGCCCTGAAAAGCTTTCAACAGCATCGACCAAGTCGTCTTAATTCAATCTGAAGAAAAGGTCGTTGAAAAATAGTGGATTTTCTGATATTGTCGCCCAGATGTCCCTAACATACAACGGGGTTGGAGAAGGAGGAAAGTTTTCGAAAGACTTGTTTGTCAAACAAGTTCGTCGAGAATGTCGCATAGAATTTCTTCCGATGAAACCTACTTTCTGCTATTGTTGGATTATCCTCGTGAGAGGTCGCAAGCTCTCGTAAAATTACTTTTATTTTCACATAGCCTTAGTACTCGGCGTGACTTAATCCTAAATATTTTTCGGAAATCTATTTTTGGGAATTTATTTTGTGGGAATATGTATTTTTTGGGCAAAATAAAATGCTGCTAAATATGATAAAAGTTTTTATTACCCATTATAATCCTTCTTCTTCAACGCCAATTCAGATAAAAAGAAATCTTAGGAAAAAGAATCATAGTAACTTCATTCCTGATCAATGATTTGATCTCTCTTAAGTTTTTTAGTTTCTCATCAAGCATGGAATAAAAAAGGTATACAAGATATTTTATCTTGCCTGGAGGTGAAGGTAGCCTTTGATATGTATTTAGAAATCTAGAGGATATAATATGACTTAAGTTGATGACAAGAGACCTCAAAGAATGGAGAGATTTCTATAGATTTTGCAATGTCTATGGTATATGACGATATTGGTATGAGACGCTGCTAAACGAACAATAGCCTCTTTTTTTGATTCTTCAAATTCGAAACTTACTTCAAACAACTTCAAAAAAAAATATGAATATCAACTGTATTCAAATAATATTTTCAAGTTTATTTTTTCAATAAAAATTGAAATACAAAAGTTTACTTACGATATCGAAGTCTAGATTCTGGGCGATCCAATCGCGACCCTGCTTGAACTCATCATGAAGACCCATTATATACAGGGTGTCCAAACCATCGACGATGGTTGCACCCATCGTAGAAGTACCAAAAATGCTGGCACTGTGTCCTCTCTTCGAAATGGGTCTCAGTTCGTTTTTGCCCCAGGCATACCTGACGTAGTTGTCCCAGCCATGTTTCATCATCTACGGAAATAAAAAATAAATAAACTGTTAGTAAATCGAACCTTTTGCAACAAATAGTAGAAAAATGCATTTGACACCTGCGGAGCCTACAAGCGATCCGGCTATAAATCTCCAGAGCGAGGGTTTCCAACACAAAAGCACATATATTTCAGATAGACAATATAGAACCTGCTGGACCGGTGCAGTAAGTAAATTATGCCAACTGGGTGTACCATCTTTCCTGGTAAAAAAATTTGTAAATATTTCTCCTCGAGTCAAAACAGACTCTCCTTACAACACCCGAGTCAAGATGCTTAAATCACTTATAAATATAAAAAATGCGATTACAAATCGGTGTGAGAATACACATGTTCTGGGATTTGAATATTATACTATTTCAGAAGTGTATTCATATTTTAATAAACCGACTGACACCAACTTCGAGATTCTGAAAGTTAAGAGTCACAGGAAGTAATTAGAGATTGCTTTCATGGACTGCAAGTGGAACCAGCGAGTAGTTCTCAGCCATCAATCCAAGAGCATAACTTTAATCTTGTTATGGTTATTCTGGAAGTTCAAAGTCAAGAAAAGGAGTATGAGGAACGAGGCAGGTTTCTCAACTATCGAATGAGCCACCGTGCAAGAAAACTGGTATAATTGCAACACTACCGATGCACGACAAAGGAACTCACCGAGCAAGTCTACGCATCTAAGGTCTTTCAGCGGCTCACTCAGAGGTAAAAAGAAAGGCAAGAACAGGAGTGGTGAAGAAAAACAAGGACTAGGGTGTGTACTTGGAAGAGGAAATTAAGCGTCCTTCCTTCATATTTCACAGAAGAGATTCCTGCTCATTAATTTACTCAACTTTCTTCATTCTAATTTCAACTCATCAAAGATTGTTAAATTACCTTAAATTAAATTAAATTGTTAAATATCGCATTAAAACTAGAAAAAAATTCACCAGGTTCATAAAATTAAAGCAGAATTTATTATTCATAATAATAAAAGCAAATTGGAGCGATAAAATAAGGTAGGCGAGGTATCTTATCAAAAAGTAGGCGTGGTGAATGGGTGTCACGAATAAAGTAGGAGTGTCCTTATATATCAGGGATGTCCACGAACCACTTCTAGTGCTTTCTCTGCCTCACTTTCCTTCCCTTCAATTCTTCAAGCCATTCTCCGAGCTTACTCCTCTACTCGCTTCGGATCAGACGCTCCCAGATGCCCTCGGCTAGTGATACACGAAAGTGGGTTTGTTCTAGTACTGGATGTGGCTAGGGCTTGTGCCAGAGGCTTGTTTAAAGGGTGTGGTGTACGAGTAAGGGTAAAGTGGGTGTGTTTGAGGACATGGCCAGAGAAATTTCAATGGGGGATTCTTGAAAGAGGCGTAGTGATTTTTTATAGTATAGACTATAGAGAGAGGCCTAATTTACTTCTTAACGATTTAAGATACTTGCCTCTTTCTTTAAATAAGCAATTCTACAGCAAATCGAACAGAACAGAACGGGAATACATAAATCGCAGAAAATTGATAAAAAAATGCTTTGCACCTGCAAGTTTTTGTCGCGACAGGTTTGGTGTGTAACGAAAGGAAAGACTGTGCCTCATTGCTGGTGGTTCAACTTCAAGCAGCGAGTTTTCCAAGTAGGGGTCGGAATGTGGCAAGAAACCAAGGCGGTTATGTACCTGTATAGTGTCCTTTCTCACAGAGGATTCACCTCGGTATGTCCCTCGTCATTTTCTCCCCCTGGCACTTTCTAACAACGTCAAGTTGCTCCAATACACGCGTGTCTTTGACACCGCGATGAAAAAAAAGAAAGAAGAAATAAAAATAATAGAAAAAGAAAATGTACCGAAGAAGGAAAACCGTGTCTTCACTCTGGTAGAAATCGTCTCATTTCTCCCTCTTGCCTTATAAACTACAAAGACAGCCGGTTGTTAGCCGGAGGTCGAGCTTTTTCTCATCAGATGGAGTCTAAGCTACATAAACTACCATTTCATTTAATTTCACGTCGGATGTTGCACGATGTCGCTCGTGAAGTATGATCCTGTGGATCGGATAATCGGCTTCGTTCTACGAAGAGTTTACGATAATTGCTCTGCCACGTGAGATGTGAAGCCAAGTTTTCTTGATAAAAAAAAGTTTATGAGGCTGCTTTCTGACTTTCGTATGCGATTATTTGTCTTGGATGTCGGATAACAAGGTCTTCTCCAATCTATAAATCAGTGGTAAATAAATGGTAATAGAATGATAAATTCTTTAATAAAAGATATTTTGTCTTGACGGAAATTGCTAGCACAAAAATATTAGGAAAGTAGAAGGAATAGCCGCACGATAAAATTTAGAATTAATAGATAAAAAGGAGAAATCTTGAAAATTTAATGAGATCGTAGGTAACGAGTGGATACTGTAATTGTGCTTGTGCTCGCATAAGGACTTCCTCTCGCCTGAATACCTTCAGATACCTAGCTTGTGCTCATCTCAGGAGACATTGAGAGTACACTGAAGGACTATCCAGCCTCCAGAATTGAATAGAAGACGATATAAATATACCTATATTTTCACGTCATCCGATGGAAAAGCAGTCTGAAAGTAATTTTCCGCCTAGTGGGCAAGAAAAATTGACAGTAAAGTTGCTGCCCTTCTCGCAGACTCGTCAGAGTTACCATTCACTTTAGCTAATGAGATTAGCACCCTTTTGAGCATCCCTCATGCATCTGTGGACACTGATTAGGTCCAAATATCTTTTGATCTTCAGAGCGATTATCAGTTAAAGCTCCACCATTTTGATTTAAGGAAATGACGAATTTTTTAAACATGCTCTCTTTGTAAAATGTGCATTCTTTAATTAGGGAAAAATATTTCGCCGATGTGTGATAGGCTTTAAAAAGGGCGGGTCAATCGGGAAAGTAGGTGAAGGAATGCAAAAAAAATTAAAAAAAGGGAAAAAGATGATAATTGAGTTAAACAGGTATGGTAGGCACTCTTGGATAATGGTTTAATCCCAACATGGCTGCGGCAATCAGATTAGTAGCAAGTTACATGGGTCAGGGGCTGCATTTGTGTGGTTCTTCGAAGAAATTAACTGCAATTACAAGGATAATGGCGAAAGGGTGGATCGCCATGTCCGTCCTGCGACAGCTGCTGACTCTGTACCCCTCTTGCATTTTTCTTAAGCACGTTTTCAAACTCCGACTCCTTTTTATCGAAAAACCTTAGTCTGCAATTATCGGAAACTCGTGAAGGAATTTCAGTTACCGAGACTCCAATTTTTATATGTTTTTTAGTAAATGAGTGTAATTGAGAAAATTACACTCCGGTAATATTTGTACTTTTATTCTAAAAATAAATATTTTGAGGAGGTTAAACTTTAAAGCAAGTGATGTTTCTGTAGATTTTGTAATTTTTTCTAGAGAGGGCAGAGGACGCAACATCACGGGAAAGCGTTGCCCTTCTTCACTTGCTTCGAGTGTTGGTCGCACCAAAAGTATTATATTCCCCTTAAATTATGTCATCGTAAAAAAAAGGTGAAGCGACCGTGGTGACGTATTTCGCCCAGCAGCAAATGGCTTGAAAAGCAAATCGAGAACGGAAATAATGTCTGCGACAAGAAGACTACTTTTCTCGGAAGGGGTCCTCCTCCACCGCTTTAACTCGTGAGAAAGGTCATCATGTGCAAAAATGAAATTTTAAAATAGGAAATAAAATAGAATAGGAAATTAAATTAATTATGGAATAAAATTAAATTTAAAATGAAAGAAAATAAAATAGGATGATGTGATGCAGGGCATAAAATAAAGTAATAAATAAAGTAAAATGAAAAGGAAAAGGAATAAAGGAAGTGGGAAAGGATGTACAATGAAATAAGACATGAAATAAAATAGGTAATACTATAGGGCATATTAAATCAAATGAAATAAAAATTGAACAAGAACTCGGAAATGGAACAGAATCTGAAATAAAGTGAAATTATATAGCAGTAAAATGACGAATTATTTGACTGTATAAACAGTAGGTTTTCTCGTGAGCTCTGGTGAAGTGCGCGACACGCGCGAGCGTGAGAACGATAACACCCTGGGAACAAATGAACAACGAGTAGGAGTGTGTTCAGATGCTTAAGAGCGGTACAACATCCGGACCGACGTTTCTCGCCGTCTTGAGAGGCCTGAGAGCCATACACCTGTACAGAGTACTTTCACTATAGATATAGCATTATGCACTATACGTCTTGTAAAGCAGAAGCCGACAACCACAATCCATAGTAGTCCATCCACACGTCATCCGGCCGTTTCGCGGGTAGGGTCTCGCCATAATTATGGCTTTGTTTATTATGTGAGGCAGAAACCAACCGCATTGTACTCAACTTGGGGCTAATAGTGTGAATTAATCTTCGCTAAGTGGAGCCACCGACAGT
>JAUESI010000003.1:7514922-7584048 GCA_032275145.1 Synergus laeviventris | reverse complement strand
GCAGAAACCAACCGCATTGTACTCAACTTGGGGCTAATAGTGTGAATTAATCTTCGCTAAGTGGAGCCACCGACAGTGCAATGCCAACCCCCTGCCGCTGTTGTTCACCATTTTAATCTTGCTTACAATTCTAATTTTTTTCATTGTCTTGTGTCTTTAGTTAATCGTGATAATTAAGATTGTTCCATGTTTTGCAGTTATAGTTATTTTTCGATCTAAAGACTAAATGAAACTATTTGTGAAAAATTATCGTGTGGACCACGGGAAAGGAATTGCTGAAGTTTATCTCTAATATTTATTTAATCGAGTGCCACTGAGCTGATTTAAAATTCACGTTCCATTGCCCATTAACTTGATTACAGGAGAAGATTCGTCTTGAATAATGAAAAAAAATGTATAAAAAATTGAGTGATGTGAAATTTGACTTAATTTTCGGGAGTGCTTACTTTATAGATATCGATAGAGATGGAGGAAGCGGAAATTAAAGAGAGTCGTAAGAGGAAATCGATGAATCCTTTGTCCGCAAAGACCCGCTAGTCAGTATATCCAAATTGGCAGCTTTTGAACGGAAAGGGAATTTGTGGAAGAGGAAGATCAATGGGAATGATCGAAAGGGAGAGAAGAAAAAAACTAAAGAGAATTAATCAAAGGAAATGTGAGTCGAAGGATGAATGAAAAAGTTAACGGTGGAGTTTACAATTAAAAAAAATTATATTCTAAGCCCGCAAATTAATTAAAAATTTAAATGACTATTTAAGCTATCAATTACGCATTACGCATTACTCTGAGAAAAACAAACACATCCCTAGAATATTATATAAAATTATAATTAATAAATGTAATTGATAAAATCTTCAACAAAATTGCAACAAAATTGTAAATATACTTTTAATTTAATTTCTATAATTAGAGAGAGACAGTAAACTCTAATTTAATTAGGGTATCAAATCATTTTGATTTCGTAAAGTTCAAGGAAGGCAAATCGATGGGAATCTCAGATTTCAATCGGAAGAAAGCTATTCAAGATTGGTAACCAATTTAGCGAAAAGCAATAAATCGAAGATCTGCAAAAGTTGGTTGTGCCTTCTGCACGTAAAAAGATTCCTGTGATAACGAATCAATTACATTATCATCTCTGGGAATCGAAGTATCTGGCACGTACAAGATTCTCATCGCGTTTCAAACTTTTCTCTCAATAATAAGTTATAGTTTACTCAGATCGGGCAAAATTGAAATTCAACTTCGAATATGCTTTCAAAAATACCATTCAAGAAGTGGAAAAATCCTCATCCGCCATTAATTAGCGAAAGTATTGTAATTTAGTCTAAATATAAAATCACTAATTATATTTACTAATTTTCGTATGGATTTGATGTACTTAAAACACGGAGAAAAAAGGATAGTAGACCCTACTAAAATTTTGAACGGACTAAACTGTTTAGTAAATCCTATCTGTTGGTTTCGTATATAATTTACTAACTGGGGTAGTAGGATCTACTTACGGAGTAGGAGGATTTACTAAACTGACTTAGTCCGTTCAAAAGTTTAGTAGGATCTACTATCCATTTTCTTCCGTGAAGTTTGGTTGTGAGAAGTACAACACAACTGTTAATATTTTAACCCGTCCAATTATGAACTCAACTTATCTCTTTTAGATAAGGGTGAAATGTTAAATACTGCACTATAGGTTGGAAAAAGAAAAGAATTTGCGCAAGAAACATTTTTAAATCGGTGAATGTGGATGTCCAGGGTTGCGTGTAAATGACCACTGCTATTAAGATAAGCTGCTGTCTGGGTACTCCATCTTGGAGGCAGACTGCAACTTAAGACAAGAGTGTAAACGCGGTTGTACGACATGGGTACATCACTAGATAAGATCAGCAGGAAAAAATATATAACTCAGCAACACAAAGAAAAAAAAAGGAATTACATTTTTCCTGGTTTTTCTTTTACAAACTGAATTACAGAGCTTACTCAATTTCTTGAATTATACATAATATATTTGTATTATATTTCTCAACCTTATTAATTTAACCATACAATTGAATTAAGTTTAATATCTAATTGTAAGTCATAATTATATTGAATAGAAAACTTTATTAAGAATCTTCAATTTGGTTTAAAAATCAAATAACATTCATGGTAGATCAGGAGGATCCAAAAGATGGCATTGTATAAAATTATGTGAGGTGTGACTATCATATATGGGGCGTGATTGCTCAGAAAACGGTATGACTTGAATAATCAAGAGTGGTTAAGAGTGGAGGAACTCATGGTTATTGTGGTTCTTATAACATATCACCCAATTGTGAGAGGGTGGATTTTCAGAAGGGATGAGTTGTGTGTGTGTGACCGGTCACAACTAGTCGTATTTCTAGGACCCCCTCAAAAGTATCCCATATTCTGAAGGGTAAAAGAGAGTAGGTGTAACTGGTTACACCCCCATTGTCAGTCATACTTCACTTGTAAACTTCGAGGCCAATGATTGTTCAGAAAACAAAATGAGATCTTTAAACCATGATTTTAATTTTGTAATGTTTAAGGGACGAATATATCTACAACTTAAATCTATTTACTCGCCTCTTTGACTTTTTCTCTTCGTTGATGAGTTACATCGTCCAGAGGTGGATTTGGTGGACGAACGATGTAAGGTCCTGAAACCGGAACAGGTGGTGGACCAACTGCTGATGGTTCAGATTGGTGCTGCCTGTGTCTAACGTTCACAACGACATTCGACGTAGGACGTTCTTTATCATCATTTTTTTGGTTTTCTTGATCGGGAACAATGTTGTCCTGGACCCAGGCAGGATTTGCTTGCTCGGCTCGTTCCTCTGGACCGACGCCACGGTCGACGACGCTGGCTAGGTCACGTCGGGTTACAAATGTTCCAGTCAGGAGGACGATCAGCATCACGGACAATAGTCCGCTGATGGCCAATCTCAGCATGAGCCTCATCTCGGTCAGGTACTTGCTCCACTGCCGGAAGTTGAGATTCTCTGATGTTCCGCTCGTATTGACGCGGCTATATTAAGGCAGTAAACCATTGTCCAGAGTTCCAGATATTGTACATATCGTAATAAACGACGTTTGAGATACATTCTGACTAAATCCAGAGAGCAATAGAAGTTGCGGCGAAATGGGAAAACTTGACTGCGTAAATCAGCTAGATTATATATCTGCTGGTTTATATCAGCAAGGATCTGAGTTTAAAATTGGAATCTTGAATTCGTAGAGAATTCATGGATTGTTTTTGAAGACATAAAACTTGCATTTAAATTGAATAAGTTTCGCTCCCTTTTGAAAATTTGCAATGTAAAAACTTGAGACTAACGGATCGAGATTTAGAGGTGAATGCTTTCGAAATTTGAAATCAAGGTAAAAATTTGAAAATATGAGGAGAGTGGAGTTACTACTTTCATCTTTCCTTATATTGGAAACCGGATTTAGTCAGGACGTACCCTCAATCAGGTGGCTTTGTTTCTGAAGGATTAGTTGAGTCGTGGGACTCTATATCGATGATATAATTACAGGTGTTTAAAAATATTCTTTTTCTACAAAATTATAAATTTACTTTAAAATTGTATATTTTCGTTGCAATAAACTTCTATTTCGAATAGAGGCCCAAGACACTTTCATAAAAATAATCCCAGAAGCAACTTACTTGTTAACCACCTGTTGTTTTTCCTGGCCAGAGCGCCACGAGAACTTGATAGTTATCCAACAACAGCTGACACAAGTCCTCAAGTTGTGTCCGTTTTGTGGTTCGGTTTCATCGACGCTTGTCTCCTGTCCAAGTAAATTGGCGATTTACCAATTTCACGAAAAGTTCTGCTGTAAAAAGAAACATGATCGACCTCGTCAAGAATCAATTCGATTCAACTTAAACTGAAATCTTTGTCTTTTTCGATATCGCATTTTTATAAATTATAACTTTTCTATTGGGAATGGATTATTCAATTTGATTTAATTATTCATCGACGCCACTTTCATTTATTTAATTGATAGTTCTGCTTTGTCTCGAGGATATGAAATCTAATCCTACAATTTACTGGATTATCCATTACTGTGTGCTGAATTATTCAATCAGTAGGTACTGTTATTCAATATCTCATGTATAATGCATTATCCCCAAAGAACTGAATGATTCACTCTGCAGTCAAATATTATCCTCGATTTAATTTATTTAAGAGATTTTTGAGTCATTAATCTTTAAAAATCCTGCTTCAACAACAAAAACACAATACATTGTTCCTCTTTCTTAGAAAAGCTCGACTTCCCTCCCGAACAGCAAAATCCTTCGAAAAGAGAATTATCCTCTGAAATTAATTTATGCAACTGCCACAGGAACTCGACCCACGGCGTTTAATGAATCGATTTCTCTCTTTCCGCCTCCCCCTCCAGGTCGCTATCTCTGTCGATTAAAGACGGGTTAACTAATGGGCTATATGCGCTTGCAAATCGTTCTTCGTGACCATGGATGCGGAATCAAGTTTCAGTCGAAAAAAAAGACCGATTCGGGCGCGTTCGGTTACAAGAGAACGAGTGCAGGAATTAACGACATACCGCCAGAGTCTCACCGATTCTGTGAGTTCAACGACTTCCGGTTCGTCGGGCTCTTAGTCGTAATCAATGATTCGAGCGGAGACTGTAAATCCCAACGATAAGCTCTTTAAACATGTCCCAATTGCTCGATATTGAAATGGGTAAACTCGTTTCTTCAGTATGCAAATCGCTTCTTAAAATACTTCCCAGTTTTCAAATTACACTTTTAAAACGTTTATGAATATTTAAGAATAAGAACTGCATTCATTCGTAATTCTTCCTTCTTCATGTTTTATTATAGAATTTCTTTATTGTACTCTTTTCTTTTATCCCCCCTCAAACACAACAACAGCAGTTTTCAAGATTTAAAGGGATTTCAAAAGAATTTTAATAATAGATCAAAATAATAATTTCAATCAATTTCAATAGAGTTTGAGAGATTTGAAGAGAGTTTGGGCAATTTGAAGAGATTTCTAGGTCCATTAAAAGAATTTAAGAGATTCTGAGGAATTTTAAATTCTAGACAGTTCCGTTAAAAATACTGCAAATACTAAAAAAGTTCGAAAGCCTCAAAGTAGTTTTCCACAAGTCCTTAAATCAATCTTAATAAAGCAACCTCGAGAGTGTTCTAATCCCTGGGGAAGACTGAGGCTATTCGGGACACCTTTTTTTATTATTGAATATGATGAATACACATAAATTATTATTTTTTTCAATATAAAAAATTGGTGTATTCGTAATATTAAATAATAAAAAAAATTGTCTCGAATAGCCCCAGTCTCCCCTAGTAAATTCCATTATTTCCGAAATAAATTTTCGGCAACTTTCAATATAAAAAATTGACGAGACTTTGAATAATGGTGAAGATAATTTCTGTATAAAGGGTAGCCTCATAAAAATACCAAACTATCTTTCGAGCGAGTTATTCAAGCCGGTGTAATAAAATTAGCATCGAGTGAGAGATATCTTAATATTGAATCTTGTAAACTTTTGATGGCGAATTCGATATTTTTTTTTTATGGACTAGAGAAGGGGGCTGAGGACTCTTCAAAGTCTCTGTGGCCATTTCAAGATCCCTGGAGGACAAACCCTTAAAAAATATTTTTTGCAATTCGCCACTCGTGTCGAATTATATCCACTCTATATACTGGAGTTGCTGCAGGCGTTACACCTGCAAAGAGAACCTTCCCTTTCGTTTCGTTCGGTGAGAACCAACTGTGACGAAGTGCATCCTTAGTCGCTTAAAAATAATTCAAAAATATGCATCCATGTACACACACATTCCGGTGAATGCCTCGCTAATTTACCGCCTTCTATGTTCGACGCAAAGTGTCTGTTGGAGTGATAAATATCGTTTTGGTTCCAGAGAAGGAACGAATAAATTTGATCTTTGTTAGTCCTACCAGCGAAAGATAGATTGCATTAATAAATTAAGAAAATTAAATAAGTAAGTGCAAAATTATTCTGGGAGATGTTGACTTACATTTTTTATACTTTTTCTTGGAAATTTAATATTTATTGTTAAAATGTGAGTTTTAAGAAATTTCTAAACGGTCTATGCCTCCCTCGATATATCTTAAATATGTAGTTTTTTTTTCTTGAGAGAATAATAGGTTTCTCTTTTGAAAGTAGCTTCAATTCTGCTGAAAAATATGTAGAGAGAGGTGGTATTTTGAGTTTTAATAATCGGTATTTTTGGGACATAAAATGCGACCCTTACCCTTAGAAAAATACCTTTTTAGTACTTCAGAAGTATAATATAAGTACTTTAGCACGAAACCTGATGCGTAATGAAATTCCTGGAGGTCCTTTGGCAGGGACAAATTTGTCTTATTCCTGGTCAGGAAAAGTTCGTTAGTCGTGTAGCTACGAAAGCTCGACGTCTTGACGATTCCATCAATCGTCAGCGGAAAAAAATTTAATGAAAAAAAAATAAAGTTAAAGAAATGCTGCTCGTTAAAGAAGAAAGCAGAGCTTCAATTAAACATGGAACATTACTTATTTGAGTTAGGATTCAAAGTAATCAGAGGATTTTTTATGATTGAATTTTATGGATCTTACAAATCAGAGACTAAAGGGAATCGAAACTCGTGAATGAATTTGTATATTGTAACATTTAACTAAAATAACCCACCCTGGATTTCATTAATTCCTCAAGTAATAAAAAGTATGTATCCTTTGTCTTTTTATACTTGAATTTATGCTTCATATTTAAAATTCGGTAATCGACCAGAAAATTTATTTAAATGGGACATTGAAACAGAGGAGTAAGAATAGGTATTTTTATTTAGAATTCATTATGTAAAATTTGCAACGAGACTTTGCATTCATATTTTATTTCCTTGTAAAAATATAATAATGATAACAAAAAATAAAAGATCACCTGAACTGAATGCACTTCCGGTCTCGGAGAGTTTAAAGAGCCTCGAGGGAGATTAGGAATCGGGCGAGAAGGAACGCGTAAAAAAAGAGGCAAGAATAAAAAAATAAATAAAAATATGGTCGAGGAGAATGCACTCCTTGGTCATCTTGGTTCTCTTATTACCCCCGACCGGGTCGAGTCGATCGTAAAATCATATCTGGCGGCGAATCGGCCGAAGAGCAAGTTCGACGCGCCCCGGAGATCCCGGGAAAGAGTCAGGAAGGACTCAGAAGTCAGAAGAAGATGAAGGAGACGAGAAGCCGCAGGAAAGAGGAACGGCAGATCAACGGGCGGTCCACGAAGCATCGCCTGAGCCCTTTCGAGCAGAGGAAGAAGCTTGTGTATCGAGAACGGGGGCGAGATGCATTGACCCATCCAGGAGGCGGCGAGAGAAAATCGTACAATTTTACGAGAGGACCGCTGCATAAACACGTCACGCACCAACCCCCAGGCGAGATTATGGTAAATCCACGGGAGAATTAAAACGGAAGAATATAATAAAAATAAATCGGAGAAGGAAGGAATGAACAATAATAGTGCAGCAGGAGGATTTAAAATTAGAAAGATTTTTTCTTCTGTTGGTAACTTGCGAAAGATTTCTAAATATTTCAAGCGATTTTTTAGAAGTGAAAAGCGCAAAGAAATTTGGGTACGGAAATTTTTTTGTATACCTGATAATTCATATCATGATCCAGTAGGTCCAGTTCCAAATTATCGATTAGTTGAATATTAATGACAATATAAAATAAAACTGTCTTTCTCACAAGTGGTAATCATTAAACTTCTAATCTTAATAAAAAAAAATACCCTCTAAAAAAATGCAGTAAAAATTAAGTAGTACTTCAGTACTTAACTACTAGTTATACAGAAATTACAGACACATTTTCTTTAATACCACGATATTACTCGTAAGCATGAAAAGTTGCAAAGGCAGAAACTGATACTCTTTTGTGACCTTTAGAAATCTCATAATACGCAGTACATTATTTTTCATCTACTTCTTTTGTACAAGTCTAAGAATACTTTGTAAATCATACTCATAATAAAAGAGAGTAAACAATTCGTGGGTGCGAAATAAAAATGTGAATGAGCCTCCTTTAAGAAGAATACATCTTATATATCTTTTTTACGCTTCCACGCAAAGAAGAGACATAGGTGTGGTACAAAAAAAAACCAGTAACTTAAGACTTCCTTGGACATTGATCCTCAAAGCCTCAAAGGTCAAAAATGGATCATATAGCATAATTAATAAAGCAGCATAATGTTAATTAATTATGCTCCTTTCATGCGAAATGAGAAAGTTATTTACGACATTCTAAATATCTGGTTTTTGAAATTTTTAATTAATTTTTCTCTAATATCTATTTTCTATTATAGTTACTGACCTATTCTTAGCGGAAGTTTGTGTTTTCTATTGAGGGAAACCGTACGTAAGACTTACAGAAGCCTTCCAAGCATTTTCCAGAAAGAACATCCCCAGTAAACGACGGTGTCGAGAAGCTAGCTTTATGACAGCCATTCGACAATACTTGTCAGCTACATTTCCCAGCTCTCTGATTTCTCGTAAACCTGTTAAAACACCATAAATGGAAGCTTTTGCTTCACTATTTCTAGCTCCCAGCTTTTAATAGTATAATTATATTATTCAAGAGCCCCAGTAAACTTTTATTCTCACGTACAACCTTTTAAATAATTTAAAACTGCTAAATCTCCTTAATTTCTGTTTATCAATTTATTTACCTTGTTCTCATTTTAATCATTCAGTTTAATCTCTTTCATACTGTAAAATTATCGGGTCAATTCAATCACGCGATCTCTGAAATTAGTAACGTTTAATCTAACCGTGCTAATGAATATTGGATTAGATAATAGAGAATCCGTTTTGAAATCTGCATTCCGCCTTCGCAATAATATTCCTAATACATAATAATATGTTTTGAATAAAGCGCAAAGCAGTTTTTTTTTTTTTTTTTTTTTTTTTTTTCTTGTTTTATTCTGAGATATGAAACTTTTGAAAACGTCAACATTTTCTTTTAGCACATTTCAACCTTTTCCGCTACTTTGTGAAGCATGAAGCAAACACTTCCATTTAAATTAGCGCTGGGAGAATCTTGGTTCTACCTTCTTGCTGAATTGCCCTATCTTGGAAACTAAGGGCCATAACTATAACTTTGTGAAATTTTGTTTTCAACTAATGGTAACAAAAACACTGGAAGGACGTGGATCCTAGCTGGATGGTTGTTGGCGGAAGGACCAAGTCGTCTTCTAGGATCTAGGCTGAGTTTCTGTGAGCTTGGTTTGTATACTCAAGCGCCAACAAAGTGAACAATCTGAACAAAGTGTCTCAAACTCGAAGCCTCGCGTTCCCAGTTTCGTACTCTCTCGTTTCTTTCTCACATTTTCTCTCCCAAACACACTTGCTAGGAACAACTTAGTTGAGCCTGAGAGTCTACGACTAATTTGCCAACTCATTATCCCATTACTAATATATGTATATATACATATACTTCGGGAAAACTAGCAAGAACATGCTTCGACTTTCGAGCTCAAGAACACTGCCAATGGTGGTGTGTGAATAAGAATCACAAAACGAGAAACCACCTCCGGACTCTACTAGAACACTTTTTTTCGAAATTAGTCTTGTAAATTACCTTCTACCTTACAATTCCAATGATTAGGAAATATTATATTGGGAATCAAGGGCGGAACACAGTCAGGGACACAATATTCCAATTTCTTAAAAAAGACCTTAAAATTTGATGAAAACGATTCTCAATAAGTGCCCGTCTTAAAAGTTGGCATTTTTAAAGCCAATAAAATTGATTGCAAATGGTGTACTTTCAGAGAGGAGGGTACAACAAAAAATAGTTTTGTGAAAAACTGGATGAATTTTCGAATTTAATGTTTGTTGTTTTCAATTTTGATTAATTAACAATTCCATCTCTCTTAATTTATTTAATGAGCGAAAATACAAAACTCCTCTATCATCCCAAACTTTTAACGCTCATGGGAATGCGGAGTGTTAATCAACTTTATAGATGCACGACAGAAGGAGAAAGTTGAGTTTCGGAGTGACAAGGACCGTAGGAGAAAATGTGGGAAAAGGGAAAAAAAAAGATCGGACGAAAAGGGAAGGCAGATTCTAGAGATAATCCCGCAGGACACCTCGTATTTATCACGAGCTATCTAAAATACACTCGCAGTTGTATACCTGCTATATACATTATACACATACACAATACACATACACATATTCTACACACATTTTTGCTCCTCACGAGCAAAAGTAATGCAAACTTCGTATTTGTGGCTAGAAACTTTCTACAGAGGCTCAATATTCCAAGTTCCGGAAATCAAAGTCGATCGTCTCGGTTTTACCTCCTGGTGTGATATAAAAAGCAAATGGAGTTCTAGAAATGCCCTTGGGCTTAAATCTCTTAAAATCTATGAGAAACTCATGCTTGATATTTTATGGAATATACCTAAAAAATACTTTTAAACCATCCAATATCTTTTAAATTAATTATAATAGTTCATAGTCGAACTCAACGTTAACAAAGTTATCAGATCCATATCGGAAGTTGATTCGCCTTTCAATAAAATTACCAGGTCGAGATTTAAAAACGAGAAGCTGACTTTTCTGCGATTTAGTTTTCTCCCTTGTGACGCAAAACCAGGTGCACCGAAATTATTGGCATGGTGAGGTAGACACCGTACCGAGAAGGTACAGTGGATGGACATATCAATTATTTGCTGTTCAGCAAAGGGACTCACTCCATATTTGACTCGAGTAAGTCCAGAGTTCTTCAATAAAAAGGTCGGATTTGGCCCCTCATTCATTCCGTCTGGTCGTTCTTCTTTTTTCTACTGAGGGTCCTTGTAATTCAATAAAACAAATAATGACAGAGAGATGTTCGAATGAATAAGTAATGAGCTTACTCGAAAAACTCTTCATCCAATCATCGACGACAAAAGCTCGATTAGGCGAATATTCTGTACCAATTTTCGTTACAATCATTATTTCTTATTGAAATTAAACTACAGTAATTGGAGGGCAAGTATCACTTGCCAAATTTCTACGAATTACTTCAGTTTAAAATTTACTCGAATGACTGAAGTTTAAATTAAAGTTATAAGGTTTGAGTTTCCGGAAGCAGTTTTGAGGTCGAGAACGAAATTAACGTTATTTATGTGGGCAGTTTGCAAATCTAGTTATTTATGCGGATTACTCGCGAATCTTAGGACTCTGCTAACTGCCATTTGAATGGGACCACGAAACTTTACCTAAGTCCATTGGATATTCCAGGATTGTGCAATCAGTGTGAAATCTAGTGGGGCGACAACATAGAGATCCTAATAGGATTTCACTTGAGGCGTAACACAACAGATCCATCTGTGCACAATCCACAATGGGTTATGGTTGTTGCACACATGTATGTTAGCTGAATCCCTAGAGGTTAATTAAACAGTGTTCTTTAGGCTTCTAACTCACTAGAGATCCTCCAAGACACGGAGAATTTCCCATAATATTAATAACACAAGAAACTTCAACTTCTAGAAAATAGGCGTTATTCAGGTCGGTGAAGGTAACCAAAGGGACGGGGCTTAGAAGTACAGTCTAAATAGTCTAAAAATCGAGCATTTAATTTAGTTCACTTGTAGCCGAGTGATACTTAAAACGCTCTTTATTATTCATCTAGTGTCGTAGAATGGGGGAAACGTACTCGACAAATTTAGATTTGGCACAGTTCCCTCTCCCACAGTTTATGTGACTTAATCAATAATCAGGTCATCCAACCTGTGGTTCACTTTAAAGTTTTATGTTCTCAAGTACATTAGATTAATCGAAAGTCGAAATCTTTCCGAATCTAGTTAATATCTATAATTTTAGATCATTTAATGTGTCTACCTTTATTATTAGAAATAATAATGTAAATACGTTTAATTCCATGATCTAAAAAAAAATTGACTATGTATTCTAATCGAGAAAATTGATTTATATTAAAAGTTTTAGTTTTGGATTTAGAGAAAGGTCAATTTCAGAATATAAGATTGATAATTCTGTGCAAGTTGAAAGTATAGTTGATTTCAGGCCTTTGGCGGAAGAAAATGATAGAAAGTTGGTAAAGAAAATTAATCGAAGAGTACAAAAAAGAGAAAACTGTTTTTAAAGAAAGATGGGTGTCATCAATACTGATGAATTTTCAGTCGGAGGAAGAGTAATCTTTTGTATATTACAACTCCTGCCATCAATCTGATCTGTGAGATGAGCTAGCTCACCTGTCGGTACGGAAATACGAGCATCTATAGACCGAAGGCTTAATCAGGTGGGACGATAACTCAATTTGTTGATTTAGTATCCGCCGTTAAGCACCAGGGAAGAGGTGTGCAAATCAGTACCGGATCACATCAATATTCTTGTGTCAGCAGGCCGGTTCCAGTGGATGAATTTTTAATTCCCTAATTTAATTTATTAACGAGAATCTGACATTATAAGTTTTAGCCTCTGGGCTAAATAGCAAAGAATATTAAACGAAGAACTTAATATTATAAGAGTCGGTTTTCTATAGCTTCAGAAACATCACGATTTTCCCAGGATCCATCGTCCATAGCTAAACCACAAAGATCCACCGCAAGCTGACCCAGGTCAGGTCAAATCGCGTCAGAGAAATGCCCATTCGTCGCTGAACGCAGAAGAAAAATCGCAAAACGTGGACCCGTCAAAGCGATGGTCATGGACAAATTTACGATACGGCGACGGTCATAACTTTACCTAGTCTTATCTTGTCGATGTAAAACTTACCCGTCCATCAATTTAGTTGCTGACTCTTGTACGGGTTGAACAAAGCCAGATGTTACATCGCAACATAGTTCATAGAAATCAAATCAGATTTTATTTCCTTTTTTTAGCGCAACCAACGCATTCAGAAGGTTGAAATAACTCGAATATCTTTCATAATGAATTTTAAATTCCCAGAGAGGTCAAATAGCACTCTCAATATTTCAAATACTTAAAATTTTTCAAAATGTCGAAATCTCCAATTTCTCAAAATGCGTTAAATTCCTACAAAAAAAAACCCATCAAAAACTATAAAACTAAGTTCTCGAGCCGCACCTACGGCAAGACAATTCAAAACAAAACACAAGACATGCTTCTGTACAAATTTCTTCGGGATATGTTACATTTATCATAAATCTATACAATGGATACATTTTTTTATTTCATCCTAGAAAGAATAAATTCCTCTCTGGGGTTTTTTTGCGATCACGGAAGATGGTTGCAGATTCTGAAGATATTTAAAAAAGTCCAAAGTACTCAAACGAGACTGGAGAGAGGATTCCCTATTTTCTGCTATTAATGCAAAGGACGCTGGATAATAGGGTGAAGATTTCAACGACCTGGTTATTCGCTGTGTCAGAAGTCCAAGCATCCGCTAGGTCCTTACTTGAAAAAAGGCTGGAAAAGCGGTGTATTTCTCAAACAGAGGCTTCCAGATGAGTCAGGGATGTTGGAGAGGAACTTCTTCAAATCGAGCCGAGGGGTCTGAAGTGCTTAGCTATTGGGTTGAACCACCACGGCACCACGTAGCTATTATAAAACAAGCGAGTACTCGATATCTTCCCCTCTTTCGGAAAAATCTCACCAATAGATCACTCCAGAAATCTTTCGAGAGGGATCAGATTTTGAGAAAAACAGTAATTAATTTCCCAAATGCTTCTCGCTTGTAGAACAAGATGGAACAACATCAACAGAGATAAAATAAGACGTAGAGTAGGAAAACAAAGTAAAAATAGAATGGAGAAAGAATTCCGAGAGAAAAAAAATTTTTAATTAAATTATCTAGATCGTGGCTTATAATATATTTAAATAATTTTATGCAATAAAATCAGGATTCCTCTTATCAGAGAATCTACTTATATCACAGAGGTACAATGCATTTTAACCAGATGAACTGATTATCATAATCGAAGCCTGGAATGGAGTTTTCGAGAGGCCTGACGGTGAAGTATACCAAAAAGGAAAAATAATTAAATGGTCACATAAAAATTTATAGTTTTTAATCCAGAGATTCAGGTAGGAGTGAATTGCACATGAATTCGCATTTTTGCGAGGAGGGTTCTATGAGTACATCGTCATCCCCTAGAGGCACTCGTAATCGCTAATCAATGTAATTTATCTGGATCCGTAAAAACCGGGGTTCGCACGGTCGTTACCGAGGCTCCAAGAATTTTTGAACGATCAATTCGTCGCGAGGTTAGCTCAGGCCAAACTGAAAGCCACGACAAGAACAGTAAATGCCATGAGTTGAAACTCAAATTATTGCCCCAGATGTAATTATTCAATTCTTAATTTTCATTTCTAATTTGAATTACGAAACTCTGTTAAATGAGAACTTGCTAATATTTTTTACCACGCAAAATGAAGGATAAATTAATTAATTAAAAGTTCTTCCAAAGAAACTAATGATTTAATATTCTTCACTGTATCTAATGTTTCATCTTGGCATGAAATAACTCTAGAAAAATTGAAGTAGAATATTAAAAACATAGTTTTTTCTTCATTTCCTGATTGGAAGCGTGCAGTTTGAATTGGAGAAATGAATGTCCTTGAACTTTTTGAGAGGACAAAAGCTTGAGGTTTTCGGGTGGTCTTCGTGAGTAAAGATTAACGATATCACTCTGGAACTAATGGGAACCCTTGTTATAGCCATTTACGTATACTAATGAGAAGTCAGTCTAAATTAACGTTGCTAATGAGACGCACGTTATCGTAACCTGTCGTAACCAGTCGTAACTATTGCATAATGTTTTACTTCCTAACAAACAAGAGTCATCAAATCACAGCCTCACTTTAATTAGCCAAGAGTAATTATCTAAAAAATTCACAACCAGGAAACAAATCTTAAAATTAGGACAATTACAGAAAATATAGCTTTAATTATTCTCGCAAGTAAAAATGAATGAACAATTATTCAATTTAAAATTAATTTCTCGGATTAAAGACTAACTTGAGAATTAATACAAGTCGAATGTTTTTTTCCGAAATTGCACTAGCTATTGTCAATAATTTCCAAGTATGTCATGCGATAGGAAATAATCAGTCAGAGCGGCTGATAGTCACATTTCGAGTGGGAGGCAGTGCGGAGAAGTGGCAGTATGTCTCGTCGGTAAAAAGAACAGTTAATACGTATGCAAGGAGGGCAATTTTGTATTATTACTTATTAACTTATTAGACATTTGCGAGCCAATATATTCCTGAAATAACTCTTTCGATGAGATGATATTTACTTCGCCCCAAGGATATTTTTAGACCGACCTCGTGTATGTATAAACCAAAGGCATTGCATCACATCAACATTGATCCACCCACAGGAGTTATTGGAAGAGCTTTCTCATAAATTCAGAAAAGTTTTATTTAGGTACCAAAAGATCAATAAGTTGCATTTTTCTAGAACTCACATAAAAAATATTCACATTCTTAGAAACAAAAAAAAAGCAAAGTTAAGGGAAACTTTTGGTATTAATATTTTATGAATATTTTGTTCTTCGTAGCATGGAACTTATCAGTTGCTGATAACCTTCATCGTGTTTAAACTTGAATATTAAGTGGAATGATAATAAAATAATAATTTTTTTTTATGATACACGCGCTTTTATTTTTAAGTTCAATCAAAATGAAATATTTAACAATCTTTTTATCCCAAATTCTAGGCTTTCACTTTAACGAATTTTAAACTGGAATTATCCTCAAATAAAAAATATATTGATTAACAGAGGTTTTTTTTATTTTATTACTTTTTATTTCCATCTTTCCATTTTGATTTCTACTTCCATTTCGGCTTCGATATAAAAGTATTCGGTTTCTAGATAAAAGGACTGAAACTATTCGAAAATCTCAATTTTATACGCGAGCAAATCCCTTTAGAATTGTTTCTCGATGGATACAAAATTTTTAAATCGTGGAAACAATTCTTTTTTTCTCTCCTTTCATGAAATCATAGAGCAAAAGTATCGTAAAAAATTTGTAAAAAAATTGTTATTGATTTCACTAGAGAGCCTATATATTCCTGAAGTTTTCCTGAATATAATAAGCAACGCCACAGAATTTATTTAATCTTATCTAAGATTTTTTTAATGCAATAATTTAATACAAGACTATCAAAACTTTTAAGAGTATGCAATTTATCATCTTCGCAACTCTATAGAAAATATGATTTGCATTTATAAAAGACAAACAAGTACTAAAGTTCGCAAATAAATATGACGTGATTAATTGAACGGCGCAGAAAAAGTTGATCCTCATATTTGAAAAATATTCGAGTCGATAATTCAGAGAAGTTCAATTACTTGTTTTATTGGTGAAGTTTTTGCGCCCTGTTTCGCCAAATTATTACCAAACATCAATCATTTAAATTTGACACTTATATGCACAAAAATCTTGATAATGGTACGAAACTTCAACTAAGGGAATGATCGATTATATTTTATCGAGACTATGAAATTTATACAAAAACAAAAAAAACGTAAAATGCAGAAAACTGGTTCAAATGACTGAATCTTTAAATAAAAGTGGAAATTCTCAGGCTTTAAAAATGGACTAGACTAAAATCGAATTACTCAATAATTAGTGTTCACGAATGAGGTTTTTTCTTTGGAAACATTTATGGTGACTTGAATTGAAAGCATCTCGCGATCTACATGATGCAAAAGTTTTTTATTCTTCTGTTGGAACAACTCGATCGAGCCAATGTCGAGCAACAAGATTGACTCGAAGCGAGTCGATAACCGGTGCTGCCTCATTACTTTGCACTGCACTGGAATGATTTTGGCGTTCCAAGATGGGCAGAGCCAAAGTAAATACTGTAATATAAACTCAGAAGGTAATAATAGGAAACCACTGCTCTTTTATTTAAGACCAACGACCTCTTTATTACACACATTTGAACTGAAAAATAATTCAAAATTTTGAGAGTTTATTATTAAAGCTGTTTGGCACAACTCTAAATTGTTAGCTTCGAGAAATTGTAGGACATACAAATAATTATCTTCCCTCAGCAATATTTAAATCACATATTCTGAAATTTTCATTAATTTTAACAGGTTTCAATCTCTTCGAATCAGATTTAATCATTAGTTGAAGCTCATTCAATTTAATATAAAAAAATTAAGTAGATATGTACATATAATGAATTATTTGATAGAAATATTAGTGGTAGTTCGAACGTTCACCCATCCGTGTACAATCGAGCCAAGCGCTGAACAGTAATTGCGTATACCCCAGGGGGCACATTTTAGTAACTTGCAAGTTCAAATTAAAAGTCTTTGGAGATGAAAAATTGTTTTAAATACTATAAAGCATCAAAAATGATAATTTTTGATATTTTTTCAAGAGAAAAATCTCTTCTGAGTTGAAGTTACATAAAAAAAAGCCCTGCGGGTTAACGATTGCAGAACCTAGTAAGCCACTAATTACGAGCCCGTTAGAAACTTTAGTAGTGATTGGCAAAGGATCAGATTCTCGTTATCACGGACTTTCCTTATCCCAAAAGACCGAGTAACTTGGAATCTGGATCCCGGCAACTAGATCTTGTAACAGAGATTCTGGATCCTAGTGTCTGGAGAGTAATATACAGAGTCGTAGAGGTCTTTGTTCTCTCCCTGGAGAATACCTACTTTTGGAAACATCAATGGCTCCTGAGACTCTGAAAAGTAATTAAGGACTCGAGACCTTATCCCATCCCCTCCGGAAATTCTGCCTTATCGGCGACAATAATTGTCATTAACATGATATCCTTCAAAGCTTCTTCGAAAGCTCGAACTCTTGATATTTCAGGTACAAAAATGTTCGGTTAAACAAATTTTCGGCGAAAAAAATATTTGGACAAACAAATCTTAATTCGCTTTACAATTTCGTCATTTGAATTGCCATCATATAACAAAGTGGTATTCTAAGTCAGGTGCCTGAAAGGACTGAAAGCTTGAAGCTAGATAGTTTGTGAGTTTTAATAATCGTAATATTATTGCTACCAGGCCAACCAGGAAGTAAGCTAATAGGTGGCATTTAGAAAAATATTGGCTTAACTCCCTCGAGTTGCGACCGACTGAACAAAACAAGGGAAGCCTTGCGCAACTTCAAAACGGGGTAAGCGACCAAGTTGGACTGCTTCTACAAACCTTCGGCTTTTCTAGAAAGTTGCTAAACTATGGTGGAACGGTAGCTTTGTTCCCTGAGGGTATGTCGCGAAATATGAGAGTTTCTGCCGCGACGCTGAACTTCCAAGAAACTTTACTTATCCAACCCACTGCCAATCAACCCTTACACCTGCTGCGATAGTCTGAAAAATAACTTCCCTCCTATATTTATCCCATGAGTTTATTACCTTCTATTTCCTCTTATCATTTTTAATGAACTATGATAATCAATGAAACTTTATACCATTCCGCTATTTACATTTATTTACTCAACAAACTGTTCTACTTCTTTAAAAAAATTAAAAAAACAGTATCTGCGCCTATGCACGACGCCAAGCTAATTCGCAACTCGCTCGCCGCGCAACCAATTAGGAAAATTTATCCGACGCCTAGCATAGGCGCCGCTATCGTTTGTTTCGTTATAATGAACTGTTTATTCTTTATTCTACATTTGGGTTGTTTTTTTTTTATTTTGAAGCCCTGCTTGATATTTTAGCTTTTTATTACTTAATTATTTTTAAGTTTATTTTTTGAGGCTTGAGTTTTAGGGCCACGTAGATATGAAACTATAAAGTGTATCGAAATCTGATCTGAAATTTTGTTGTGCACCCAAATGTCTATATGTGGCCTATTCCCATTTGCTTTTTACCGTTGCAAATAAAGCAGAGCCTCTCGACCCGAAGAGGTATTTGAACGAGAACTCCAATACTCCGTGGAAATTGGATAGACATTGGAAATGAATCGAAAGACCAAATAATGCGAACAAGAAGGGAACCCTTTGTGTGTCGAGACCACAAAGAACACTTTCAATACGTTGATGTATTAAATCTTTCCCTTGAGGCTAATTACATCCGAAAGTTTCATATCTTTTTAAACTACGAATCACTCAAATTTTAACGATCCTTTTCAGAAAATAATTAGAAGATTTCACTAGTCATGACACTTTATTTCGAGAATCTAAAAAATAAAAAAGAAATCGTAATAAATTATAGATAAACAAAAGAAAATACTAAGTTTTAACCACTAAAATGTGACATAAATCTGAGGAAAACTTTTCCTGTACGGATCATCAAAATACAAATGAAATTATTTTATGTGTTTTGTAAATATATGAATCCCTCTTTGGATTATAGAATTTTGAAGAATCGAAAAGCCAGCAGAAGAATGAAATTAATATCGCTCGTTTTAAACGCTATATATAGTTTAAAATAGATAGTTATTCTCAGCAAGATTAATATTTCGTGGCTTAAAATTGTACATATAAAATTGCGAACTTCTTATCTTCTACTTTCTACGAGGGATTGTTATCATCATCCTAGGTAAAATTTCTTATATTTTTGATTCAAATAATAATTTTTAAAGGAAAAAATAATATAAAAAAAGATATAACTGGATAAACAGAAAAAAAGAAGAAATAATGAGGTTAAAGGAATAATAAAATGAAAGAAAATGAAGAAATAAAATCAAAGACATTTCGATTTTGTTTTCGAGGTCGCGCTAATTGCCGAGATCGAAGATTCGTTAATGAAGGACCATGTACCGTTGCGATGAGTGTATGTGAGGTTCTGAAATACTCTGAGGTCGCGAAACGATCAGAAACGAAGCTCAGATTAAATACGCCGTAAAAGTCATAAACAAACGCTAAAAAGCTATTAGCAGTGCTTTATTTTAGCGGAAAAATACCGTTTCTCGCGTCTAACTTCAAGTCTCTTATGGTTTTCCTCGTTTTCCTCCCTTCGTTCTACAAACTCCACTTCTTTCTTCTTTGCCATTTCTTTTTCCTATTCATTAATTGCTTTTTTTCATATCTTTGTCTTTCCCTTCACGGCTTTCCTTTTCACTTTCTCAGAGTGGAGAGCGAGTCATGGGGAGATTTAGAAGATATTTAAGAGCGCTCACGTTACTGATATAAATAAAAATCCTCTCTGTAAGTATAGAGTCCGCTTCAAGCAACCGCACTTTCGCAATTATATTTATCTCGAGAGGTTTATCACCTCTTTTTATACGACTCGCGAATAATACAAAAAAAACGAATAAAACAAAGAATGGATTCACGTAATTTTTATTTAAATTAATTTAGCGTTTAAGACACTTTAGAGTTTAATAATCTCGCAAGAGTTTTATTTCTCCAAGGAGTTAATGTTTGAACATTTTCTCGTGGTATAAAATGAGAAAATAATTCGAGGTGTGAAATTTGTCGTGAAATTCTCGGTGACCCCACGAGAAATATTCTGATATCTTTGCAGAGTTGGGTCTTCGTTTGGGGAAATCACGTGCCGGCTGAATATATACTCAAGCTTTGTGTATGATCATTACACCCCCTGCTAAGGTTTCTCGTTGGTGCATGCTCTCACCTCAACGTATGCTACCATCAAGTTTAGTCTCTCAAGCTTCTCTCGAAGCTTTTATCAAAATTAAATCAAATTTACCCAGATTGTCAAACATTTCTCCAATTGTTACGAGATTTCAATTATCCTTTATCCACTCCAGGCTGAATCTTGCAAATTTAATTAAAATTGGTTCAGACATGTTCTTATTAGTCTCTGGCACTGTATGACAAGCACAATGTGAAACTAAAAAAAAAAATTCGTCGCCACGCAGAAACCGCAAGATCCCAAGGGAGTTGTTGGTGCGATGCGACGGAATTAGCAAACCGGTTTTCTAAAGTTCTTTCTGCAACCTGAATCAGCTGCCGAAGAGTGAAAGGAGAAACCAAATGAGAAATAATACGTGAGGATCTTGACCTAGAAGATTCGCAAGAAATTCAAGACCTAGGCACTAATGAAGTGAAGGTCGAATTCTGAACTTGAATTTCATCGAAGAATTTGAAATGAAATTAAGGAAATTAAAGGAAAATATATACTTTTAAGAGAAGAGAAGTAAAGATATTTGAAAGATTATTATAAACTAGCTCTGGTGCTTTTTAGGAGAGGATCTTCAATAAAATATGAAATTTTATTTCAGATTTTCTGAAAGTTGAAGAATCTATAATCGTAAAAGTCTTCCCAGTTTTATGTAACACAATTTATCTAAGCTGCACGTGTCCCCGTGTCACGCAGGTAGTCCGAAAGATTTTTATAAGTTTCTGGAGAATCAGAAACTCAACGAATTCTAAAGGCGACAACTCGCTTACAACTACGTGCCGGTATTGAAATCGCTTCCCTTTTCCCTAGAATTGACAATTTTCAGGACAATACAAATCATTCGAATTTTCGACAATGAAATTCAGAATCAAAATCGATTGTGTGGAGTTTATTCAACGCCTAACCTATGAAAATGTGCAATATTCACATCAGAACTTTATAAATATAAATTTATTAATTATATAAACTTTTATTACGAAAGAGAATTCAAAAAACAATATTATTTAAAACAGTAGTCAGATGAAATCGAAAGTGCAGAAAAATAAAATTATTTACGACACAAATGCGGGGAAATAGGTATCTCAAAGGATAAAATTGAATCCCAGTAAGCGTTTGTAAATCGGTATTCAAGCGGAAGGACAAATTAATTTATTTCTTGAATGAACTCCACTTTTGCTACAAACAACGAGTGATTTCATTTTTTTTCTTCTTTTCAAGAAAAGTGGAAAATGCAAAGAAGTTATAGTAGATACTGTTCCCCCGAAGGCAACTGACATCATTTAACCAAAACGAAGAAACAAAAAGTAATCAGAATCAATTTAATAAAAGAAATAATAAATTAGGAAAATAATTAATCTTATTCATTGTTGACAGCACCTTTCGTTACACTGCTTATTATAATTAGAAAATTTCCCTTCCTTTAACTGAAACGCCTCTTTCCGATAAGCCACGCCTTAGGACGGGCTCATCTTATTTTAGCACACGCCTACCTCACTTAGCTGAAAATTAAGTAAAGATTTCTACCCGTAAAAATCAATTATTGATAAAATATTTAAATAAAAAAAAAAAAGGAAAAGAAATGGCTAAATGAGAAGATGAGGCAAGAAATATATATAAAGCCTCGTGGAGAAATCTCGTAGAGTGTAAATAAAAATTCATGAGAAGCGGATATCCTTTCAGAACCGGAAATAGGTATTGCATTATCAGAGAGTTACATAATATCCGCATAACGGTAGCAAGCAATATCGTACGGACACAAATACCTATTTCGAACAAGTCCCAATCCCCTGAAACCATACACCTAAACTTATAAATACAGAGGGAGAGATATAGATTCAGATATAGACATATATGCATATCTATCCGGTCAAATCCGGCGAAACGATGCATGCATACCAATGCTTTTAACCACGATAAATGCGAACCGTTTTCTCGCGCATTGATTCTGTTGGCAAAGCCAATCGATGTCAACGAAAGATTAGGGAAACCGAATACCCTTCGCCGGCTTATCAACCCCGATAGTCGCGAGCCATGAAATTAGAACAGAGCAGATTCCCTCATGGGTAGAAAATGTAAGTAGCTAGATGTATATGTATATCGATGGAATATAGATATATACAAAGTATGGCGCACAGTTTTATTCTCTCCAGGAAAGTCTTCCAGGTCCTCAATTCGATTTTCTGTAAGTGATACGAGAGCTTACTGAAAATCCCTGAACTCCTTTCACACACTCTATTTTTAAAATACTTGTATTAAATTGAAGTTTTTTTTGGGAGGGAAATTTGATTAGTAAAAAAAAATTTTATTGTTCTTCCCTTTTTTAACTCGAAATATTGAATTTCAGGGGTTGTAAGAAATTAAATAAATTAAAACTGCGAGGCTTTCACTATAATTTTCTCGCAAAGATTAAGTTCTATGCCAACTTATCACTTAGTTACGCCATATACCACGCCTATTTTTTCCATGTGAACCTTATGGACATTTTCGATCACGCCCAACTTATTTTACCACGCCCATCTTCATTAATCACACGTCTTGTTTACGCTTGAGACAAAGCACCTTGGTCACACCTTATGTTAAAACACGCCATTTTCCGTGACCACGCTCCTTATTCACTCACACATTCTTCATTATACCCCTTTGCCACGTCAATTGCGTTGAAAAAGGTATTTGAATAAGAGAGTTGGAGAAGAAGGTTGGCAAAGGGAGTTAAAAAAGTGGGCCAAAAAAAAAGGATTTGGAAAAAGGGGTTTTTAAAAGAGGTTTGGAAAAATAGATTTGAAAAAGCGGTGTGGAAAAAGTGTTTGAAAAAGTTATTCGAACAAAAGGGTTTGAAAAGAGAACTCCTGTTCTTTGACCGAAAATTCCTAACTAATAGGAATTCAGCTCATATTGCATTTTAGACTACCCCAACCCTCAATCATTTTCTCTAGGCTCCAGGCTCCAGCCACAGAAGCTATTATGGCACGACGAGGTTCTCTTTTGTCTTTGGCTCATTTCCCTGTACAAATTCTATTATCGTTGCGTAATGACGCGTTACTTGTGCGATTAATTGTATTCTGGGAACAGCCTGCACTTGGTCCTTTCCCAGTTCGCTCATTTTCGCTATTCTCTAGATACCATATTATACAACTAATGCGAGTGACGTCCATACGTGAATAGATTGCTCTCACCCGCGCCACGCCACATTCAACTCAATTTAGTAATTACTGGCATCAGATGTTTTCATATTCCAAAATTAGTGGGCACTTTCATTCAATAAATAGTTTAGCACTCAGCAATTTGCAGATAATTACTTTATAGAGTACATAGGAGTTTACAGTTATCAGAAAGTTATTTCAATTTTTTTCCAATTATTTCAGTTACAAAACACAGTGAGAAGGGGAAACTCGGTAAGGGAGCGAAAGTGGATTAGAAATAAGGGCGAAGTGAAGCAAAAGTAGTATTTATAATTTAATCCAAATTGAAAGGGTAGCAGGGCATAAAACTTAAGTGCTAAATATTTTGTCAATAATCCAGTTCCGAGACAAAAGGGGAGTAAAAGTGAACAAAATTTGATAATGTAATTTTAAGAAGTAATTTTAAGCAGTACCTAATTGATTAATTAAATTTTAAAATGACAGCATCAATTGCTTCTCTTTCCCCACTAAGCTTTCTTAGGGCGTGAAATAGTTGGCCAGTAAAATGCTAATACTCTTACGGTTACTGCTTCCTGAGAGTAAAAGTACATAATGTGCCATGGTAGACACCTTTCGCGTTTCAAGACATGTATATTCATAATGCCAAACGCCTTCGCTCTCCACCATTATTTCATTCCCCCTCGCCACCATAAAGAGCTCCCTTCATAATAGTTCTCAAGAGCTTCGTTTTTTTCTAACCATTCCTCCCTCCTTACTTTTCTTTTTAATTCAAATTCACCCTGATTTCACCTTAACAAATTAATTTCGTCTAGGTTCTCTCGCTTATGTAAATGCCTCTTGCAAAAGTTAACACGGCAAATTCGTAATAAATATAAATTAAAATCTGATAAAGATAGGAGTCTAGTATAGATACTGGGTGAAAAAAGAGGAGGAGATATCACTTGCTGCAAGGGTACTTAGCAGGCAGAAGGAGGGTAGGGGGAGTCACCTGCTGTATCGGGTTCCAGCAGGAATTAGTGAGTAAGAAAATGGGAGGGAGCCTAATATTGTATCGGTTTCTAGTAGGAGGTGGGTAGAAAAATAGGAGGTGGTGTCACACTCTTGGGATTTCAGTTGGCGATGGGTGGTAAAGGGGTAGGAGAGCCCTCTGAAGTTGGGAGCTCAGTAGGGGGAGGATGGAAAAAGGGAGGATGCTGGTTACTAATTAAATATGAAATGATTCGTTCCATTTCATCTAATTTGGCTAAAATAGTACTATATATACAGCCAACTTTAATACATAATGTGGTGTGGCTTGGAAAGTTAAGAGATGATGCTAAACCGAAAACGTTACTTGGTAGTAGACAAGTAATGCTTACATTTTACTTTAATGTTAACACATGGGGTTTCGGATATGTATTACCAATGCAGTAGTTTACTTTTACGACCGAAGTGCCTATCAACGTCGCTTTAAGTCTCGACTGAGCGCGACGCGTCTATTAATTTTAAACTCCTAAAGACATACAATCTTATTAGCATAAATCTACATATGAACAAAACAATCCGTCTTCCTGTCTATGTCGAAACGTCGCGAACTATTTCGCTATTCCTCTACACGTTAACACATGAATTTTCTTTTTAAAGTCTCGCTAAAGGGTTTCAATCTGAGAAAAAAATTGTACAATTGTTTTTTTGTGAAGATTCGATGGTTCGACAGTTTTATTTATTATCTGTTTTTAGTTTTTGAAAGGAAGTTGGAAATATTGAACCGATTAAAATCGGAAATGACCTAAATTTACCCTTATAGGAAATATTCGAGGAAATTAAATACAATGAAAAATAAATATTAGGTCGTTTTAGGAGATTGGAGGGTGAAAAAGACGGATCATTTCCTTGAAACCTTGATCGCCCCAGCCTCCCTCAGGTTCAATTAAATCCCTCTTGGATTTTCTGGGATTTTCCAAAATCCTGGAGGATGTTCAGATTTTTTCCAGGTTCAATAAAATACTTGCCAAAACAACTAAATTCTTTGAAATCTGTGATAAGCTCAAATTTATTATATTTTTTAATGGCCTAAAAAGACATCTTTTTCGTTATAATATTATTTGAGGAAGGTTATTGTTTCATACTATGAAATTTGTATAAAAAAATATTAAATTCAATCCATTTAAATTTTATTATCTAAATCTATAATTTAAATTAAGAATCTGTTATCACAATGAGCTCAGAAACAAGAAAAGAGAAGTCGACCTTGCTCGAGGCCCAAACTTCTGGGGATCAACGACACTTCAGGTATTTCAACGAAGGATATCGTGCACCTTTTCTTTCTCTCGTCTATTCTCTAGTCTGGCTCAGTCGAAAAATTCCCAAATTCTGATGTTTTATATTATTTATTTCTGTGGTAAATTCCAGTCTCTTATTCTTTCTTCTCTAACGATCACATTTTATACTAATTGGCTACCATACTTTTTAAATAATTAAACCCTTTCGATTTTTAAAATGTTCATTATTAAAAAAAACTCGGCATTGTATTATGTTTTAGTGTAGAATAATTTTGCTTGTTAATATTCTTAGTTATGTTGTCCCAGTTCCAAAATTTAGTAACAAGCACGATCAAAACTCTGATTATTATCTGATTAACGTGGCATTGTCGAGTTGAATGTTTCTCTACATTCGTCTGTAACAAGGCAAGTTCTCAACCGCGACAATGACCGAATTAGATTAGCTGTAAATGTTTCTGCTGTGTGACGAAACACATACCAGTTTCATTTCTATCACGATTTTATGAACTCTGACACAACGAGAAATTCCTGCTGAAATAATTAGTAGAATCCGCTCAGCATTTCACACTTAAAACTACCAAAAAAACAGGAAAAATAATAAATAAAATAAGTTCGTATATATACCATATATAGTACGAAGTCGAGTGATAAATGAGACTAGTGCTTTTTGGTCACGTGATATACGTATAATTCATGTTTGCAGTGATGTAGGTTTGCAATTCTTAATAATGATAATGTCCCCCCGAACTTTATTTATGTTTCAGGTGTTGAAAAACGAAATTTTTAATGGCGTCGATTTTATTCTCACATGTTGGTGAGAATTTTGTATACCTAAAAATAGTAATTCATCAGTAGGAAGAATTTTAATTTGTTTTCGATAGTGGGCTAACTTTCAGGAATTGATTTGAATTATTAAATACTTTTTTTAATAATTGGAAGATATTGTTATATTGCGATAGCGAAATGCGACAAAGGTATTCAGTATTTTTTTATACTATTTTAATACTATATGCTTAGCTTAGTTAGAAGTAAAATAATAGTAAAAACAGTGGGAGCTGAAGCTATTTCCATTGAAATAAGCTTTTTATATTCTAGTTTTGTATAAATGTTCGCGACTCACAATACAGTAAAATTGGTCATCAAATAGAAACTGTATTAAAACGGAAAATACCAATTATGTACATAAAATATTTCTACTTCTTTTAATTAATAAATAAAAGAAAAAAAATAGAAGGAGCTTGATCAATCTTTGATTGAAATTTCAGTCAATTTTCATTGGTAATTTGTGATTAGTAGAATTTCCCTAAAAGTCAATGAAGAATTAAAACAAATTAAATCAGTGATCTTGACTTTTTGAAAAGTGATTCAGTTCTACTACCTAGAAGTAAAAATTTTCACTGAATCATAGGATAATATTTTTGTCTAATTATAACATAAATTAACTATTCCTTATTTTACAACAATTTGGTGTTTTGGAAATTTTTAAATAAGAAACATATAAGAGGATCACCTGCTTTTTCTCTAATATGGGGGGAAATCTGGAGCGAGACAAAGTTTTGTTCTCGAATCAGAGATAACAATGAGAGTGAAAGAGAGAGAGAACGAGGTCGAGTCACCTGTATGTAACAGGATGAAAACTAAAGCTTTGCTCTGATTATTGTTTGCAACAATGAACTTGAACTGTGCTGGTTGACAGGTTACTTGCAAATACTGTTCGTTACGATACAATCCCACAAGTGCAACATGCAACTTTCCATCCATTTTAACCACACAAACGAGTGGACAGATTGTGCTATACATGCTCTTATCTACCCGGAAAACGTCCGTGACTCGCATATCGTTAAAAAGACACACAAAAAAGTGAAAATAATACCCGACAATTAATTCAACTCTCGGTAAAATTTCACTGAAAATTTCTGGTCCTCGTGACAAATTCCAAAATGTTCTCAATTAAATAAAAACAAGGAATTTTTCATCAAGATAAATCGAAGAGATCGTGTAATTGATCTTACAGAATTGCCTTTTTTCCACTCTAGTTGAATAAATCTATCCAATAAGGCTCAGTGACTAATCCATTTCATCTTGACCAAGGAAGCCGTCAGATTTAGCCTGGTCTTGTCCGTCCAATTACATATAGATTGAATAAACTTCCTCGTCGCTCAGAGATTTCAGGGTGAGGCAAAAAAGTAAGGTGAAAAAAAAAAAGATTTTACTCGCAACCTAGGAAAACTTTCGACTAGAGCAGAGCTTCTTCTCCGATCTTTCATTACGTCTTGCCGTTTCCAGAGTTCAGTGATGCTATGATTGGAAAAGTTCTCAGGTAGTCCAGACTTTTTTTTACCGCGAGAAAAATCCTACTATTTTTGCTTTAAAATATGTGCTTTGATTTATGAATCTCGAGTCTTAAATTCTCTGCATCCAGGAAATAAATGGTAAATTCAAAATGAAAGATATTGTTTATTATATAAAACGATTTCCAACTAAAAGGTACTCTTTATTCACTACGCAATAAAAGAAAAGAAGGTTTTTTTAGTCCCTAGGGAGTGAAAAGTAGAGCTGTAGCCTGCTGCTTATGCATTAAAAACAGCTGACATGATTTAAGTATTATAAAAAGTATAATATTTTAGAGAACCTTTTATTCGCCTGTGTTGGAGACCAGAATATAAAATCATGTTTAAGGACCTGATTGAGCATTCCGATTGTGGTTTGAAAGCCAATGAAGTTTGGATTTTAAGTGGTGAAAGGAAGATTTAAATGACAGATGCATGTAAGTAAAGTCATTGTTACAAGCAGATTGACGATTAAGAGTGCAATAAAGTACGGTCAAGGTAGAGTTTTATCTATTTACGACCCACCTTTACGCCTCTCGGATAGTACGCACGTACTTCTCTGCATGCTAAGAATGGCGATTCGCCTCTCACTGTGGAATTTAAGTACGTCACGTATGCTGCTTCACAACGAGAAACTCGAGATATGAATTTTACCGTTCATTTTATGTTGAGATAGCGACTTCTCTCGATATGACAATTGGGGATTCCCCGTCATGTCCAAAGCTTTAAAAGGACCCATTAGCAATCTCCCTATAAACACTGCTCGTGAAATCTAAATAAAGGTAATTCAACTCGATTTTCCTTTAAGCAATCTGCGGAGGTTTAATCAATCTTTATTCAGTGGATCGAGTGGGCCTTGCAAAAAGAGGATTTTAACGGCAAGTTGATGACACGACATTTTTAGTGAGTGAATAGGGTTTCGGGCTAAACAGTTCCACCAAAATGGACTATGGAGCACTGAACCAAAACATCAATCGTTTCACATTCCAATGCTTCGGAAATTTACAGTTTCAATGAAACTATTAGCGAAACAAAATAAACTTTTTCGCAAGGAAAGCAATCACTTATTCTGACAACTGAAGTCAAAAATGATGAAAATTTTATTCTTGATCCCTTCAGTAATCTCTCCAATAAAACTTGTTATAAAATTCATAATATTCATGAACATGAGATTCTCTTTTCACGATTGCAGCAATTTTTATTGTTTTCAAATTATGCATGCATCTGAACTTACACGCGAATGCAGAATAAAACCGAGCTACAATAACGCGAACGAGCGCATTTGAATTTTCGGGTCTCTCTTCCCTTTTGCCGCTTTTGCCACTATCCTCCTCTAACTTTCACTCTATTTTTATCTCTTTAACCTCTCTTTCTGTTAGACTCCAGAACTTTTTCAATGTACGCAGTTTTAAAAGCTTTCGCATAATGTAAACCCTTATATCCTTCTCTCTATGAGAATTTGTAAAAGTAGAAATATATAGTATACACCACAGGAACAAACTGTACGACTCGTTGTATGTCAGTTTTAGACATTTTTGTCTTTTTTATCTTATGTAATATACCTTCTTAAAATTTATCCATCGTCTTTAAGCGCGGATAAAAACCTCGTAAAATTTTCTCTTTAACAAAAATTGAACGGATTCCAATTTGATGTTTGTTTAACAAGTTGCAAATTCCTTATTTTTCAATTACAGATGCTTAAAATCCAAAGGGAATGTGCAAGTACTTGAGATAACCACATTCCACTGAATTTCAAATTCTGTAAAGTATTCCAGAAACTATAGTTGGAGTAACTTGTGAACAAACATCTCTGAATTTTCGACAAGAATATTTTGTCGTAAATAAAATCATATTAGAGGAAGTCAAAAGTGATATGAAGCTGGGACGATATACGTGTAACAAATAACGACAGGTCGTATAATAAGATAAGGAATATCTATCTATACTGGTTACTGTCCTCTTGCGAGTCTGAAAAAGAATTACTGCCGCTTTCTGCTCCCGTTTCTGCAAAACTTGCACATTCTGGGTTCGAGTGATAATGTCGTGAACTTTTTGGACGTCTACCTTCCTGACAGAGTGAATTTGACATAAAATTCAGGAAGAGAATTTACATCATAAAGGCAAATGCCATTTTGTGAGACGAATTTGAATGCCCCCTTTGGAAATTGTTACTGATTATTGTAAAAACTAACAAAAATACGCGCGCTTTTGTATCGATAATTTAAAAATTTCGAAACATTGACTTTTGTGGAAACGCTCTGAAATTCCATTAAATCCCTTAACAATTTCTTATAATCTCTTGAAATTCTTAAAAATCCCTAAAAATGTTAAGAAAACCCTCGTAAAATTTGTTGAAATATCAAAAAATTTGTAAACGCCTTTAAACTAAAATCCCATTAATATCCCTCAAATTCCTCAACTTTTTTGAAACTACTCGAAATTCTATACCAGTAATTTCATGATGGTTCCTCAAAATAAATATAATATCAACTTGACCTTGATGTATATTAACCATGAAAGGCTCATATTAACCGATTTAGATCATTAATAGACTTTTCTGCATCTCTCACTTTTTACATCAGCTCCCACTGATTTCCTTTCTTAAAATTATCTAACATATTTAAGAAAAATATTCTTTGACATACCTATATCTGCAAAAAGCGGTGTCCGAGCGAATTAATCGCCAGTCTAATAACCTTGGATTGCACAATATCACAGCTTTTATCACAGCACATTAAAGTATTAACACAATCGGTGGGCCACAATCCAATTGATTCAACTTTGGAAGGGTCTGAGATTTTCTCACAGCACCTGCTGCCGGATTATAACAATAATATATGCGTGCACATACAGTGACCCTGGAATGTTTGTATCCGTGTCCTGGTCCCTGTTACCTCGGTGTCAGGTCTCCTGTATTTTCTCTGCACTTTTTTTTCTTCTCTTTTTCTCTCCTTCAGACGTGATCGCCTTCACGACACCCCTTCGCCTTCAGGACACTAAAGTAGACATTTAATTGTTGCCGTTGCAATTTACGGACATCCCTGCCACAAGTTTGCAAATTGTGCGCCTGCTTTTTATTTCATGTCATTTTCTGTTTCATTGAGTCATTTTTCAAAACCCCTTTGTGTCATTTCACTATTCTCTTATTTTGCAAGCATTTACGACATTTTTACTTCTATTCTTAAGGATTTCTTTGTAAGAACTTAATTTGAAAAGATTTTCGGCAAAGGATCGAAATTTGTGGAAGAGGTACCAGTTTTATGATCGTTTTACGAGTTCTTAAATAAAATAGTGACCCAGAGAATAATATATTGTTAAAAGAAAACTAGATATGAGCGACAGTTATTTATTTTAATAGGGGAAGGGCCAGAAAATCAAAAGTTGTGCAATAAAACTAAAACAGGTAAAGTGAAATAGATAAAAGATATGTTCATTATTGATAGTAATTTCTGAATATTTCATTGTCATTATTTTGTTTGCTTTCGTGATTCACTTTTAAAATTAACACTAGTAGACTAAGTAAGGAAATTGATCAAGATCAACGATAAAGCAATTCTCATTCCATTGTAATAATAATGACTCTCTAAATCAAGGATAGTATTTTCAATAGTTAGACTTTGGATGAAATGTTGATGCCCTGTCATTAGGGCTGTGCTAGGTCTCGATTAGCTACCCGATAGAGTCAATATGGTTTGTTGCATGATAACATCTTGACAAACAATTGCTACTAATGATGATAATTATAAGAATATGTTAGTGTTGATGAGCCTGAATAGCAAATGGGAATTCAATTAGACATCGTCTCATTATGCTTAGTTACAAACGGACTATAGCTAATCACTTCAAAATGTTTAACTTTTCAAATATTGATCTCTTTGATCATTTTTATGATACCAAATCCTTAATCAGATTACAACAATCTCATCAAAATCATCAAATTCAGGGATCCAAATCAATTATCCCTCAAAGTACAATACTTTCAAGACCAGATTAGGCACCTGAATGTAGAATTCAGGTGCCAAATCCGAGACTGAAATCCAAAGGAGAGAGAAAGAGAAGCCTCCAGGTGTGTACGTGGTTCCACTTTTTCCTTATTTTTTTTCTGTCCCATCCGGTCAGGGATTTTGCTGAATGACGCCGAGTGGACCTCGTACGTGATTCTCTTCTTGACGACGTTGTACTTTGCTAAGGAAAGTCTGAACAAGCAACGTCCGGTCTTTCCCTTTCGTCTCGTACGTGCAAAATGCATTCTCTGATAAGATGGGTTATTGCTCTTGGTTTGTATTACCGGCGAGACACACGTGCTCAAGATACCGGTACACTCTTTAGTTCAACCAAGCGGATTCTCTCCTCTTAATTCTTAATCGTGGTATAAACTTAGCTGACCTCAAGATCTACTTTCACTTTCCTTATTGCAGATTGCAGATATCGATCTTTCGATCATCGGATCTGAGACTTTAGAGACCTTGTTTTCTTCTATGCTTGGATCTTCAGGCGTTTGGAGCTGGAAGATTTGAATTATTAAGAATCTTGATTGATCAAGATCTTGAATCTTCTCTAACTGGATCATGAAAGTACATTACAAAGACTTGATTGATCAAAAGCTTGGTGAATTAAGTATTATTCAATTGATTTTCGATGAAAGATTAAGAACTATTGGCTAAGAACAAATCATTACTCTTGAATCATCAACATGCCCACCTCGTGCGATATTCAAATCTTCTATTCTCCAAACTACCATTATCAAATGTTGATAGTGATCCACACATTTGCCACGTCAGCTGACGTCTGATATGCTAATTTCCAGAAATTGTGGATCACAACACACCTTGCCTTCCACTTTCCTAATAATATTTTTACACAAACTCACTGCACTCACGATTGGGTGATGAATCCTGATCCTTAGCGAGCCTAATCAAAACTGCCAAGAACTCTTGGAGAGGGAAACCCTCGCTTTAATCAATGAAATGCTGGTAAAGGGTATTTGGTGATGGAATAATTAGTTTTTTCACGACTTTTCCATACGAGCACGTTAAAATTTAGGGCCCGAACTTCAGGGTTTCGAACTTGAGAAGTATACAACCCTACCCCGATCACGTCCCGTGGAACACTGAACTCGACTCGTTGGTCTCGTCACTGGTGAGCTCACTCGAATTAAGAGCACCTCTTCTTTGACTCGAATAGCACCGAACGGCTCCGATCATCAACGAACTACAGCCGTAGCGCCACGGAAAACTGCTCAGTTCTCCTCCTCATTCGGTTCTCGACTCTCAGTCGAGCCGCAACAATTCAAAGAATGCACAAATTATGTTAAAATTACTTATTTCTACAGTAAAAGGCGTTTCAAGACATAAAAAATGAAATTAGAGAACAAATTTCAACTTGTGCTCATTTTCATGATACATAATCTAGAGTAAAGTTAATCTGACGTTAGGTACTTTTCCGCTTTGAGTCATCGATTCAAGAAAACAACAAAATAATTCCAGGAATTAAGATAATTTAGAAACAACTATTCGTTATAATTATTCAACCACTTAAACTCGCATTCAATGATCGTTACGTCTCTCTGACTCACAACACGGAATCGGATACATCGTCTCGAAAGGACAAAGTCAAGGTCTTCAGCTTTATAGTAAATAGATAGATGATAACTGCTCGTATACATATTAAACTTAGTCTTTGTTGAAACTCGATAATCTAGATATTACCAAATGAAAGTTGTGGGCATGACAGCTATTTTTAAAAATTTTAGACTTTAGAAAAGTTTTGGACTTCATTAACTTTACAATGCAATTAAATCGAGAATCGGAGATTTCAATTAAAACACTATTTTCATTTCCTGACTGAAACATTGTCCATTGGATTCGTAAGCTCTCGCCTATTGAATTACTCACTGCAATGAATTCGCGATTGAAGTGGAGAATCGATATTTTTATCGGCTTAGTTGAAACAAGAATACGACTTTAATTGCAGCCAAACTGATGTAATGTTTTGTTTGGATAGACGATCAAATTTGCATTTGCATTCACGCTTTATATATTGCAAATGGAACTCCACTCTACGGGCATTAGTGACGACGAACATGTCCAACCTTTCTGTCTTTTAAGTATAATTACAACGAACAATATTGCGCAACGAGCGGAAATGAGTTATTTTATCAATACTTGACAAGACACAATTACCGAGCATCCAATCATAAAATCTATTCTCTGAAACATTTGTGTGTAACTTTCCAATTTCTACGTTAATTGTTGGATAAATAATTGTGTTAATTTGTAGTAAAACGTTTAAACAGTTGGACAATTTTGTATAGAGGACTTTTATAGAAAAATGAGTAAGTAGATGTTGAAATACTTTACCAGATTTGTTACAACTATTTAGGTAAAGTGAATACACGCGTTTGTTATAGGAGAAGCTCGATTGTAAAGAGGGGGTCAATAAACGATGCATAATTAGAGTATTACACCTGCTCGTTTCACGTATGGGACCCACAGTCTGAATCTGTTGGGTCTATTGAGTTTAGTCGAATATAGCTTCCTAATGGCAGAGCAAACTATGGTTCAACGTACACGTTTCGCTTCTGGCTGCATATGAGGTTCATCAGAATCTAGTTAACTACAATTCTCAGCCCTGCCTAACTTTAATCTGATAACTTACCAGCACGCGATCACGATTATATCTTTACCGAAGACTAGAGTTAAATGACCAAAACTGCTACTCTTTTCTGCCATTCTTTCGCTAAACTTCGATTCTTTATGTCGATAATAGTGTTTGGAAATTATTTAACTTCCGCAAAATTAAACTAAAAAGAATACAGAAAATCTACAGAAATTTCCAAAGATTATCAGCAATTAAAAATGACTGAAAAACTCTTTAAGCGATTTCCAGAGAAAATGTCAGCAACTGACAATGATTAGTGATTACTGTCGATTTTCAGTGATGCCAAAAGTTTTCATTGATTTCCAGAAATTTCCAAGGACTAACAGTGCTTTACAGAAATTACGCTAAATAGAAATCAATTTTTAATTCTTTTCTTTTTTCATCAATATTTTTACTGCTCCCAATATTTTTAATTAAAGATTATTTTTTGAAGCCAATTTAGATCACTTAATAATCATCATTCGGTATAATCAAGTTAATCATCTGCGAAGACCTTGTACCATAGAGTTTTAATGAGAAGTTAATTTAATGGCAGACTTTTAAGTTTTTTAACTTAAAAAACCTAGGACATAATATATGCCTGATATCGAAACATGTATAACTTTCCGAGTTACGCCGAAAGTATGAAGTGTTCTCAACGGCACGTGTGAACGCTTAACTTTTTCATTGCTTTTGCATGCCATTTCGAAACTATATGTAAACTTGTCTGCATGTTTCCAGTATACGTTTAGGGAAACCACTAACCGACAGTCCTGCAAACGTGATGCGAATAACTCTCGATCGTTGGACAACATTCAAATTGAACAAATGTTACTGAATTGCACCAACAGGGACTCTCTCTCACTAAACGCGATATTTCCCTTTAACGAGACATTTGGTGTTAGCTCAGAAAATGTATTTAAAGCTGAAACAAATGTAAAAAAGAAAGTATTTTAAACCTTAATTAAAAAACTTATTTGGAAAAAAGATACACTTCTTTGCTTCTACTTTTTAATAAGAAGTATATTTTTTTTAATATAAAATATCTTTCTCACCTATTCGGTCCCTTAATAATATCGAAGTCAGGTTCTAAACGACGACAAAAGCAGAATAAACAATTTTATGAATAGAAGTTGCAAGCTTCATCACCTTGTGATCCTAGCACGTAGTTGATACAAAGGAAGCTCGTCGCTCGAGTATCGATCAAGAGGAAAGAAGGAAAATTAAATCTAGCGACTCGGCACAAGAGCCTCGTCTCATTTCTTACGTTTCTACGAACGAAGCTTTAATTTGCGATTCCTGTTATATAAGTACGTAGCATCATTCGTCTTGCTCTCGTGACGAGAGTTCCAAGAGCAAACCCAAGTGGGCGAATTTTCTGCTCAATGCTGCAGCCACTATATTTAACATACTTCCTTTCGCATCACTGTATGCTTGTGCGAGGAAAACTCCAGTATCAATTTTTCCACCAACTTGGCCGTGATCATAAAAACCGCTATTCAAAATGGCGAATGTGACTCTTCGTGGAAATAAAAAATCCTTTGAACCTTCACGAAGAAAATAAAATGTCTGAATTTACATTTAAAATAATCAACATGAATTTAGTAAGTTTTACTATTTAAAATTGTAAACCCTGCTATTTTCGTTGCATATAAGTTACAATTTGAAATAGTAAAATTTATTAAATTCCAGGAAAAATACTTTCAGAGCGCATGTTGACTATTTTAAATGGTAAATTCAGCTATTTTATTTCCTCCGTGATGCACATTCTATTATAACGAATCAAATAATCTTCTCGCGTTGAATAGTAATTTAATTAGGGAAAGGATACTAATTACTCGCATTTAAGAAAAACTGAGTAAATTCGAGCGAATTAGGATTTAACTGCGCAAAATTGCTAGCAATAACTGGAAAATCTGAAAATCTTTCGCAATTTTCTGAAATCGCTTTACAGAGATTTCCTTGGATTGCCATCTATTTACAAAGATTTCCACCAATCGCTATAGATGCAAGTGATTTCCCATTGCGCGGGACCTACAAAGCTATGTGTTTATACTGTTTATAAAGACATAAAATGTCCTCTTATGGAAATATGTTAACATTATAAAATAAATAATAATTTTATAAAACAATGATTAGATTGCAAAAACTTGCTCGTTTCGTGTCATTGTCAGATGACAACTCCTGATTTAGGTGGAAACTTTGAGTTCCCAGGTGACGAAACTTTATTGCCAGGACATTCCTTCCACTCTGCGAGAAAGGCGAAAGTCAAACCGAAACTGATGTACTCTCAAGTTTAGATCTCATATATTTGTCAGGCTGCACGTAGTCGATCGATATATTGCTTTTATTATTCAGTTTTATAGATGGTAGCAAACATATAGAAAGATTTCACAGTGACAAGTTTATCGTGATCCTGGAGAGTAAAACTCATTGAATTGCAAAAGTCGTAAATACTATATACCTAGTGTACTTTGACCATAAAAGGTCAAAAAAGTCTCTCCGAATAACGCAAAAATAGTAAAATAATGTGTCAATAACTGCTAGCCTGGTGCAAAAAGTCACAATTTATTGTGGCCGATTTTTCGATTGTATTTCAATTTGTCTACAATATTTAATCACTTATTGTCGGGAATAAATACCAGGAAATACGGAACACCACATGTTTTAAATATATATGGCATATATATATTATATATATCTAAATATATATTAATATATTTTGACACACTTACCAAACCTGATGATAACCAATTAATTCGCCTGAATCTCGACAATTATTGAAAGTAATTCCTCTTACCTGAAACAGAAAGAAAGAAAAACTTTGATTCGATAATATTTTAGAAACCAAATATATTTTTCACCAAAAAATTATTCTTCTGATTTCAAATCGATTGGAATGGGGCGAAGATAAAAATTTCGTGTTGTGTTCTGCAATCTCCGTTGCTTTCTCATCAACTATCAGAAAAGTATTGTCCAATTAAAATCAAAGGGCTGAATTGAACATCTGCACGCCCTTTTCATAAAAGTGGTGAAATGTTATAAAATTTTTTTCTTCTCGAATGTATTTTATTAAATTCTTTCCAGACTAAAATATCTAATAGGAGGTTATTGAGTAAGTAGAATAGTAGAATTTCAGTTATTAGCGAATCGAGGAGGCTTCCTCTCGAGTTTCATTGATTGATGAACCTCATTGTCCAGCTTCCGGGTTTCTGGCTATAAACTGGTGCGAAGCGATCTGCCAATATTCGATGTACCGTTACTCAACGGATCTCTCTTCCGAATCGCTTCCTCTCGATTTCCCACAGGATCCAAGAAAATTGATTGCGATAGACGAAGGTGACTCAAATCATCACTTATTACGGCCAATTATTTCCTCTAATTCAATAACTTTATGACATTGAAGTACTACTAAATAGCTGTCTCTTAATTAAAACGAGATGATTCAAATAAAATCATTTATATGGAGAAAAGAGGCGTGCTTTATTGAAAGTGCTACTTAACGAAATGGTATGAGGTGAAATAAAAAAGAGGCGTACATATTAGAGATAGGGGGAGTATTCAATGCCGGAAAGGGGGTGGTAAGTAATGAGAGGGGTGTGGTCATAATTTAGAAAACATAATTTTATATCGTTTCCATTTATAGAAGGCTTGCAATTAAAAATTTAAACGAAATCATTTAATAATAATTGAAAGCTTGTTAATTTTTTAATTTGCAAGTTTGATATTTTTAGAGTTACGAAATCATAAATTTAAAATTACGCCATGAAGTATTATGCATTATGTATGAAGTATTATTATTCTTTGTGCTAGTTCGAATGTCAGGATGTCCAACACGAAAATATTATAATATTGCGTTAAATTTATCATGGAATGGGATTATGGGTTCTTTTAAATGTTCTGAAGGTGTTTTTAATACATGTACCTTTTTTTTATTTGACCCTTTATCCTGCATGAGGGACGACGTTTCGCGAAAAAACTACAATGGTCGCTGCGAATCACAATGGACACGCAAGGAGAACATCGTAGCTCGAAGACCAGTTCTTGAACGGAATTCTCCTTCCTTCTATGCGACAATAAGGGAATGTTAATCGTTGTAGCAATCCTTACTGAACCACCCTGGTCGAACTCGAGAGAAGAATGTGACAATTGTCAGCCGGGCTCCTTTGTGTTCTTTCTTTAGTAGCGAGATGCAAGGCGTTATTTTCTCTCTTACATTGAACTCCCACGATTATTGACGATTATTTTGCATATCACAGAACTGAAAAATATTCTCGTAAATTTACTAAATAGTTCTGAAATAAATCCTCTTTTAAATATAATTTGTGCATTTTGAACTAATTTTTTGGCTTCCTCATTTTGCGAGCAAATCGAAAATTGACAATTCTTTAAAGTTTCCTTTCCCTTTTTAAATTCGAAGCTGACTTCACCTTTCGTCTTTCACTTCGTCTCGCCGTTTCATTCGCGGAAGTTAATCTTAGGTGTAAACAAACTCAACTTGAAAGATCGATCTTTACATTATGAAGAGACCTGTAACTAAACAAAGGGGGAAAAAAGAAAAAATAAGAATAGATGAGAGTAGATACGAGAGACGAGAAGTGAAATAGGGAAAAAAGAAATTTCTGCAAGTTCGGGATTGGTCGTTCGACCTACTCTTCGATCGAGTCTAGGCTTCCTCCTTCGTGGTGCGCTAATTTCCGGTCGTGCAATCGTATCGTTTTTTCATCCCCAGCAGAGATGACATTGTGGAAAATGGAGAATAAAAAAGGTCATACCTATTACGAGGTAATATTCTGGAAAACGATTCTTTAAATCGATATTTATAAATGATGGGAAGGTTCCCCGGAGCATATACTGAGTATTTAATCAAAAGTTTCCAAAAACCTTTCCAGATTCTATAATAGATATTTTCATTTTAAAAAATGTGTTTATATCCACTTTTAAATTTCATAATTCAACTTTATTAATCAGTTTTATTTCTGAAGTATCATAATGCTTGACTTCGAAAAATAACTTTCTCATGGTTACGATCAATATATTATGCAAAGCCAAAAACTATAAATTCGGTAGATATTAGCATTATTCCACCTGCTTTACATTAATTCAATTTATTCTCAAAATTAACTACATGGAATAATGCCTGTATGTAAACAAGGGAAAAGAGTGCTTATACTCGTGGCAGGTTAATTTCTCAAAAACATATCCTTCCATTCTAAATTAGCGACTCGCCATTCATCAAAGTTCCATTAAATTACTATTAGGTATAAAATTACTGTCAACCACTATTGACTATGCAAGAAATTTAACTAATAATACTCATAAAAGAACCATAATCATAACTTTGCATATATTTTCCATACTAGCCAATATTAGTGATATATGAATGTATGTATATTATCTCAGCAACATTTTATCTCTTCGATTTTATCAAAAAGATACTATCTTAAACCAGGTATAACACTCAATCCAACACTGTCATCCGTCTTTGGCAATTTTACCTGATCCGGTTCTATGATTTATTATAGCATCAAGGAAATGTCACGATATTACACTGTGGATCGACCCTGGATTTTCTAGAAATGTATAGCAATTTTTGTCTCACAGGAATTTCGGAACACGGACTACAGTTTGGATTTAAGTTATGAGAAAGGAAAACATGTCATTAAGTGATTAGATGTCGAAACCTGTCTACTGGGTTAGGCCTACTGGGATTCGGTAGCATGCAGTCATGACTCAGCATGAGACCTCGGCATTTAGTATATTATAGTTATATCTATGTTACATTCCGAGTTTACATTGCTCGCCTATTCAACAGAATATTGTCCAGAAATCGATCTCTTGCATCCTCTTTCGTACCAGGAGACCTTGTGATCTGATCAAGATACGATCAGAAACTCGACTTTTGATAAATTCTCTAGAATGTAGAATTTTACAATCTTTAGATTATTATTCCCACAGCTTTGATAAAAAGTGATAAGAATTAAACTGCAGATTCGAAATATATTTTCTTTGACAAACACGTTACACGATAATATTATCGAAGATTGTCAAGAGGAATTTGCATTTCAAGGTAGACTTTTTGCGAGCTTAATTCTTAAGACAAAGAAACGATTCCCACAAGCACTCAAAGTTCGTTTCTCGTCTGCGTTTACCCAAGCCTTCGGGAAAGAATCCACTGACTTTTTTTGCAACATCTTCATCCAACTCCCTCGACGCATCTTTCACAAAGGTAAGGGAACTTTTTGCTGCCACTGACAAACCCTCTATAAGCAAAAACCTCTTTTGGACTTTTCCAAACATTTTCTCATCAGAGTTATTTTTCATACAAAGTGTGTTATGAATCTTACACTGAAGTGTCTCAAATAAAGACCATAGAATGTTTTATTAACCAACCAATACCACTATTTTAAGAATTTTTTCAGCCACCCTCATTTTTTATTTTACCACCCCCTTTTCAAGAACTGCACACGTCAATTTTGTATTTGCCAACACCTCTTTCCCTAGCCCTTTTCCAAATTAATAATTAATTATTCTTGCTTTTATTTGGTTTTTTATAAAAATGAATCTTTATTTAATAAAAACTAGATTCTAAATTATAAAAAGTGCAATTTTGTATAGAGGATTTTCTAGATAACAATAATAATTATTTAATTGTTTTATAAGTAAATTTATGCTTTTCAATTTTATATTTCTTTTAAATCAATGACTAAAACTTAGATTTTACTTTAGATACTGAAAGTTGGTAGAGAAAAGAAGTGGGTTAGTCGAAAGCAAATAGTAATAATTATATATCACGCGAAATCTACGTCTACGTCGCGTGCATTCGAAATTGTAAGAATACTCTTCCTCAGAAAATTATTCTCGCAGTTTATTTGCTCAATAAGATCCACTTCGTGATATGGTTCAGTGTGTATTTGAATCGTGAAAAGGGGAGCCTCCCTTTCATATATATTCTACATTGCATAGCGAATTATTTCATGCTGGAGTTCATTACCTACGTGTATTCCTGGAACAAGATTTATTTGCAATTACAAGCATTGTTACCAGTGAGATTTTGATTGGTGTCTTGAACCACAAATAATGTAATCCTCCCCCTCTAAAGTGTATTTCGTGCAAAAGGTTTAAAGAAATCACTGCAAATTAATTTTTCTTTCGAAATTAGAAGGTCAGATTTCAATTTAGAAACAAGATTTAAGAGAGCTGTTAAACAACGTTACTAAAAAATAAAAAAATTATGAAAAGTCAAAGTGTAGTGCTGTATGAAAAAATATACGTCCTGTTTTTTAATTCCCCACACCCCTTCATTTAAAGAAAAGAATTCGTTTTTCCTTAACCCACGCCCATTTTTTTCTTTACACCACGCCCCTGTAAAATAACGTTTGCCCATTTATGTACTCGGCCACGCCCTTTTCGTTAAATCACGTCCATTTTTGAACTCCATTTTTGGTTAATTCATGTCTTAAAAAAATTTGAATGATTCCAGATAATTTCTATGAAATTTCTAGCAGCGGTGACAAGAACGATCAGATACGACTGTGAAGTGGTGACTCCAGAATTCGCAGACTAGAGAGTTGAGGGATAAAACGATATGAATAGAAACAACATAGTAAAAGAGACACTAGCTATGTGAGCGAGGAGGAGAAGGAGGAGGGAAAAAGGGTCAGTCACAGTCATATGAAGGTTTAATGAGATTCTCTGTAGTATTTCTCGAAATGGAATGCTACAGAAACATTATAGAAAGGAACATCCCAATATCCTGTATTCGTGAATTCTCGGCGAAAGGTGCCTTTGTGTATTCAATTTCTCATACCGTCGCGTCAACAATCTCTGGAATTTACGGTGTAATATCGATTTTGTCATCATTGCTCTTTCGTCACATCAAGCCAGAGGTTTTATTCAATTTTAATTACCATTCCAATCACGCCTGACAGCTTCCCACTCTTTTCTTGTTTAGTAATCAAATGTTTATCCTATAAACTTTATTGGATTTTCCTCTCCCTTTGCTTCGCTTTTTATTGCTCTAATTTTTCATTAAATTTCTCAGTCATTCTGACAAAAGATTTTCTACTGCAGATATTTTTGTGATTGTTTTTTCTGGCATTTTTAAAGTGTTTGTAGCGATAAATTGTGTGGCAAAACGAGTAATGCAGCTAAAGTGAAAATTTGTCTAGAATTTTAATATGTTCTAATTTCGTAACAGTTTGGCAAACAGGGAACGTCTTGTTAAATTTGCATTTGCCGTACTCACCTCTGCTCTGGTATAATTACACTTGAATTGATAAAGACCACTCCTTCCCGAGATGTTAAACGCAACTGAATGGGTTAATTGAGTAATTAAAGGCAGTCTTGTACCAGGTGCAGTCTGCATCTCCTTTATACAAGGAACACTTGTAGTTTTCTCTGGAAGAGGAGTAATTTCTAATGCAAACGAGAACAAATTCCAACCCAAGCACGTAGCTTCGAGCTTTAATGTTTTGAGGGTTGATCCCTGCACCTCAAAGGAAAAGCAAAGGAAGCTTTCCGTTGAAAAGATTCCTCCATTTTTAGAAAAGTGGGAAAATGAATTTCTCAAAAAAAATTTCTTGCTGAAAGGAATATGGATCTAACGGGATTAAATTTGCTTTTTGGAATTGAAAAGGAATTCAAAATATTTTAATGAAAAAAGGTGAATAGACGATGATCCGTGATGACTTCAAACCATTTTTCGACCACCTTTTCCAGCCTTATTTAAAGACAAAGAAATTAAAACATCCGTATAATTTAGTAAAATAAAAATTTCAAAAAGAGATGATGAAAAGAAAATTGAAACAATTAGTTGAGAAGGGGGTTAAAAGAAATAATAGAAGAATCAGATTGAAAAGCTTGATATAAGGTGAACCTAGTTTATTTTTTGTTCCAGCTTTTTTTTCCTAATTGTTAAGCTCTCGGGGGCTTCTATAATTTACAAAGCAAGCATAATAGGCATATTGTTCACTAGTGGGACAAAAGTTAGGAAGGGGAAATCGGAAAAACAATAACGATGATATAATGCGGGGAATTCAGGTCGAATTGCGGTCGAGCATTCAGGAGTTCCTATAATCCAATTAGAAGTTCGAGATTAACCGGTCAACTAACTCCGCCTATATATGGGTTCAACTTCGGAGGAAATAGAGCTAGATGGAGATAAATAGTGTGAAGCTCCTCTCGAAACTTCCCTCGGTTTAATTTTACCTGACAGTGTCCTATACGTATCTGGATTCATTGATCGCTTTTTCGAACTCGCTTTGATTTATCTCTCATACAAATCTCTAAATCTGTACCGGTTATAAACAAAAAATATCCGATAAGATAGCAAACCTTTACCCATAGGAAAAACTATTTTTTAGAGTAAATGGAAAATGGTCTCATTAACCATCAGTTTTCGAATCGAAAATAAACGAGTGACCTTTGTTGGTCGTCAATCATTTCATAACTGATTGAGATTTTAAGAGACAAGAAAAAGCACGAACAATCTAAAATTTCCGATCTTGAATATCATTTAATATAACTTTTGTGTAACTTAAGTCCTTAATGTAAATTTCTTTAAAGACCATTTATTATGTGCTGAAAAAATCTTTTAAATGAGAAATATTTCTACAACTCTCTACTTCTGAGAATTTGGTTTGTCAATTAGATATTTTGTCCTGAGATTCTTTACTTGACTTATACGTTCATTATTATACCTATCTGTTATTACCATCCCATTGTTTTTAAGCCTAAATTCAATCAGCCTACAGGGATCATCAAGTTAATTTAGTCCACGATCGGGGTTCAGTCTTGCAGAAATCATTCGAAAAGGTCGACTTATGCGAGCGAGCAACAGGACTGATCAATGATCATGTCCCTCTGGCTAAGGAATTCGATGACGCTGCAATCATGAGAACCGCAATTAGGGTACCACGAGTTCGAAATGAACAGGACATCTGCCTTCTTCATTCTCCCGTACATTTCGGCATCTGACTAGCCAAGAGCAGATCATCTCGACGGATAAGCTGGACACGAGGCCCTCTTTAACGAAGACATTCCGAAAAGTCGATATCTTCAGCCTTTTCCTTTTTCTATATTTAAAAGTTTCGCAATCGATAATGATCTGTATATAATGGTCTTTAGAACCAGAATTGCCTTCTCTTCTCTTTCCTGGTCTAAAATTCCCACAAATAAAAATCTTTTAAAATCCAGTCCTATACTAAAAGTAAAAAACGTCCCAGAATCTGGCTCGAAGAACCAAAACATAGATTTATTTGTCTGAGAGCATTTCATTCAGTTTCACTTGGAATCGATTTCACGCCAAGTTTTTGAGCGAGGTGAATAGGGAATTGGAAGCTGGATTGTTCGATGAAATCGATTTCCGAGATCGGACTTGTACGGACCGCGCCGTGACCTGGAAGTCGCAGAGTGTGCGGATGGGATTTGCCGTTAGTATAGTCACTTCCGCAGAGGAGTTCAAAGGTCCTGCAGCAGCTCTCCTCAGCTTTGTGAGACGTTTTCTCAGTGGCTGAAAAGGAAACTAGACTGCCACCCACTTGTTGCTACCCTTCATTTCTCCATCCCTCTCTGTCGTTTCCTATTTCTTCCCACTCTCACTTTGCACTTCACCTCATTCAGTTCTGAAATCTATACTATACGAGCCTAACTTCTCTATCATGATTTCACTTTTTCTCCTTTTTCCTCTTCCCCTTTTTTTCAACTCTCTGACTCTTTCATAAAATTTTCTTTATGCTTCTTTGCACCCTCCGGGCTCTTTTCTCTCCTATCGTGTAATTGACTGAATAAAATGAAAGTGACAAAGTTAAGTTGAGACCCTAACTTTCCTTTTCAAAACCCCTGAAGTGAAATAATATTTGAAAGATTTTTAAGAGTTTTGGAGACTATAAGTGTGACTGTATTTTAATTGTTAATTTATTTTTTCTCATGGATCATTCAACTGGTCTTTAAAATGGCCTCCTTTACAATCTAAGTGAAAACATATGAGACGGTTGAAAAACATTGAAGGTATAATGAAGGTAATATATCTTTAAAGGCTTAAAGCTAGGTTCTTGCATTGGCGGCTATTCGCGAGGGTCTCTTTTGTAACGGTTTGCGAATGACCGCGTGACAACCCCGTCCTTCACGGTTCACCATTCCAAGTGGGTGGCTGCAATAACAGACTTCTCCAGTATTCACAATTCCTATTGGTTCACGCTAATAGGCAATAAATCAATGGAGATCTAGGTTCACATCATTTGTATAAATTTCAATCATTTGAAACTAAATTGCAGACCGATCACAAGATTTGTTCTTAATTAATTCAGAAAGAATTTTTTTGGTAGTTTTTACAAGTAATCATAAGTTCCTATTGGTTGATTCTAAAAAATTGTCCATCTAGGGAGATTTAGGTTTATAAATTTCAATTCAATAGGAAGATCAGTTCTAAAGTTATTTAAGTAGATAGTTTTAGATTTTCAGTCTTCTGAGTTTTAAAAGTTAAATTACTGCTAAGCAAATGAGAATTAAATATTAAATAACAAAGCAAAATTTAAAGGACTAAAATTAATCACTGTCTAACATGAATACCGACACCTCTGGTGGTGGATCCCCTTGTTATTCGATCATTCATAAATCGTTGCAACGATAAAACAAAAGGAAGTCGCCCAAAATTGACAAAATGAGCTCACGTTATGACAGAATCGGATGCACTGGTATGCAAATTGCATTAATGTCCGCGTAAACGCCCGGTAAATTGCTTTACCGTCAATATCGGTCGAACACTCCTGCTGGATGGAGGCTTGTATCCGGATCTCCATTATTTGATCATTCAAGTTATATGTGTGTACGTCATACAAAATTAACGGTCATGAAAGATTTAATGAAACAAAATCTAGTTATCTTATTATGAAGGTTCTCTAGAGTACGTTATTAAATGTCTGGAATATACTTTGGCTGGAAAATTGTTAATATTATTATATAACATCCGAATGATTTACTATCTCTCAAGATCAACCAATAGCTAGGAAGTTACAATTATTAAGAAAACGTTCTCTCTGAAATTTTAAATATATAAGTATTTAACTTATATAAAGCGAGATCCACATTGATTTAGAATCTCTCAGGATCAACCAATACGAAGTTGGGATTTAATTTTAGAATTCACCTAATGGCAGGTTGAAACATTGACTATATACATTCAAGTCATATAAACCTAGATCCCCATTGATACTCAGAGTCCAGCTCACTTCAAATAGGTCAAATGAGAAGAGGAATAAAACTTGAATAAATTCAGGTGCATTAATATTAAATTGGAATTCAAACTAAGTTGCATGTACTTTTACATTATATTAGACTCTGCTCTAAAATTATAGGTGGTTTCCATTTTAATCCCGAGTCAACTGCGCACCAATTTCTTGTCACAGTTAGCTGCATAGCTACTCATAGTATATACCTAGAATCTCTTCATGAAAATGACGACGGTCGCAATCATAATTAATAAATTGCCCCGAGATTTAACGAGTAGTTAATTCGTAATTACTCCTCTACTAGAACCATCTCAAGCTCATTTGGTATCTAATTTACGGACGACTGTCTCGACGTAAATTTACTGAAATTTTGTGACCAATTTGTTGTTGAAGTACTATACGATTTCATGCTTACCGCAGAGGTGTCATGTCGCGTACCCCAAGCGCCGGCTACGAATCCTCATCTGATATACGGTTAACCCTCGGGATAAAACCAGAGGAAGGGGCGTTTAAGTCACGATCCCAGAACATCTCTTTCGGAATTATAGGCCTTTACGCCGCCCTTTCTCTTTACACCCCCAACCCTCCTACACATTGTGAAATTTAAATCGGTGATATCTCGTCGGATTTGATAGTAGATTCCGACAGTGGGCAGTCGTAATTTGTCCCACACCGTGGAGATGTTAAGCACTTTAAGAAGCATTTAGGCTCCGCTGATTTTAATCGCCTTCGAATTTACAAAGGTCCTGACAAATTGTATACTTTTATTTTCGGGTGTTCTGCACTTAAATGGTTTTAATATTTATTTAGAATATGTGGGCGTTGGACTTTTATAGCTTTTAATGATAAAATGCATAATTTCAATATTTCAATAGAGGTGGGAAATAATGTAATAATATTTTGTCCGTGCTAAAATTATTAGCATCCCGTTTAAATTTTCAATTTTCCTTTATTAATATTTACTTTCACAAACGTCTCGTGTCTGAAGTTATTTTCTAACCTTTTATACATTTCATTCCACCCACATTGGCACATCGCTCTTGTCTCTACCTATACGTTTCCATTAATACCTTATTTTATTACATAAGGACATAAGTTTCTACTCCTCTTGTCAATGAAATGAAAATGGATCATAAATAGGTCCATGGACAGAGTCGATTAGTTCCCTAATTAAGTTAGGGAAGGAGTATTCTCAGTTCCCATAAGGCATCGTAAATAGAGTAGAACCATTATTAATCTTGCAGTCGAGGTCGTCGCTAGTGGTCATAAATATTTATGTACCATTCATCCCTGATTTTCAGACACGATATTCTTGGCAATAGATTCAAACTCCTTAGCGCAGATTAATTGCTTCTCACTGAAATCGAAACTTGCACTCTATCATTTTATTTCAAGCATTTTTTAGGTTGGCCTACTTATACTTCACTATATATATACCAAGTTGAATTTTTACAAAGGGAGAGGAGAAAGGAGATTAGAAAAGTGGAGATAAAAGTGATTTTGAAAAGAGAGTTGGAAAAAAGGGGCGCGAAATGAGGAAAGAGTGTGGAAAAAAATGTTTATAAAATGAGAGGTAAAAGGAGCATGAAAAAGAAGTACGCAAAAATAGTTAAGAAAAAGAATTTGGAAAAGAAGTTGAGAAAAGTGGTTTGGAAAAAAGGGGCCAGTATTTTGGGACTCAGTTCCAATTGAAACTTAAAACGATGGTGTATTTTAAATTGAAATTCTCAGTTTACTCGATTTTCTCCGAAGATTTATTTTATTGCAATTTTCGACACGAAATTTATTTGATTACTACTGCTCTGACAATAATTATTATTTAGTAGACTAGGGCCCTAAAATCGCACAAGAATCGTTACTGCAGGTCTAACGAAGCTATAAAAATTGCATTACTTTCGATATATTATTAAAGCGCGCCTTGTTTAGCAATGCAAAAGTCCCAATAAAAAGTCCCACCATCAAAACTTATCGTTGATTACGCGCCCTCTTAACTCTGTCGGTGGATTCAAGAACCGCGCCGGTAGTTTAAACCTGTGCCGAAAATACTGCGTTGTATTTTAATCTCAATATATAATAGCGATTAATTCTAAATTTAGAAAAGTAATAGACGTGACTTTGAATGAAAGATTGAGAATAAAGGAAAGAAGTTTTTTTAGATTGATTACAAAAATTTTAATCGAAACAAAACATGACTAGTAAAATATCAATATTTATACCATAACGAAATAACGAAAATTCATACGAGAGTTTGGAAATTATTTTCTGGCGTTAACAATCTGCTATCTCTGCGAGCAGAGAGAATTTTTAATACAGAATTTATTGATATGTTGGAATTTAAATATTTTCAACAACATCCGCCTCAAATTTTTAAATATGGATTTTCACGTACGCGTTAAAAAATCGTTATCCAAATCATAATAATTATAGTATCAGAAATTGATAATAGAATATTTATTATGAAACATGTAAAACTGAATTTTAAAAAAACATGTTTAGTTTCAAATTCGAGAGAAAACACTAAAAAAGAAAGAAAAATTCGGTAAAAGAATTTTTTTTAAATGTATGTCATACCTAGAAAAAAATTGAAGACTATTAAAGACGATATTACACTGCGCTTATAGCGACATTCGCCATTCATTGTACGCTAAACAATGTGCAATGTTGGTAACGTAGAGCACCTACTCGCCTCGTCCTGAGTCAAATTAATTGCCTATAAAATTAAACTGCACTTTCTATGGCCACGATAGGACATCCAATTACGTGTGGCCGTTTTTCGAAATTTGGTTTCCCGTGTACTATATGTAATTGATAGTCCGCCACCCTGCTAACACAATAGATGGCCCCGAAAATGGGAAATTACTCTTCGCCAAGAAATCTTTATGCATCTTTATTTTTTCACCCTTTTCTCGGTTATTTATTGCTTAACCGAAAATGTAGGGACCGTTTTATACATTCCATTCACTTCAGCTAATTGTGGCTCGGAAAATTTGTTTTAATTAAATTTTTTATTTAATTTTCAATTTTTAAAAATTTTTATACTTGCTCTAATGCATATAGAATAATTTTAATTGCAATTCCCAGTCTCGGCCGAGAATCTAAAGGGGCAGGAAGATCCTATAAGTCGTGCTTGGTGCACTGTCTTAATCAACCTGGAACGATCACAATGCTCGAAATTTTTTTTTGAATTATGTATTCGAATAAATAATTTAAAAAATGATCTTAATTACAGATATTTAATTAACTAACCATAATTAGAGTAAATTTTAAAAAATAGTTTTCAAAATAAAAATTGTTTAATAAGAAGTAAAGTAGAAACTTATTATTGAAACGATACAATATGATTTAAAATTATTTTTAGTCTTGAAATTGTGAAGCACAAAATAAGAATATAAAAAAACATAGTTATGCAAATAAATAAAAAAAAATGTTGTAAAATCATTAAAGCAAGAAATAATGAGAACAAGCGTATTCTCAACGCCATTGGCGTGTTGCAAAATGTGGTCATTTATTTCCAACCGTATGAGACAAGGGAACCAAAGTTCCCTTTTTCTCGTGTCGGTGAATTCTCACCTCGGTGCTGACTAATTACGCCATGGGGTTCCATTTTTCTTTAATAAGGTTCATAAAAACAAATTTTGCCTGCAAAGAATCGCACCATAAAACCCAGAGGGGACAGTGAACCCGTAAAAAAAATAAAAAAGTATCAGAGGCTTCGAAATATTCATTTTTGAAATTTTGATTGAATTTTACAGGAAGAAAGTACGACACATGCGAAATAAGGGTAATTTTGATAAGTGCTATAAGCTGATTAATTAAAAAAATATAAATGGTTCTTCAGAATATTGATAAAAGCAGAATGGAAACTGCCTTTTTATGCATTTTTATCATCACTTAAATATCAATAATTCAAATTTAGAGAACGTGAGAGGAAATATGGAAATTTGAGCAAATGTGAATAACCAAATACATAAATGTAAATGAGAATCTCTATAGAATATAATATTTGAATTAGTTGATTAATTGCTGTCAGAATAAAGCTCCAGGTGGAAAGGGATGGATATGTACGTGGGCACCGCATCGCAGTCAACCATAATTCAGCGGGTAGAAATCTCGTTAAACCGAACAAAATTATGACTCGGGCTCATTTTGTATTCAGCGCTCGCCGATGATAACTCGCTTTTCTTTCTCCTCTCGTATCACAACCCTACTTAGTCCAATATACTTTAACGTTACAGTTTGAACTATGCCTTATTCAGCTATATGCTATTCGTGGAGATGAATATTAGTTTCAAATTGAAAGGCAGTATCGGTTTTTCGCGTACAAAAATTCTTTGATTTTCCCAAATTTTTAAATCATTTTTATTATTTGAATTCAATTCTTCGAATACAAAATGCTTTCAAGATCTCTTTCGACTTCCGAGAACAAATTGTCAGAATATAATAAATAGTCAAAGAGAGTTTAGTACCGCTTACTTGTGATGTGTGGGGTGTTTAATTACTCGTACTATATAGGTTGGCAGGTAGCAAGAAATAGCTTAAATAAATTATCGCGGTTCAGTCATTATCCTTCTCGCCCTTATCCAGCCTCCACTCGATTTCTCGTTTTCTGGGCTATTTCGCGTGTAAACTATTTGTAACCTTCAAAATTACAGCATCGGCATTATTATACTTGCAGAAATGCACACTCCTCACATATTTAGGTATACAAAATATATTTATACATATTATGCCAAGCGGAAAAAGCCAATGAAATTCAAAAGATTTGAAAAGATTTCAATAGGGTTAAAAAAAATTCAAAAAATTCATAGCGATTTTCAAAGATTTAAATAATTTTAAAGAGATTTAAACAGATTTCAAGGGCTTTCCAGGGATTTAAAGCAGTTTCCAGAGATTTAAAAAGATTAGAAAGTATACTTTCAGAGATTTTTAGGGATTTTAAAAGATTTCCAATAATTTAAAGCAATTTTGAAAAAATTTCAAGGGGTTTTAAAAAATTTGAAAAGAATTTCAAGAGATTTCAAATGATTTACTATTCAATGTTTAAGTGGAAAGACTCATGAACATCGCTCAAAACCATATGTGGCCAGGCCAGAAATCTTCCCAGTTTTTAGCGAAAAATATACGTGGTTATAGAATTGGAGGCGCCTCAATTCTTGCGCGGCAGTCGCCTTGTTATCTTTCTACAATATTTACATAGATTTGAGAAACATATAAATATAAAGCTTGGAACTGGTTTAAATTTTCAGCCAAGGCCTTGCAGATTGTGAAAGTAATGGGCTCACCGGAATAATGTTTCAACAGCATAGATAAACACCTAAGGGCTTACATGTATACACGTAGAGAATTGTTAACGTATGAGCTACTGTAAACAGTGATATAGGTAAGAAAATATCGAAGGTAGTTGCTCGGCTGCTCGTAATCGTATTTAGTTCGCTCCTTCAATTTAAGAATCCTGTGAGCACGTGGGTGTGTGGGAACGTGATTTGTTTTACTGTTTTCGATGGGAAAATCTCTGTTGGAAATTTATTAACTGATACCTGATGTAACGTGGTGAATTAATGTCCTTTTATCATCAGGAAGTGAACTTCGTTGTTCTTGATTTATGCGTCAGGATTATAAGCAGAAATTGCGAAAGTATATCAGGATTATGGACCGCGAGTGATCTAATATTTTAGGATTAAGGAGAAAATGTGAATGAAATTGACATCTCAGATTTATTATTTTTTCTGAATTTCATATTGACTTGGATTATAGTTATTTTTGATCCAAATTGGAACTCGTTCGATGAACATCTAGGTTTAATTAAATATGAATAAGTATAATGCTTTCTTTAAATCTCGAGGTGGCATAAATTCTGCATTAAATATAAATTGAAAATGAATATATGCGTGTCTTGACAGCCATGCGAAAATTGAATAAGGAAATTTATCTCAGACTTTACTCTCGCAAGAAAAATGATATTAACTGTGGCGTTTGTAGTAAAGACGAATATTGCAGTGTCAGGAATTTTCTATCAGAGTATTTTATGAAGAATACGACCATTTATATACAGGTGACAGGCAAAAAAGGCCAAAAAAGACAAGTATCATATATTGAAACTCTTTATAATGTGGAGATTGGAAGAAGTTATAGTTAGAAAAAATCTCTACCCTTCCATTAATTGAAATATTTATTGAAAGATGTTACTTGATAATGATCAAGAATTTTAGACTTTTAAATTGAAATTAAATTGTACGCTTTTAATTTTTAAACTCACATCAGACCGTAAACTAAGCTTTCTAATGATCCAAACCCCTTTTCCTTAAACCACCCCCAGCTGCCCTAATTTACCATCCGCTCTTATAAGAGATCCAACGTTAGCTGAATAAACATATTGCACATCTGCCTTCTACCTTAGTCTTAAATTTACATAATGTAAGATAATCTTCTCGAAGCTGATACGTCGTCAGCTCTTACGTTAAACTAACGTAAGCCTTCCTCTTAGTGGCTGTGGTGGTTGTAAAATAAACCTGGGAAACACCTGAGCTTTAATATTTTCCCCACGTAAACTTCAAGAATTTTGCAGTTTCGGAATTTTATAATCTCGGGGATTTTCAATATCTCTCTTACTTTTAAGCAAGTTCTAACGATTTACGATTTTCTGACTTTTACAAAACATTATTTAATTACTGAATGTATTTGATTGACTTCTGAATATATTTTGATAAGTAAACAAGTTTTTTAAAAATATATTAATATAAAAAAAAAAATGTTGTCAGAAGTGGGATTTGAACCCACGCCCTCATAGAGGACCAGAACGCCCACCAGAACTCAGCTATCAGCTGAGAAGTACAAAGTCTTGAGTCTGGCGCCTTAGACCGCTCGGCCATCCTGACACTTGGAGTGAGCAATAAAATTGTATGTGAATAGATAAGAACACCGCAAACTGATTCAATTCTTCACTTGCAACCGATTCTGACTGTATTAACTTTTTAATATTGATGAAAAGTTAATAAAAGCTTTAAATTTTTTAAATTAAAAAATTGGAAATTATTCTAATTAGAAATTTGAAGACAGAAAGAAAAAAAAGAAAAAAATTCATTGAATAAATTAATTAAAGAAGCAAAAACAAATCGTAAATTATAAAACTAGATTTCGATACTATGTACCATATAATAAATTGTGAAAATCTTTAAATATCAATTATAAGAAATTACCATTTTCTTTGAAAATTGGGTTTATTCGATTCCTTTCAGAATTGAAAATATTGTCAATAGAGACTGTGAATATCGTGAACTGGTGGAATTATTCACATCCAGATTGGAGAGGGATTTAAATTTTGTTTATTTCGTCCATTCCACGTTTTCGACTCTCGACTAGCTCAATAAAATACAAGGAAAAAATATACATTTCCATTTCCCTCTTGAGATCACATTCATTCTGTTGTAAAATTTTTTATTTTTATTTTTTTAATGGACATAAAAAGTGTTTTCACACTCACCAGAATTTTATTGTCAACGCAATGGATGGGATGAATAAAATGCAATATGAGAGAAAATTTTGTCTCACCTAGAACAGAAAAAGAATAATTGTTAAAAAAAATACAATAAAAGCTTATAAACGTATATTTCTACCATCTATTATGTCACAAGATATTGTTATAACTTTAGAATCAATATCAGTGAAATTTTAAAACTAATGGAAAGAAAGCCTCATATATTCATATTAAAAATGAAAAAATAAATTTTTGGTTGAATTTTCAATAAACTACAGGTACATAATTCAAAAAGGTTCTTGAGAAAAATAAGTACCTTAATAACGGAACTTTTACAGAAAATAACATAAAAATCTTTTTAAGCACCATAAGTACATTCTGCTGTCAAAAATTTATTATCTTTATAAATTTTTACGTCGCATTAAATAGCAATTTAACAGCACGTATAACATATTTTTGCAACTTTTTAAAGGTTGCTGTGCCTTCTTGAAGCGATTTTTCGTCGGCAAAAGGTTTATCGATGCAATAAAGATGTTATGTCGTAACAATTTTTTATATGTTGAATTAGAGATTTTTGTAAACTAGCGTCTTTCGAATTTGTGAAACGATTTATGTTCAATACGTCTTCGATTTTAACAATTCTAGGTTTAAATAGCTATTCTGCAGATTTTCTGTACATTGGACTTTCTCGTTTTATGTTTTTTATATTCAACGAATCTTCGAAAAAGGTTTATTCTTGTACTTTCTTAAAGATGTTTCTCTTTTCTTTTATTCAATCTTTTTACAATTTCCAACAAGGAGGAAAATCGTTGTCTCCACCCTCTAACTTTTAATCAACTATCTCCAACTTCATTTTCCCACTTAGCTTCCCAATTCTTCCAGTCTTCGGGACCTTTTCGACTCGCAGACTAACTCTTCTAAAACTTGTCACTTCTCTTCTGAAATCAGTCAACCCAAGACATACAATATAATATAATATACCCACATACGTATATTATACCTAATACAAACTGTCCTAACTTTACGTATATCTAAATGTATTCGGTTAATCTTTAAGTAAAGTTGTTTTTTAGTGAATATCGTTTACAATTTACTCGAATACAAACTCATTACAAAACAAAATAAAAACCTTGAAGGCCTGGGATTATTAATTACCATTGGGTGCAGGTAAGAGTCGTGAGCAGTGCGCGTGATACAGTCAGTATCTTTCTGGCTTGCATAATTAGTTGGGTAAAGGGTTACGGAGAAACGGTGAAAAAGGGAGGAGAACCAAGATCATTAAGGATTTATTTACAACTCTTACAATGCTTCGCCGATCTTCACTGGCGATACTGGTCCGTCTTTTATTGTCGCACTTCTCTTTGTCTCACTTCCTTCTGCAGTAGGCAGTATTGGATATTTTTAGACTTTAATTAGGGAACGAATGCCACTCGTTATTCCCTCAACTTGCTCAAAATTTTGCCCCTTCATTCAATTTTACGTAATTTCCCATTCCATTTACGGGAAGGGGTGTGACGAAACCATTTTTGTGACAGATAAGACCTTTGTTAAAAAAACGAATCTAAAACCTAGAATATTTTGTCACATCCCCTGTTTCCTGTTAAATTAGGGGAAGGAGTTTTAAAAATATTTTCAACAATTGAAACTTGGCAGCATTAAACAATACAGAATTGTATATCTTGATTAAAAAGGAGTTTAAAAAAATTTTGAAATAGATCCATTTCATTGCAGTTTCTAAACTAAAACCATTTCAAGGTTGTAGGGAAAAGTTTCAACTAAAATGGCACACTTTTGCCTGAGCTTTGACATTTTTATTTTCTAGTCCTAGTGGAACAACCCTCATTGGACTATAAAGTCACTAAGGTAAAGGGAAAAGGAATTTAAGTACTATTAGTGGAGAGGAAAGAGAAATGCACTCTGTGAGACAAGTCTAGCTAAAGTCTGGAGACTATATATATGTATAGTGTACACCTAGGTAGTAGGTAGCACGACCTTCCAAGCTTCTATGATTGTCGACTCTTCTTCGTCATGAGTACTGGACTTCGAAAAGGGATGCTGGATTCTGACTTAGGAGACTATCAACCACGCTTTGAATACGAATGAGAATCGAACGATAAATTTTTATTTAACTCGTTGATTTTATAATACAGAAATGGAAAAATTTGATTGCATATTTAAAACACTTTCATGCGACGAAAACTTCAAAAGTTTGAATATGTGGAAAGCTAAAAAGTTTTATGGATTCCACGAACTGATTAAAATTTTTCTATATCCTTTATAAATCCATTCAACTTTTTTAATGTATTTTTTTGCGGAAAATACTGGTCAATAAAGTTTTCCTCTGTTCATTCTCAGTAAATTCAATTTCTATTATTCACAGGTTCGCAATTTATTTTAGTCCATGTAGCATATCGCGGTTCTACAATAATTAATCAAAAAATTAATTAAGAGGAAAGAACAAGAAAAAGCAAAAATGTTAGGCAATATTTTGCATTTATATAATTAAGTTTCGAGTCTCAGTAAATGTCTAATAGTATACAAACTTTTAACATACCCTCCCTCAATAATTTATTTTGCATTTCTCACAAGGCTAGAGTGAAGTACTGCATGCAAATAAGATCGACATTTTAAACTTGTTTTTTGAAAGTCACGACTTTCGAAAGTCAATTTCTGCTTCAACTAACTTTGGGGTTACATCTTGTCTCTCCTTTGCGTATATGCACTATATATATATATATATACACACATAGGTATAAAAAAAGTATAGCGTACTTCGACTTACGAAGTTTAAAACCAAGTGCAGCACGTGCTATAGAGCACAAAGTAGATTTATTAGAAATCGATTTTCCAAACTGAAAATTATGTTTGTCTATGCATTTTATATTTGGAAATTTAGGTCAAACACCACAAAAAACTCGATTCATGTGGAATCCTTGTAAATTTCATTATCAAATATTTATGATAAAGAAACTGATTTTTTAAGAACCTAAGACATTTTCATAGAACTTTTTCATAAGGCCTTTAGATATTAAAACCGCAAAATGTAGACAATATCATTTCTCAGAACAAAGCTAGTATGTTAGAGTTCAGATGTGCACCTATATTTGCTCTAGAAAACGGAAATTGTCCTAATGAAATGTTGTCTCCTAATTAGAGAATGAAATTCAAGAGATAATTTTAATTAAATTTCCTGAAAAGTCCAATCGTCTGGTGAGCTTAAAAACATAAAGTTGAATATTTCATGACATTTATACTTAACATTTGCTTTAATTAGGATATTCGGAAAGAAAGCGAATTTTATATAAAATGGGGAAATATAAACAAAGATAAATTTTTCTTATAGTATTTAATTATTTTTAGGCGTGAAATAACATGTATTCAAAATTCGTTTAGAAATTCTAATGGTTTACTTGTCATAGGATTGAAAAAGCGTCATAAGTATTTACTAGGAAAAAGCCACGTCAGCAGCAAAAGGCGACGATTTCTTGCTCTTTTGAAAAATACTTGTCATAATTCACAAGATAACTGGGCTGTCTCTCGAATGCATTACTTATCCCGGGTGACGCGAGTTCACGATACATGGCTAAATTTGCCTCGACTGCACAGTTCGTTTCTCCTGAACTGCATGGATGCTGATAAGCCGACGAATTTCGTTTTCCTGTCCGCAATTACTTTCTTTTTTAATTATGCATTTTTTTCTACGTCATAACAGAGTAAAGGGGGGAGGTAAGTTGCAACAAGAGTAGGACGATAAGAGCCTTCCAGTGGTGTTATAAATTAATTTTTTAAATTAGAATTCATTTGCAAAATTTATGACGGGGAACCTAAGAAAGTTACGAAAAACAGGTGCAGTGTTAAGTTATTTCTAATTATTCTTATTCATAATAATAAATTAGAATTCAAAATTATCAGAAAATAAGTCTAGTCAAATATTTTGCACAGCTTAGTGCTGAAATCAATCCACGTTTTGATCTTTGAGGATTTACTGAAATAGAATATGGAGTTTCAGAAATTCTTCATGATCGACAAAAAGGATAAAAATAAGTAGGAAATGAAACTACGACGAAGAGTGGCGAGAAAGAAAAAGATCACTGGGGAATAAATTCTCCTACGTTGGTTGCTCGGTGCCATCTCACAAATAGGCCATATACAGCCAGAGTGGTTCATATAGGTGTCAAGGGACCTCACACACACACACACACACACACACACAGTTTCCTACATCCATTTGCGGTCTTCGTTTCAAGACAGCAAACGGTTATTTACCTTTATCCAAAATCGATGGAAGGTTCTTCAAAATGGTATTTTATCACAAAACGTTTCATGGACTTTTAGTTTTAAAAAAATAGTCTAATTAAATGGGAATTGGAATTATTGAAATAAATGCCTCTAATTAGGCATGATTCCAAAATAATTCCCAATAGATAAATATTTCGAATATATTTTCTTTTCAAAGATTTTATTCACTAATTTGTTTTTTAGAAGCCTGTAGCGACCTTTCAAAATTGACAACAAATCTATTCCACCCCTTGCTCGTCATTCAAATTAGCGAGTAACTCGGATTGAATACTTTCGAGAGTCAAACACAGTGAAATACTCGTCGAAATTTTTATTTCAAAACAGGAATTTAATTTTTGTTCAACTTGCATACGAAATATTGTTCTAATATGATGAGTTCATGCAAATTTATATGGGGAATATTACAAATTGCCTTCCCTGACGAGAATATGAAAATTTAAATGGAGGATTATAGTGCTCAATTCGGTTACATTTAAAAAAAATTTTGCCATTTAAAAATGATGAATCTACATCCTACTGAATAGTTTTTAGGAATTAATTCTATAAGGCCTTTCTAAGAATAATTGTTCAAAATAACTAGCTTTTTAGATTCAAGCAAATTTAATTAGGAGAAATACTGTTAGTGTAACTCAAGAGATAATTCAGGGAATAAAGGACAAGTAGACTTCGTAGTTGGTATGCAATATGCAAAACTCCCTTTTACCTAAAAGCGCGGGGGGTGCAAAAAGAGATCGCGTGTCGACGTAGAAAGAGGGAGAAATTAACCCATTTCATGGAAGAAGCTAAAAGGAAAGCTAATCTGCAAAGGTGTCTTGTTATCTTTGCACTCGTTAGTAGAAGATTCGTAATACTTTAAAATTCCACGTCCTCAAAAGTAATTTTAAAATCTGTAAAGGGATAATAAAAAAAACTGAATCTTTTACTTTCAAAATATGTCGCTCTACAAAATTATCAATTTAAATAATGTGTATAGATAAGTGAAAAATATCAGAACTCTCATTTCCGTTTTGGGATATTACAATATTTCTCGACACTTTTGTGAAAGGTTCAATTCGTTTTACGTGATGTCAAAACTCGATGAAAAGGAGGATATAGCTCAGATCACAATTCTAGAACAAGATAGTGTATGGTCTTGCCCTGGAGGGATAAAAGATGAGAAAACCGTGAACATATGTCGGAAAGGTTAAATGGACCAGGAGAACGAAAGTTCATATATCGAATGGTCGACGTATTGAGTGCTCTATAACGCTCTAAAATTTTCTTTTCCATTTTCCTAATTGCTACTTCTATTCCATATTATTAAGAATTCAGTAAATCATGGTTACACAAACATTTAAACTACTGTCTAATATATAACAGCACTCATAAAAATGTTCAAATTAAAATATAATTTCATTGAGACCACTTTTATCCTTGAATGTGGCCATTGTCCACGCCTATAATTTTAGGACTATTTATACTCATTTTAATCTATATTTCTATAGATAAAATAGAATGGCATATAAATATGTCTAATTCACTAGATTATCAAACATTATTGGCAACTAGCTAAAAGGTGGAGTTGTAATATTCAAAAATGGCTTTCGTATTTCTGAAATGGTGCTAGTTTGTTCGATGACCGCAAAGTAATCTCGAAACGATACCCGATAATACTATATGTGCGGTGCACGTTCGTTTCGGGCGATCCCTGAGAGGTTTGGATAACATATTGATATTGGAGAAAAAGATTAATACCATCGCGATTCGAGCATCTCGCACCATTTGTTTCTGTTTGTGAAAGGCGATACGTGTACCAGCAATTTTCCAGCCTTAGTCAATTCCGAAATGCTTTAACGGCTTTAACCAACCAAGAGTAGAACCACTTTGCAATAGTTCAAAATTCGGGAGGAGGCCACAAGGGCTTTTGAGATAAAACGATATTTGTGCAATATTTCTCTCTGCAGAAAGAGATAGATAGATTATAGAGGTATAACAATCAATAACTCGTCATCGGAATAATTTTCGAAGCATTGTATACTATACTTAGCTTTTGAAATCTGATTTACAGAATAGTAAGAATTTGATTATTTCGAAAGCAGACATTATAATGAGAGGTTCATATGCCAAAGTTGTGGATAGAGAAATCATGACTTCACCTCGATGGGTTCAGTGACGAATGAATTCGCGCAGCTGCCGTGGACGGAAGCGTGATTTATTCCGTTTTGCATACCAATTTCGCTTGCCTCACTCATCTAGTCGACCAGCCAGCCAGGGAGTTCCAGCTTCCGGTTTTGCACTACCAAATAAATTACCGGTACGTCCGGAACGAGGCGCAAGCGTCAAAGGATATGTGAAGGACGTTATTCATTTGAAACTGAAAAAAGTCTAGCTCTCCATCACGAAAGCGAAAAGATAAAATTATTAAATTCAACAGATAACTTGTTCATAATATAATAATTATTTTATTCCATCAAATAAATCTACTTTAAATTTAAAGTTGGAATGTGTTTATGGATCCAGAGTTTGATTTCCCGGTTCATCAAATTCATAAAAACTCCCGGATTTCTGATGCAAATATTTCCGCGGAAAGCCATAATACCAAGCAGTTGCTGTTTTACGACTAAAGGTGCACCGGAATCCCACTGATTACAATTTTCTCCTTTTGTCAGAGCATTAGTACAAATATTTTTCGTCTCAATCAGACCAGGGTAGTTTTTTTGGCATTCCTTGTTGCTTATCAATTGGACATTGAGCGCTTGTGTTGGAGAAGAAGGTCTTCTTCTCTCTCTAAAATTTATAAGAATTTTTAGAATATCGTTGATATCTGTAGTTTATTAAACAAAGCCTAAACTGTCATTTACTATATCTTACCCTCTTAGGCTTGAATGATTCCATTCAAAAATAGTGTAGACATGTGCTGCTGCTAAATTTCCATTAAAAATTTGAATTGGTCGATTGTGCGAAACTTTGAAATTGATAGGAGGAGAAAATTTAACCAAGGCTAGATTGTTTAATGTTGGGCGCGACGAATTATAATCTTGGTATGAAGTCACCGTCATTATTTCGTGAAGAACTAAAGTACCTTCGTCAGGTGAGCCTGATAAAACGGTCCATTTTTTTGTATTCGGTGTTTTAAAGCATTGAGCAGAGGTTAAAGCTACATCAGCTGTTAACAAACTTCCTGGAAAGTGATTCTCTCCGCTTACAATAATATTAACAATGAATTTGTTATCTTCGACTGCACGTTTCTTACGAATAGGAAGATCCAGTGGATTTTCTGCAAGATTGATTGTAAATTATTTTGGATTATTTTTTGCACTTTTTTCAGGTTACCTGAATTAGTTCCTAAACTTTTCACTCACCATTATTTTCCGATGAAATGCAAATTCCTTGTGACAGAATTCCACACAGAATTAAAAGACTGAAAAAAATCTTTTTTTCCATTTTCGATAATAATAAGGAATATTTAGTTTAGTAGACTTTTAAAATTAACTGCTAAAATGTTTCTGCTTCCAAATGTAGGAATGGAAACCAATTGAGACGTTTTATGTACATGAATGACAAATATTTGTACAATCTACTACCTGAAATGAGAAATATGCTCATTACCTTGGAGCTTTTTTTCAAAAGATTAGAATAAGGAAGATATTTTCAGCTTTATTTTACACGGTTAAAGTATTACCTTATGTTTTGTCTAACACTCGAAAAAATAGTTGAACATTTTATTTCGTAATTACAGGAGTACAAAAAAAAGTTTTCAGTTTTATTACAATTCAGTAAAAATGCGGAAAGAATTTTATCCTCAAAGTCAACAATAGAAATCTACTACTAAGTTAATAAAACCTGAGACATTTGTACAGTTATCGTGTTTTTATGAATTCCTCGACCTGTGTAAAAATAGTAAACGATTCATTTTCGCAACCATTTTTTTATAAGCCTCTATATTTTGTGTTGCGTCACATTTTTATAACCTGTTCTAAAATATTGTTATAGTTATAGAAAATGTCCTGATTAAAACTTATGTAAATATTAAAATTGTTTATTATCTAAAAGAAACAATTCTGAAGAATGAACAGTGTTTAAAAATTCTGTATGACTTTAAAAAAGGAATAAATAATTTTACCAGACTCTCTTAATCTTGCTCAACATCTCTGACTACTTTTATTTCTAAAACTTGTTGTAAAAAATGACCTTAATTTTTGTCCTATATTTTTAGTACTATTCTAAAATAACGGACTAGTAAGAGTTTAAATGAAGCCCTATTTTAACTCTGCTGGGTGGTAAAAATGGATTTATGTGCCAGAGGACTAAAAGAGGGCCTAAGTTTAATATAAATTAAGTCCTCTACTTATTCTCCTATAAGATCGATGTAAATGATATTTTTTTTAGCGAGACATATAGTACATTATTTAAACATCGTGTTGAAATTAATCTTAATTGTTGCTATATAAACACTCCCAATAACTCATTATTTCTACATTTTGCAGTTGGAAGCAGAAAAATGTCATCAGACGATTTTAAGCTGCAAAAAATAATCCGAAATAAATTACAATTATTCAGCAGAAAATTCACCAGAGATTCACATTCGTAAGAAACGTATAATTGGACATGTAAGCCATATTGTACGAACTCCCTTCCTCGTTAGTCTCATTGCAAATGGAATCAATCACTGTCCAGCAACATTATTAACAGATAGTGTTGTACACTGAGAAAAACATGCTCGGGAAACGTATAATTATATTGTAGAATTTATAGCATCACAATTGAACCAAAATTAGTAGTTCTTGTTTTATTGGCTATTAGTTTGAATCGCAATAAAAGATCTGTTGCACAATGACACAAATGAACAAGTGAAACAGTAAACAAAATGTTTGAGGCACTTTAGTGATTACAGTAAGTCTTATAAATGATTTTAAAAACAATAAAAGTAAAGTAATTCAACACTTTATATTTTAAAACTAACTGGTTTGCAATATAAAATTGTGTCATTAACTCAATAATTCCGCCTTGAAACAACACTGTATTAATTACATAATATCTTTATTGCACTTATCTTGTGAGGTATTAAAACTTAAAAGAGGGAAAAGCTTTATAAATATTCTTTATTCCTAGGTATTATGATTCAAAGCAGAACAGTAGCAACATTCAGTTTTAAATTATTCAAAATGGAAAAAAAAGTCGTCTTCTGTCTTTTAATTCTATGTGGAGTTTTGTCACGAGGAATTTGCACTTCATCGGAAGAGACTGGTGAGTGATAAGTTGTAGAGATAATTTAGCTAAAGTGGAAAAACAGGAAAGCATGAATCCGAAATAAATTATAATTATGCCTACAGAAAATTCATCGGATCTACACATTCGTAAGAAACGTATAATTGGAACAAAAATAGATATGGCAGAAGCTCCCTTCCTCGTTAGTCTGATTGCAAATGGACAAAATTATTGCCCAGCAACTTTAATAACAAATGCTATTGCAATAACTTCTGCTGAATGCTTTAAAGCACCGAGTCCGAGAGGATGGCATATTCAAACTCGTTCAAGTTATTTTCACCAAGTAACGAAAGTGATTCCATATGGACAGTATAATTCGTCGCATCCGACAGTCAACAATCTTGCCTTAGCTTTTTTCCATCCACCTATCAATCACCACATCGTGCACAACCGACCTATACAGATCTATAATGGAAATTTAGGAGCAGAACAAGAGAATCCCCTTGCTTTTAACTGGAATCATAGAATCGTAGCAGGGTAAGCTATAAGAAATTAAAGTAGCATTTGTAAACTGCTTTTGATTCTAAGACCATACCATATATAGAATAGAGATAGAGTTTTTAAATATGAGGATTATTGAAAATAGTAGATTTGAAAACTTGAGTATTGGTTTAATAAAAATTTTTACGCATTTCAGACAAAGACAACAATCTTCTACTGACTTAGAAAAGGTCATTTTGCAATTTATAAGCTACGAATATTGCCGAAATAAATATCCTGGTACAGTTATAACTGGGACGATATGTACCCAATCTTGGAAAGCGAATTACGAATGTCAACATATGGACACTGGTGCACCTTTAGTTATAAGGAATCAACTTATTGGCATTTTTGCTTTGCGTAAACAAAATTGCCGAACAGACCCTGATGTTTTTATGAATCTTCTAGATCATGGTATTAGACACTGGATCCAAGAACACGTTCCAGCTTTGCGTTTATTTTAGATTTGATAATACGATCGAATAAAGTATGTAATCAGATTAAAAAACCTCCCAGAACTCGAAAACTAAAACTTCAATAATTCTTGCCAAAGGAAATTTTGATTTCTTTTATTTTTTCCTATCCAGACATATAGGTCCGGACAATTCCAACCGGAACACCCTGTATTATGTTGTTTGTCCTACATTATACTCGTCAAAATGCTCTAATTTTTTTGAGGCAGTCACAAAACGTTGATAATCAATAGCAACGGAGGAGTCAAATTTTATACATAATCTAATACCTTCTCTGATGAGCATGTAAAAAATCTTTGATAAAATCAGAACAAAAGTTACATTACCTCACATTTCAAACAAGAAATCTTTAAAAACTCCAAAAAATTTCTTCGTATTCATTTCTTGAAAAAAATGTTTCATTGGTGGCGTAATGGAAACTTTCATTGTTTTTCCGCATGTCAGACAATAAAGTTTATTAGTTTGAGTACCTAAATTGAAGCCTAAAACGGTTTCTATCAGATTATTTGTAAAGACAAGTAGTAAATTATTTCAACATTTATTACATTATATCTCATATATGGTTAAAGACATCGTGTTGAAACTCGTTTAGTTTAGAAACCTGATATTTCAAGGTAATAATCATTCTTAATTTGAATAAAAAGTAGTAAATTGAACCGCCGCATTTTTCCACCTACCTCCTTACAATTTTATTTATAAATAACTCAAGTACACTTTAATAAGGCTTATCAGAACATAAATTTGGGCGAATGTTTACAAATATTTGAGTATAATTTTTGACTATATAAACTCTCTCAACTACTTCTAATTAATGAAAATTTAAATTCAAAACGAAATACTTCATAGACTTAATTTTAACCCGATAATAATCCATCATATAAAATATTCAATTAACTGTCATAAATGGAAAAAAAAGTTGTCTTCGGCCTTTTAATTCTATGTGGACTAGTGTCGCAAGGATTTTGTACATCATCGGAAGAAAATGGTGAGTGTTTAGTTAGTGTGGAAAAAGAACAAAAATTAATTCGAAATAAATTACAATCGTTCTTGCAGAACAATCACCGGACCTCCACATTCGTAAGAAACGATTAACTGGATTTACAAGCGACATTATAGAAGCTCCCTTCCTCGTTAGTCTCATGGTAAATAGAATAAATCATTGTCCACTAACTTTATTAACAGATAATGTTGTAGTGACTTCTGCTGAATGCCTACAAGGGCAGAGAAGGAGGGAATGGAAAATTAAATCTTTTTCAACTTATCACGAAATAGATAATGTGATTTCATATGGAAATTATAATGAGTCACATCCAACAATCAATAATATTGCCTTAGCTTTCTTCAGTCCACCTATCAATAAGCAGATCACGCCTAATCGACCAATCAAAATATTTTTTGGAAATTTAGCATCGATACATACTTTTCCCATAGTTTTTAACTGGAATCATGTAAGGATAGACACAGGGTAAGCTATACGAAATTATTGAAAATAGTAAATTAAAGACTTTAATGCTAGCTTAATACAATACTTACGCATTTCAGAAGGAGAATACAATCTGATATTGGCTTACAAAAGAACGTTTTGAAATTTATAAGCTATGACTATTGCCGCAATTACTATCATGAGGTAGCAGTTAGAGATGGTAATATATGTACTCAAACTACGAATGCATTACACAATTGTGAACGTAAGGACACTGGTGCGCCTTTAGTTCTAGAAAATCAACTGGTTGGTATTTTTGCTTTTCGTCGACATTCTAGCAGAAAAGATGATCCTGAAGTTTTCATGAATCTTCTGGATCATGGCATCAGACGTTGGATCCATGGACACATTCCAACTTTGCGTTTATTTTAAACTTGATGATTCGTTGGATAAGGTTTACATATAATCAGTTTGAATAACCTCTTAAAATATTGATACAGTATCAATAAAATTCAATTAACTGTACATTTTAAATTTTATCTTATTTAACCTTGTAACCACTATAGGGTGGCTAAAAAAAATGCATGGCAAAAAAATTGTATGGTAAATTGCATTTGGAAAAATCACTTCTTGGAGTTTTTGGAATAATTTTTCAGGGTATAGGAAAATGTTACCAGAAATTGTAGAGGCTTATTGAGAACTATGCATCACACATAAGGGCTTGACACCCTTCAGACACGCCCGCGGTACCTTGAAAACTACTCTTAAAATCAAAAAATGCCATTTTTTCACCAAATTGACTTTCTGAGCGGTTTATTCGCGTTTTTCTTTTAATAAAAATGATTTCTGTTAGTCTGATGAAATATTGGTCAACATTGCTTAATTCATTTTTAATTATTTAAACTGATTCAATTTGTTTAAATAATTTTTTTTTTAAATACGTTTTTCATTATAAAAATTGTTACTAATGGTCTAAATGGGCACTTGCTCCAATTAAAATTTAAAAAAAGGGACATTTCTTTTTTCGGATTTGGAATCAAACTGGGGGGATCGAGACTCTGTAAGACAAAAAAGTGTTTTTGAGCCACCCTAGTAACCACTTCTTTTTGCTGATGTTATATTCGCATTTCCACGACTGGTTTTTTGACTAGAGGATAAATCAGGCAGATTAAGAAAGATCGAGAAACCAATAAGAAATATAAACTGAAAAAATAATGCAAATTCAAAAAATGAGAAATAAGCAAGAATTTGACGAACAAATAAGAATATCGAGTTTATTAAAATATCCATAATAGACACCTCTCGTTAATTGACAATTGCAATCTTAGGTAATAATTAGCACCAGTGAGTTCGATTTAATTGTGACATCTACTGGGCAGCATATAGATAACAATTATTGTTATCAGCTCATAAATTTACTTCAGTCATATCAGAACATGAAATCTGACAAAATGCCTTGAAGTATAAAGCATTCCAACATATATAATCTTTAGAGTGGATAGGTATACTATATACTTAGTACTTAGGAGGTGTATATCACTAACAGCATCAGCCAGATGATTGCTAGCAATAGGCTTGATAGACGAGAACCCAACCACAATCAGTAGCTACGATAACTTCGCCCATTATCTTTCGAATCGTTCATTATAACCACAGGTGGGATATCTTCAGTTTCTTCACAAGCCTACGACAGGTTATTTACATCCATGTCGTGTCGTAAAGAATTCTGGGGATGCACCTTATACGCTTACTGAGAAGGGTTGAAAGAGGAAACGGTATACTTTCGCTCCTGGAGGAAAATCCCTCGAGGATATACATACATATATCTGATGATATAGGCAGAGAAAAGATGAGATAAGTTTTCACGTGTTATTATTTGTAACTCGGAAGAATTTTTAGAGAATACTAAGATCATTAGAGATATTAAAAAATGAAAATTTGAGTGGAAGGTAGTCTCATACATAAGAAACATCTAATGATTAGAGAAAGGAGGTGTTGAGTGTTCAAATTTTGAGCGTAGCCTAAATTTTAAAGTTTGGAAATATTTCAGGAACATGTTTCACAAAGATGTGTTAATATTTGTGAAATTTCAGAAATGTTTTTTCATATCGAAAACATTTTTTTAATTCTATGAAACCTCTTGAAATTTTACAAAATACAATCTAGAAACTGTTATAAAACAGTGTATAAGATATACATACCACCATCCTAGTCCCATATAACAGATTAAAACAAATTTCTATCTTTTTCAAATGTCTCTGTAACATTTATTATGTCTTTCCTAAACGAATTCATTCTATAATATTTTAGGTTTTTTTTATAATTATTAAAAGCAGAAATTAGGGACCAAAGTTCCTAAGAGTCTGTGCGATGTATTATATGTTATATGTTTATGTGTGCGTTCTATGTATATAAGTTTAAGGTTAAGTTAGTAGTTGCCTCTGCGAATATGTGTTCTACAGTGCCATTTGTTTATGTGCTAAAATAAAATTGTGTAGTGTGGGTTGACGGAGATTCACGACGTGTTACGAAATTGTCATTTGTTTTTTCGTGTTCTTTTTGAATGACTCATAATTTTTAATATCGACTTTAGCAAATTTCAGAATCTTT
>JAUESI010000003.1:7473081-7514114 GCA_032275145.1 Synergus laeviventris | reverse complement strand
CACATTTCCCTAAATCGTAAAAGATTATACTAAATTTTAATATCGGTTTTAACGTATTTTGTTACAAAATTTCTTTGTGTGTACAGTCAATTGCTGTTATCAGCTCATAAAATTACACAGAAAAAATAATTTATGGAAACTGTCCTTGACTGCTTTTGGCTTTTGGATCAGACAACAGGTTTAATTATCAACGTTAATGAAATATTTATTAAACCTTCTCCTAAATCCGAAAGTCAATGACAAACCAGGAAAATTTCGAAAATTTGTTTCCGGGAACGTGAGTCTTATCAAAACATGAAAATGTGGCAATACTCTTGATCTTGAAGTAATAAACTATACTAATATATGTGGTGTACGTCTTCGTGCATACACTTTGTGATGAAATCTGTTCTTAGTCGCATAAGTTTAGAGTATATATACTCTGCCGACTATTTTGAATTCCTAGATATTTTTATTCAAACCGGAAAACTTATACATGGGCTCAATTTTAACCCAGTAATAATCAATATTCAATTCACTTTCAAAAATGGAAAAAAAAATTCTCTTTGCTTTCTTAATTTTGTGTGCAATTGCATCGCAAGGAATTTGCACCTCATTAAAAGAGAATGGTGAGTAAGAAATAATTAAAATAATTGTGGTAATGTGGAAAAAGAGAAATAATAATCCGAAAGAAATTATAATAATTTTTGCAGACAAAACATCGGATCTCCACATTCGTAATAAACGTGTAGTTGGTCGTGGAGCCCATATCTCAGAAGCATCTTTTCTTGTCGCTCTTACTCAAAATGGAATCAATCATTGTCCAGCGACTTTACTAACACCTAATGCTGGAATAACTGCTGCTGAATGCGTCAAAGAGCCGAGTCTGGGCGGATGGCAAATTCAAGCTGGTTCAACTCATCATCAAGTAGTGAAGATAATAAAATATGGAGTCTATAACTCGGAGCTACCAGCATTTAATAATCTTGCCTTAGTTATTTTCCAACCACGTATTGATTACTACACCACGCACAGTCGACCTTTAGGGATCTTTAATACAACTTTATCAGCACAGCATGATTCTCTCTCTATATATAACTGGGCTCCAGAGCGGTAAGATATAATAAATTTACTTGTAATATTTAAAGCACCCCTACGAAGAAATCTATTGTTTCTCTAATCAAAATTTTTACGCATTTCAGAAACAGTCGACTATCTTCGTCTGATATACAAATGGTCAATGTAAAATTAATAGAGTTCTATCATTGTCATAATCGCTACCCAAATCGCGTTGGACCCGATAATCTTTGTGCCAAATCAGTGATTAGGGGAGAACACTGTAGAAAGATGGACTATGGTGCTCCTGTAGTTATGAATAGACAACTAGTTGGTATTTTTGCTACTCGTGGAACACGATGTGCAGATCCTGAAATTTTGACGAGTGTTTTGAGCCATAGTGTTAAAGAATGGATTCGTAGTAACATTTGAGGTTTACGCTTATAATCATGATTTGGCGATTCGGTGTCATAAAATTTATAATTTAAGTTTAAAAACCTCGAAAAATTAGGGAAATATTTGTAAGTCTAAGGGTTAAATAAGGTATTTATTGTTAAGGAATATATTTTTAAGGAATATTTTCCAGAAATATTACAAATAAGTTTTTTCAGTTTTATCTGAAATTATATATTGTTTTCGGATGGTGATAAATTTTTCGACTATAAAATCTGCGGCAAAAGTATTAATAAAGTTGTATTGCTTCTGAAACATTACAAACTGTTTTACATCTTCTGTTATATTCAATGACCTTAAAATGGAGTTCTGAGGCGATTGTCGGTGAAGCTTTGTCCTTCACATATATTGCATTCGACAACTGGTTTCCGAAAAGCTTCGAGCAATACAAGATTCCTTAAAGGAGGCGTTACGTTGCCGTTCGTTGCAGCTTCTTATCAACGACTCGTAGGTAGACTTGGACGTTTATAAAACGTCAAGGGAAAAACTTATATTGTAATATTTTTATTTTTCCCTCTGTAAATAAAGCCCATTTAGAGCAAAAAAAAGATCCATTCAACCAAGTAACATAATTAAGAAATAAATATCTAAAAAATATTTTTCAGTTAAAAATGGACTACACTAAACTTCAACAGTTTCAGGTTGATAGACGAAAGCGCGATTTTATCATGACAAAAATGGGATTTTAAGCGTAAAAAGAATCCTATAATTTTACAGGTCCTTTGAAAAGAGAGGGTTCGCTTTTCATGAATTATTCAATGGTGAAATGGGAATCAACTTTCGCGCGTGACTCTCTATTGTAAACGTTAAATGGACAAGGAATGCTAAAAAAAAAAGTAAGGTAAAGAAAAACAGCCGAAAAATAGTCGATGAATGCCTACCGGACAATGGAGACTCATTCGTCTCGAACGATCGATCACACCTCCGACGTTTGTCCCTTTTTTCTGCCCGATTCACTCGTAATTGACGAATTAATCTCGGATTCGGCGAGCCAGCAAAACTTGCAGAAGCCGAAGTAATACGGTACATAAAGTTCAGCTCAAGAAAAGTGCAGGCGTGCGTGCCACACCATAGAATTCGCTCGAGCAGTAAAAAAAATTGGGTGAAGAAACAAGCCTCTGCACGATTTTTACTAAGTAAATTCTAACTAATAATCAGCCAGTTATTTTTTTCATCCCACGAAAATAAATCAATCGGTTAAAAAAAAAAGGAAAAATAATTTTTTTAAAATCCAATTGCCTGAGAGTTAAAGGAGTAAATGAAAGAATCCTCAACAGCTAGCGCGAGTCAGACTCGGAAAAATGGAACAAGTACTTTGATGCGGAAGTGGTTAAGTTTCAATTAAATTACCTTGACGAAGAGATTTGATAATGCTTCTCATCTCTAATTAATTAAAATGTCTATAATTTGACGTCTTAGTCGATTCTTTTTACCGAACGTTCTTTATTTTTAAAAGCATCAATAATCGTCATCCCGAAAAATTGCTCTCACTTGTTACAGAAACTATTTCACTTTTTATTATTCTATTCCATTTTAATATTGTTATCTTTTAAAAAGTAATATTAAGAGAGAAGACGAGATTAATCTTAATTTTTTGAAAATGTTTGCAAAGAAGTATTTGTTGAAGCCGCGTTTAAAAAGAAAAAAACTACAGCATCCGTTTGTGCAAGATGAACATTTTGTATCTACTTTTCCTCAACGCGCTGAAAATTCATCTCTTTATCTACCTTCCCTTTGAATCAGACACTCCAATTACCGTGAAAGGTTGATCACGCGCTTCGCGAAATCGCAGATATACTCGTTTATCCGACACGTTACTCAAAAGTTTTTTGTGTGATGAAATTAAATGCACCTGCAGGAATTTATCTTTGCATCTGAGTAATTAGCTCTGATTATATTCGCCCAGCTAATAAATATTCATAAATAAATAATAATTTAATGTAAATTTTGATTACATCATTAAAATATTATTGTTATTAATTCAATTAAATTTGAAAACATTTCTGAAAATACTCTATAAATAATTTAAATAATGATAATGTGTAGAGTAAACAAAATATCGGTCTAGCGTCAATTGTAATCCAATTTTAATATTTATCTCTACTATAAATAAGTCCGGAGTGACAGTTTCATTAAACGGTCATATTTTCTCACCCGGAAAATAAAATTGAAACCATGTTCACCTACGGTCCCTCGTAAAATAAAGTAATCCATATACACTGTACCACAGGTAATAGATATTCCATATGAGATAGTAGATATAGGGTCTCGAGAAAACGATTCAAGTAGAAGAAAACGAAGGCGGAGACACAATGAAATATATATATATATACTTCATTTTGTCATAGGAGAGAAAAAAACATTACGGATCTTGTACTAATGTTGTCTTTGGCATATAGGAATCTGAAATCTATATGGATAATGGCATGCGTGGGATCCTCGGCAATAAACCAACGTCCGATATATTGCATATATTTCGAAAATTATGTGGAATATTTCACACACTGGCATTATTAAAAATAAATAACAACGCAATCTTTTAAACCATTTAAAATCCCTTGAAATTCTTCCAAGTCTCTTAAAATTCCAGGAAATCTTTTAAAAATCTTAAATTCTACGACAAACTTAAAACTCCCTTAAATGGAAAAATCTTCAGAACTATAAAGTTAAAATTGATAATTTTATAAGAAACTTCTATTTTTTAAATAAAATTCCTCTTAAAATCTATATTTGGTAGTTGAAAGTGAACAAAGAACACAAAGGATTGAATACAAAATGGGATACAGACTTACTTCCAAGCAGGAGAAGAGAAAATTATTTCTTCTTGCCAGCAAATTCAAGGTAGAATAGAGAGCCACAATTAACTCACTTACCTGAAACAAACAAGAGACAATAATGAAAAGGAAATATTGCATGGACAATTAAGAATATTCAAATACAAAAGAGATAAAAAGTTACATGAATACAATTTGAAAATCAACATTTTAGCTTTATTGTAGCGCAGGGTTATTAAAAATGACATAATTATAAATAAAAATGAAAATGGTGAGTTCTAGAGAGCAAAGAATTTCGAGTGGCAGGTCACATCTCAATTAGGATCATCACTGTCAGCATGTATCCGCAAAGCGTTTAATCAATGAGCTTAACGGCCTCTGTTGGCCATAGTGCTAGGAAGGCAATTCTGCTGAGGCGATCGAGTAAGGTCATCTTCCCCCTCTCCCTCCCCATCCCTAATTTCAAGCCAGCACTACTGTGGGATCACCCCTTTGTGGTGCAAAGACGAAGCTTACCAAACCATTCCATTTAGCTGACAGTAAGCGAAGTGCTTCTGATGCCACGCAGTATTGTATACTACCACCGGAAGTGAAGCTACCTCAACCATTTGCATATGCCCGCCCCATTTAGTTCGTGGCATAAATGATAATTCCTATAAATCCAAATTCTTCAGAATTAATTTATCCTCTTGAACTGATAAACTTATTCTGTTTATAAAGAAGAGACATATTTTAAAATGATAATTTAATTATTAGAAAAGTTAAGATGTACCTGATGCTACAACGTCAATCGATCTCTCCGCCACAAACGAGAAGAATTGGGAAATCACTTCAAAATTCACTTCACAATTAAATCTTTTTAAAAAAAAACTCATATTAAGAAACGACATTTAAAAAATATCGAGGAAAAAGTTCCACGTGAAAGGAAATCAAAACGTAATTAAATTAAAGTTGTAAACAAGCAAGGCTGGAAAAAGCTGAGACCAACAGACCCAAATAAAAGCAAGTATACAGAATAATTAACTCATGGTCAAATTTCCCTAAATAGTAAACAAATCATTTCTAGAAAGTTTCAAAATTTTATTTGTTTCTAAACACAACATTAGAAAAATAAGCCATACACGTGATAAATTATTATTTTTAATGAAAACTAACGTCTGATTTAGAGTTCAAATATATTTCCAATCGACATGCCTGACCGACCGCGGACTTTTCTACTGCTGAAAACATGATTTGAATCGCCTGGAATTTTCTTGCCAAACAAGAAAATGAATCATTATTGTTCAATATTTTTAAAGTAAATACATTTTTTTAAAGTTATTTTTAAATTTAATACCCACTCTATATTAGTTTGCAGACACCAATAAATTCGAAATCCATTAAAATATCTTGAAACTTTATTGATGTGTTTTTCGTTTGGCGAATTTGAAAGTGAACACCGAGGATTCCTCACACTATTTCTTCTAAAAGTCTTTTCTTAAATTACGGCCAAGTCTTTCAACTCTAAAAGCATTAAAGATCAGGTCCAAGAGCAACGAAATGGAACATCTGGTTTTTGGTTCTTCTACCTTTTTTTCTGTCGAAATAAGAAAAAAATAATCTTGTGGAATATTCTCGATCCTCATTGGGCAGACACTCTTTATCTTAGACAAAAATTTTCCATTGTTCGAAAATTCTTTACTCAAGTATTGAAGGTGACGTTGCGTGTCCACTGGAATTTATTTACGCGTTAAATCGTCACTGTGAGTTAATACCACCCTCCACTCACACACAGTGTGTTTATCGTCGTTGTAATCGCTCAAAGTAGCGTGTCTAATGTGACACTAAATCTCTCGATATTACTACCGGTCGTAAGCGATATCTGCATACAGAGGAGTTTCATTATTTTAAATAGATTCCAGAAGATTTCAAGATATTTAACAAAATTTCAGGGGAAGATTTGATTTGATATTTAAGAATTTCAGCAGAATATGGGCCAAGAAATTTGTTCATCATTGAAGAACTTGAAGTAATGTAAAGGGAAATCCGCATAAAAGTTTCATAAAGAGGTAAAAAATAAAAATCAGCTATATAATACCTGCATCTCAAACTATATCTGTTGTTTACGTATCGGACAGTCAATTCAAACATGAAAGCGATATTTTTTGGTTAACCAGTGTCTGACGAACGCTGAAACTTCCAATGAACGTGATGCAGCTTTTAGAGATTTCGATCAGCCGATGAGACACGTCCAGATTGAAATCGGTACCTCGTGAAACGTCAGAGATTTCATTTCGTGCCAATGGCAATGTGACACTCGCCCATGGCAGCTTAATTGGATTGAAATTCGTGACGACTAACCGTTAGAAATCCACCTGGTGGCTTCTGTCGTGGTGCTGCCTCACCAATTTCAATCTCCTTCTGGCAGTAACGAGGCTCCAGAGACAAAGTCTTGGATCTAGACACGGACATCACTATAGAGTATAGACATTTCATAAACTCTGATCCTTAGTTTCGATCATCTTATACGACTCTATTTTGCGAAATACCACTTTCAAGCCTTCAAGAAACCTAGAAACTTAATTCTGCACACTAGTAGATGCCCTAGTCTTTCTCAGCTGCCGGTTGTTTATTTGGTTTTCTTAAAGAGGCTGATTCCATATAGAGATTACTTTTCAGAATTCCCAGTATTTTTCAGAATCCGTCTGAAGCAACCCTCTATGATTTATAATCACTCAAATTGAAAGCGGCTGTCGACGTCAAATGATCTATCCAAAGTTTGATCAAAACCTCTCGGAAAGGGAGTGACTCTAATAAGGGGTAATTCGATCCCTGGTCACAGTGTCCCAATCGAAGAAAGAACGTCGAAGAATTATCTGCGGCTCGTCAGTCTTTGCGAATCGTCCTCAGGTTGGACCGCGAATCATGATGGAAACCGGATTGCTGTGGCTCTCTCCTTTGACGTGCCGCTGTTCTTTGACCAGGATTGAAGAATTTGCATGGCGATCTGCCAGTCACCAGGACCATCGACTGGACCTAGTCCCCCTGTTCCTGCTAGTACACCACGTTCGTCGTTTCACTCCTTCATAGCCAACCGGTTCGTGCCAGCAGACAAGAAATGCGAACACGACATAGACGCCTCGGGACAAGGTTCTGGATGTCGCCACAGGAAGATACTCGGCGCCAAACCCCATTTCATTAAATTACGACTCTTGACCAGCCGCGGATTTAAGGCCACATTAAAAGGAGACAACGCTTAATCTCATAGTCGATTGAAGAAAAAAAAATTCTAAGCATGCGTGCTTACGAGGATGCGAAAAAATAGTTTATCTTTTATACATTGTCTAAAACCGGTTATCTTTAGCCGAGTGAAGTCTTCATAAAAATGTTGTCCCTTCAATCTACCTTAATGTCAAAATAAAAAAAATTGCTCAGAACGAGGCAAAGGAAACTTTGATAATTTATGAAGAAAAAAAAAGAAAAAACTTTTGCTAATTTTTGGTAGAAATTAATAAAAAAAGGAAATATTTTTTATGGCTCATCCACTTGGATACATTTTCTTTTGTGAAAACTGGATTTACTGATTTTACTGACATATTTTAATTTATATTCAACACGAAATCTTAAACCGATAATATATATGGCCTACGAGAGATCTGCATTAATCCATGTTATTCAAGTCGAGAGGAAAATATCTTTGAAGTATTTGGTGGTTGGAGGTTGTAGTGAACTGAATAAGAAGGAACGAGCTTCTTCTACACCCATACTATTAGACAGAATCTCAATAAAATCCAACCTACGAAGCTGGGAGCACGTTGTAAAAAGAATTGTAAAAACGATTTTCCTTCATTTTTTGAACTTCGATATATCTAATTTCAAGGGGGTGGTCTAAAAAAAGGGACGGGTTTTTAGAAAAAAAACATCGTGGCGAGAAAAAGGGGCATCTACATGAGAAGGGGTGTGGTTTAAATAAAAGGGGAGGATCTTTGTAATGAAATGTATGGTTTTAAAGGGGGGGGGGGGCTCAATTAAAAATCGCGCGGTCAATGGAGTTATTTGATTAAAAGCGGTGAGGTTATCGAGAAAAAGTTGTTCCAACCTAAAAATGCCTGGCAGTTGCGATTATCTAAGTATGTTTCTAAATCTTCTTTTTTAATTTTTATAAAATTTGTTTTCCAAGGCAATGCCACCTTTACATAGAGCAAACATCTGCTCGTCTTTTTTGCGCTCAAGTATTTCGATTCTCCTCGATTTCATGCCCGAAGTTCTTCAAATCCTCGTTAAAAAGTTAGAGTGAATGCCACCACGGAATCCGAAGACTTATCCCACGAAAGCGACGAATGGCATTCTATTTGTCCTTGTATTGTGGCTTGTTCGGCACCACAATGTACCACCAAGCTTCCACGAACTTGCACATGTACATATGTATTTAAGTACGTTCAACGCTCAATGTAACTAAAAGGAAAAAGGGAAACAGAGAGCGAAAAAAACTAACAAGTAGAGAAAAAGAGAGAAGTGAATCTTCGTTGAGGAAATGGCATCATTCAGAAACTGGAACTCTTGTAAGTCCTTTCAAAGAAGCAAAATAGGAGAGACTTGATAACAAGAACTTGATTTGTGGATTTAAAATTGAAGAAGCTTTTTAGACAAAAATACCTACTGTATCGGTAGAAAATTATATCATCACTGCGGAGGTAATTTATTGAAATATTCTAAATTAATATTTATATAAACATTTCGGCATTCGTGATATTTGACACGTGATTAAGTCTACATAATTATATGTTTAAATATGAAACAATCTATGCCTTTCTGCACATAATATTTGCGAAATTATTGTGTTTGAAATATAAAACGAAACATTATAACCATCATTTTTAATAATTTAATGAAACCTGATTATCAGATTTATTATTAAATAACTTTTTAAAAGTGGTTTCTGAGTTTCCTAACTTTTACAGATAATTAGTTCGAAATCCGATCAGTTTCAAGCTCTAAACGTGCATTATACATTAATACGAACGCACAGATCGAATACTTCCGAGAAGAATGGAGGCTGCAGTGCCCCTTTTTTAACTTAAAAATGGACAAAGTCATCGGGAATGACTTGTGGAATGGGATCGATGGTTTAGCCTCTCAATGGAAAGGTAATTCGTGCTCAAACCGATAATTAAATATCCGCTGTCGGTATTGTCGCGTGTATTCGACAGAAGCACGGACTCATCTCGCTCACAGTAACCTCTCGTTACTGTTTACCAGGAAACCAGGAGTGATCTTTTGTTCCGTTAGCTCGTTACACTCTCGTTGCTTCATTTGCATTCGAATCGTGATACCTGATTGACTTTGCGTTTTTATGTTGAAGTCCAACATGTCAAATGACTGTTTCGCACAATTATTTTAACAATTGTCTGCTCCAATCTCGATTTTATCCACAAATAATTCTTGATTACTTTATAAACACGACATGAACATATTCCCTTCCATATATGAGTGCATATGACTACGTCTCTTTCCTGTAAGTTGCAAACTCACATTCAGGCAGTCAAGTCCCATTGATTCACTGACCACGCTTTTTTTTTAAATGTAATACATGCCCATTTCCCATTTGTTAACGCCTTTTTTTCTTCTACCACGCCCATTTTTCTTAGAAAATGTACCTTTCCTATAATAGCAAAATCTTGCCCGCCTTTTATTCGAAAACTATGTCAAAAAGTACAAATTTGATCTGAAATCCTCAAACTGAAGTATTCCAAAGTAGAATTTAGGTCCGTGGGAAAATATTGTTTTATTTAACTTGACAAGAGCAAGCCGCTTCTTGAAAGCATCATTATTAGGATGCAATTGGACACAAATGGCCATCAACGTCAGCGGTCGAATCTCTCGTTAACGCAAATAAGAATTGGAACCCAACATCGGCTCTTTTCCTCCAGGCGAGCGAATTTCGCTACTCTCATTTGTCATTAGGGACCTACTAGGACTGGCACAGGTGCATTACCGACTTCCCGCATCACAGGCATTCATTGCGCCATCCCTTTTGGATTGCCGAATTAATCTCATTTTCAAAATTGGACAAAGCCATTTATAAACGAATTCATTCGGCACTGCAGGCATCATTTCATTTATATAGTACTTTTTAAAAAGAAGAAAATTACATACGAGATTTTCTGTATGCTTGCCTCCATGCACACAATGTAGTCAAATTATGGTGTAACTCACTTTAAAAATCAATATCTACGTCACTCTCTTTCACCCCTATTATAAAATTTCTTTTGAAAACGTCATTTCTTGTGAGAAGAGTCGACGACTCTCGATAAAACAATAGGGCTTCTTGGAAATTTTGCAAACTACGCCGATGGAGAGAACCTGTCGTTCCTGCTGAGTGACTGACAAGATGTCCCTCCTCCTCCATCTTTCGAATCTTCCTGCAGCCTCTATCTTTCCCTCTTTCCCTCTTACTCTCTTTCTCTGGTCACGGAACCTTACAACAGTGTTCCCGCAACTCGTCTTTTTCTAGAACTTGTCTTCATCCTTTCTTCGGTTTGCCACTCAATATGCTGGCAGACTTACTTATTTAGGACCGTCCATAAAAGAACAATGATGTCGTACTTTGTCAAGACGGGGTCACTTAATTGAGTCGAATCTCAGAAGCGACACAAGAGCCCTTTTTGTCGCTTTTGATCAAAAAAACATAATAGCAGCTACGAAGCTGAATCTCTTTAGTGTAGAGTAAATATCGTGGGTTATCAAGCCCAAGAAAGTCTTTGACCACCTTCTTACTTCCTTTTCTGATCAAGTTGATACAGCTACTTTCTTCAATTGCGACAAAGCTTCGAATTCAACTTTTAGTTTTGAAAGCGATTTCTCTTGGCAGAGACGAAAGATTGAAAGAAAGATTATAAAGATTTTAAAGTTTAATGTAGACGCTGAAGAATACTTTTTTAACATTTGGGAGATTAAAAAAGGGCTTATGCTAATGTGTCGCTGTAAAAAGTCGAGAGTATTATTCAGCTCTGGTTTTATTGAGGTAGAGTATTTGAGGAATCAAAGCTCGAGTGTTTGCACTAGGACTTAGCATGTTCGCGTGAATCACTCATTTTCTTCCCTCTTCTCTTTTCCCACCTTTGAAATCACTCCTTTTTTTTCTTCAGTCTAAATCCAAAACCACCAAGCTATAGACATCGAAACCTAGTCTTCCTGATGCTCTCCGTTTCTACTACATACGTACGTATAGAATATACTCTCGAATCTTGGATATATTGCAGAGTTACCGCAGTTTCCTTTCAAGGACAAAACGAAAAAGGACTGCGACGTCATAAAGTCGAGTCGAATTAATTAGACTTCTATGAGCAGGGTTATAGGCACGATTTCAATCTCGAATGTAGAGTTGTCGCCGAGTCAAAGGTTTTGATTGATTTTATGCATTCCATTTAATTATAGACATTTCAATCAATCAAATACAGATCGCAGATCGATCGGGAGGTGAGATACAGCAATTTATGTCAACAAAAGAAATTAATTAAATAAAGAGTTTCAATCCTGTCATCTTTATTTGCAAAGTATGCTTGTCAAATATGTTACTGGTTAAGTTTTTATGCACTGAATAAAAATATAGATTTATGCAAAAATCTAATGCGTTATTCTATAGAATCCAATGTACCGAATGTAACTTACAGAGTCTCCATAGCATTTTTTTAATTGACGATATGACGAACATGAAATGATATTAAAGATGAGAAAAGCAAAAGTTAAGCAAATCTCTTAAAGAAAAAGAATTCGGGAGATCCATCGGGGGAAAGGGGGGGTTTCAGAGCCAGACCACTCTCATCAGTCATACGGCAAGACTGCACCGTTAACCCTTCGCAGTTCAGCGTCAGGTTCTTTTCTTGTGAGCCCAGCAGGCAACACAGGACCTAAGGCGAATATCGTGATATATCACATGATGGTCACAAACCCTATATCTGGCACTAAAGAGACATCCAAAAAAGGTGAAATGGACGTTGAATGAGGGAGCAAATTAGTGAGGAAATAAGCTCATAAATAATTTAAATCAATCAATTCATTCATTCATTCATTTAGGTTCGAAATAGGATCCGGAAAGGGAGTTTTTCAAAGAGGGTTTAGAAGGGAGGTTCGGAAAAGATATTGGGATAAACTTCAAAATATTTATTTTAAAAGTCTGTCCAAGTTAATATTTGCTGAAAAATAATTTCTGTCCAAAAAAAAGAAGAATGAAGAGCTATTTGTCAGTATTTTAAACGGGAGATTAGAAAACAATAAATATCAATAGAGATATAGATATAGATGGATTGACTAGTTCGTTCGATATTTATGACTCACTTTCGTGCGACAACCACTGTGGTCGAAACCACCTATGATGGCCAATGGGCAGACTTTCTTAAGACGTTGATTGATTGTGGAACAGATCAGGGCGTGCTTGGCTATTCTCGAATCTTCTGAGAATGCCGAAGATCGTAAAAATTACATCCTTCTTTTCTGATAACTTACAAATCTCAAAAGAGGTTCTAAAATTTTTTGTAAATAATAATAATAACAATAATAACAATAGGTATATATCGATCCTGAGAGGCAGGTCTCAATAGTTGAAGCAGAAAATCTACAGAATTTAAATTAGAAGAGCAAGAAAGAGTTTCTCGATTAGAATAGATCCTCCTTTCGCAAGACGTCTAGAACGATACGATCTCAGCGGCGTTAGAACGTCCACAAATCATAATGGCTATAACGTCATCCTACCACCCGAGATAGGTCCGGGTCCTCGTGCAGAGAGAGTTATCGAGTCGGCATCTCTCGACTCGTTCGTGATTCTAACCACTGGTAAAAATGCATCGCGAACTTTAGCAGGAAGGGGAATCCCCGAGTTTTCTATTCTCCTCAAGACTTTCAGAGTCTAAGAGATACCCTCTCTTCTCACTCTCGTTCACTCCCACGCTGATATTATGTATAGCAGAAGAAGCACGAGGCGGGGGAGACTCCCTTTTCACTCTCTTTTGCACTGCAGCTACATTTGAAGCCTGACCTAGGATTTATATATACATATATAGACCAGGACTCTTCCTTCCCTCTTGGGGACTACAAATAGCTTGTCAGGTGAATCATAATAGAGACTCAGATCGCGAGAGATAATCTCCCGCGGGGTATCTCACCGCTGTTCACGTTCCAGGCTTGCTTCGACTGAGTTCAACCGAACTGGAGTGAACTTGAGTTCAGGATAACGACATGGTTATATTACCACTCTCGATGCTCGATCTTGGATTTCCAAGTCTGATTTATATTCAGGAGATTTCTCTTCTCTGTCAAGGGATCATCTTTGATGAATTCATGTCGACGCTGAGTTCTCGAAGCTTTATTCCTTTAAATAAAATGTCACCCACACAAATTGTTACTTTTGGTCTCGAATTGACAATGATTTTTGAAAAACGTTTTTAATAGGGTATTTACTAATTTTCGCGCATTAAGTTATCAGTCATTTCCCTGTTGGAAATTTTAAATATTTTTATAGTATAAGAAGCACAAATTTACTATTGTAATTAATTATACAACTAATTAAACAAAAATTAAATAATTCTCCCGGTTTTCCCGGTTATTTTAATTAAAAAACCCTGTAATGTGAATGGAAAAAAATGTAACAATGATGAGTGTCAAATTCTCGAATATTTCGCTTGCGAATGACGCCCTAAGTTTGGCAGTAATCCTTATTACGATAAGCTCATCAAAATGTGGGCATTACTAAATGTGGATAGGGTGGGCACTATTCAACTGGGAATAAACTACAAACGGCTGATTATCGAAAGCCAGGCCCAGGTGTGATTAAACTGCCTGCCCATGTCAAAAATGCAGCCCTTATAGTCTCTCAAAGATGTGCGATTTTTTACTCTTTTAAGGTAAAAAGTTTTAATGCATAGGCCAATTCTCAAAATGTACATAGTATTAAAAAAATCCTTAAAGAGCTTCGAAAATGCGACTAAACGTAGTTTGTTATTAATTTTTAATTGCGTGTTAATTCAGTATACTCACCATCCTACTCTCCACGAGATAAATGAAATAGCATCCTCAATATACATATAGGTACGTACCTAAACATAAGTAAAAAAGACGTCTTAGCATTTTTGCATCAACACAATTTTTTAAATATCCGTTTTCACAAAATTTTCTTCCAATTATTATTATATATCACATTTCCTTTTGAAAATACGGAAATTGTTCCATAATCCTCGCGTGAAAATACAAATAAAATAGTTTTATATCCGTTGGCTCTCATGTTTTAATGACATAACACTGAATGCAAAAGTCAACTGAAAAACTAGGGCTTTCATTGCGAAAAATATATAAAATATGGATCAGAGCGAAATAGCTGGGATTCTGAGTGCGACATTCAAATGCATCCGGGGTTTATTTAGTCGAAAATCGATGAACCGTACTCTAAATAATGGCATGAAAGGATTTTTGTATATGAATGTCATTTGGTTCAAAACGAAAATTAAGTTGTGTCAATTCTATATAAAATTGGACAACATGTTTCTAAAGTAATTAAATTAATGAAATTAGTTCAAACTAAAAAATAGGGTATTAATAAGAACTTTTTTTGAAATTCTTGTTGAGACTAAATTCCAAAAATAGCCTTATAAAGCCTTTACCATAACCTGAAAATCGATGACTCTTATTAGTCGACATTTACTTTCTCAGCACTTAAATCGCCTTCTTTTTGTTTCGTAGACATTTTCTGCTTCTACCTTCGCCCTTTTTTTATTATCGTTCATTCTCATGGTCTCTCTTTTCCCTACATTCATCCAGCTGGCTTAACCACGGCTATCTGAAATTAGTTCGAGAAAGAAAAAATAGCAATTTTCTCAGCGAGCGCGCGCGAAATTAACGCTTCAACTTTCCAGGCTTCAGAATTACGGGACTAGTAAGTATTAATATTTTTCCTCGAAAAATGCATATAAAAAGTTCCATTTTACAAAAAAGTAAAAGCTGCTAACTTCTAGTTTATTCGAGTCAATAACCTTTTCTGTTCTCAGATAAATTTCAATTTGAAATTCATATAAAATACACTCAGAGACCCTCCATGAGGCTACGTACCCTTTTTAGGACTTTCTTAGAAGCTGCAGCGGTCAAAAATTTAAATTAGGAGAAGTCAGGGGTCGAGAAAGAGGCTCGGTGAGAGGTGCCTTTCCATGCCCCCCAGGTGTTGTGAAACTCAATAGTTCTATAATCAGTCGCGGAGTTTGTTTACGGTTCGAGGAGCCCCTCGAGAAGTCTAATCGGATTCGATTACCAACCGAGACGCTCTTATCCAGGAGTCCGAGTGTAGTTGATTGAAGTCGATTGGAAAGATTATAGAAGGGGCAAAATACAGATCGATTTTTCTTGGAAATATCACTTCTAATTAATATATCGTTAATTATCCTTTTCGAAGATGTTCGGTGAAAAATAGTATAGAAGAAAGTTATACGATATAAGCCTTTATTTCTATAACTAATAAAAGGCAACTCTTATTCAACTGGTAGGTCTTTAAACAAAGGATGATAATAATAAAAAAAGAAGTGTAAAATTTCTCAGAAGTCTGAGAGAAAAGAAACTTGGAAATCCGTATCGCTGACACTGAGCAAGATCTTAATTCAAATGGAGTGCCAAGAAGCATAAAAATTGGAAGAAAAGTAGTCAGAGTGAGAGATATTCTCGTGCGAATGAAACTTGCGATTGGAAGTATGAATAAAGCAAGACAAAGTGACGTAGAATTTAATGCATGAATAAATATGGTCCAATATCTCAAGCTCGACATTTTACTGCCAAGACGTGTCTGGGTGTCACGAAAGAAGTGAGTTCTAGTTGCTAGATTTATGAATAAATTAGCTTTCGTGAAATGATAAATTTCAATTTGAAAAGTCTCTAATTTTGAAAAGAGTCAAGTTCAAGAAGGAAAAGGAGTATGAAAACGCTGAACGTAATTCCAAGTTTATAAAAGCTGCTGACATACTTCGCAAGGAAGCTTAAAAAATCAAATCAAATTCTCTAAAATCTCGGTAAAAGTAAGACATCGGTACCCACTGCATCGCACGTTGACGATGTTACACAGCGATACATCTGTTGGCTCGCAGCGTCGGAAACTAACACAGGTCACCGGAAATGACGCTGATCACCTCCGCGTACTTCCTCCTAACGGTGCGGCGTTTGTCAACCATCAGGGAAATTTGATCGAATTCAGTTCATGTCATGGTCACGCGGGATTCTCATAACAGACAGACGACAGATACCTATACGAATGAATTAATTACGTAGCCACTGAAAGCATTGTAACACGCATTCACAGTCGACGTGAAATGTGATAGGTAAACTTAATTAAGTCAGTTGCAACGGGATTTCAAGTAATTATAAATCTGAAACACGCTTGTCATGTGATCTTTTCCATGACGCTCGAATTCACATAGGGGAATTGGTACACAGTTATCAACTTAAAAAAAAATATATTGCATCAGTAATTCAGTATTCTGTCGTTTAAACTAAAAAATTATGCGAGTGCTGCCTGGGTTTGTGCCAAGAACTTTAGTATAGAAACACATTCACTATAACAAGTGCACTTTCTGATTTGGCATAAAAAAAATTATTATTTGAATTATTTCTATTAGCAAATGGAATTCCGGATATTTCTGGTTTTTCGGATTTCTTGTATTGGCCAAGAAAGTAGTATGGAAAGGTGTGTAGATAAAGGGTGTGCGGTATTGGAAAGACTGATGAAAAAGAAGGTACGGCAAACAGGTTCGGAAGGGTGGTTGGACTAAAGGGGAGGCAAAGGGGGAAATTAAAGTAAAAGGGGTTGGAAGAAAGACTTCGCAAAAAGGAATTGGTATATAATTATGAATTGCAAAATGAACTATTGCATCGTTACTATTAATGTCGATTTTTTGATTTTCAGAAACATAAATATATACGAAATACGAAATACGAAATACGACTAAAGAAAGAAGCGCAGTGCGAGAAAAGTGAAAGAAATTCGCACACAATCGGATCGTTCATACATATTTATGGAGATTTATCGTATGCACGTGAAGTCCATCCCATTTTTTTGGCGTTTTGCCACCATCACCTGTTCCACCCCATCGAATTTTATTTTCATCTCCCGCTGCCGCCTGTCTCGGCAACCATAAATACCTAGATGGTAGTGCATTAGGTTCGCTGAAAAACGAAAAGAGAAAAAAAGAGAAGGCGATCCTTATTCGTGAGGAATCGTAGCGTTCCTCCTATCAGGAAGTAAAGAATGTTTAGGATCCTTGCCAGAAAAAGATGTTGCTTTATCTCGGTCTTTGGCGCTCCCCTTTCGCGGTTTATTCTAGCCTCAGGCCCTTAATCTGTATCATAAAATTTTTTTCGCATGTACCTTATAGAAGTCACGCGATTCACAAGGTCTTTAAGATAAACAAACTTTGAGATTCTTCCACAATCGCGTGACTTTTGGTTGTTATTGAAGTAAAAGAATAAAAATTTCAAACTAAAAAGAAGAAAAGGTTTGCTGAAATTGTGGAGAAGACACCTTACGTGTTGCTAATATTCTTTATGAGAGTCTTAGTTCCACGAGGTTTCTTTTTATTCAAAGATTTCCGACTCTCATTAGGACATTTTTTTTATAGTGGCCTTGCAAAGTGATTTACAAGGTCCCATATTTTGAAATTAATTTTTAACGAAGTTATAAGTATTTTCTTGGTATTTTAAAACAAAAATTCGTTCTTTTGTGATGGTATTATTGAAAAATTAATTGTACGTAAAAAATTTTCATTCACACATATGTGTATCGATCAACGCGATTGTAAAGTTTTTCGCAAAACTTTCGAGACAGATCGACGAAGTTCGAGGTCTTTTTCCCCCATGGAATGCATGTCGCGTGACCCTGCATGAGCCGGAACGAAATCTTAGTTAGATGACCGTAACGGAGTAACGGTTGATTTTTCTTGCAAGTAGGTGTTGAATAGACATTTGAAGTCAATTGCCCGAAAAAGAAGGTCTCTTGGAAGTTTTTCCTGAATCTAAAATTAAATTAAAGCATTGGACATTGAAGAATCTAAATTCCGTTTGTAGATTTTTTTTCGTAACTTTTAAAGAAATTCCGCATTCTATTTTAAACAGGTTGTTAGAAAAAAAAATTGGATATGAAGTTCACAAAATTACATCACTCTGAATGATAAATCTGAATGCTCATATTCCCTTTGGGACCTTCAAAGTACCTATTATACAAAAGTTCGAAATACTTGCCCTCTAAAGAGAATCTACCATATATGTTATGTGAATAATGTGACACACTGTTGTTATGGCTACGCTTGGTAATAAAGCAACACACCACTGGTATGCATATTGCCAAATGTTCATTATCGAAGTAATGAACGCCGGCAAAGTAATGTGCCCATTAGCAAAATTGCCCGAACCGTGTGGCTACTTCACTCACAGTTACGTGGGTGGCTTCAATTGAAATTTCACTCCCACAGGTTCCCGAAATTATTTTCCTTAATTAAAAAATAATTTAATCAAGCATAACACGCTTTCAGAAAACTAAATTACTCTGCTGTAGAGAAGAAAGGACTATAAAATTACTTTCAATCGCATCCGCTTTAGTATTCGTACTAAAAGTAGGTAAAAGCTCATTAGAAATGCATTAAGAAATGACAGTGGAGAAAAAAGTTCCCCTTTTAATGTATCTGGTAATATTCATCAAATTATACTGACAAAGTAAGGGAATCAGATATAAAAGATACTCCCTTGATAGGTGGAAAGAGAAAGTAAGACGATTTATCAATACGAAACAAATACGAAATGCTGATATTGATGTTCCCCTGGTGTTCGCCTGGAATCGCCCAATAAAAAATTCTATAAAATAGTAACCGGCAAATATGGAGGAAAATGAATTTTCCTTTGAAAGCTATTTTAAATATGGTGTTTAAAAAAGTTATTTACCTTTACTGATCAATATACCTCTACAGAATTACAGAATTTCTAAAATTTTCTTTGAAATCTTATTGGACTTGGCACCAGTACCTAATTTCGTGATCATGCCAGCTCCTAGGCCAGTTTAAATACCGACACAATGCTTTATCAAGAAAGACCTTGATTAATTTATGGTTTCAATTGAATCAAGACACTCCCGCTGCTTCGCAATGCGGATCATTAGCCATGGTGAGGTACGTGATTTGCAATAGGATGCGAATTGCCGTGTAGCTCGACGCCCAATCAAACTCGTTGTAAACAGTTGTAACGGCTGATTCGATCGCCGATTCGTGATAACGATACTTCATCTATACGACGGGATGAGTTACGCGTGGGATACCACACGTTAAGCCAAGCGTGACATCACAAACAGATATCAGGTTCTGATAAAATAGAACCGATTACTCCAGTTAGACAGATAGTCATTACCTTATCATTTCAACACTCTTCTGATGCATAAAAATGACCTGTAAAAACAAGACAAACTTTTTTCTGCCCGCATCGTATTGCTTTTTTGTCTTTAAATAAAACTCTTTTTATTGTGGACCTCATTAAACACAATTCACGCCCATTAGCCACGCTTTTTAGATACTCCCATTAACCACACCAGCTAGCTCCTCCTATTAGCTTATTCCCATCAAGTTCAATCGAATATGACCCACTCTCAACTAGGAACGCCCACTAGCCACGCCTACTGCTGACGCGCACTAGTCCCACGTACTATCCACACTGATTAGATACTCCCACTACACATTTTCAGCCACGCCCATTTTACTCCTATTCCAGAGTAGTTTTTTTTTAGACCTTTGTATATTTTTATTAATTTATAACTAATTCATTAGGCAAATAGATCAATCTCAGTCGCAAAAAAATAATCCTTGTGAGTCCTCTTCCTGCTACCTTGAATTATTGAACTTCCCACTCTTTATCAAATTTTTTTCAACTTGTCTCGAGGGAGAGGAGTAACCGGAATAATACGAATTCTCTAACGGAAGAGAGCGTAGTCCGGGAGTGACAAAACAGAGAAATAATTCATTGTCCAGATTAGTAGACCCCCTACTTGAGCGCGACAGACCCCCCCAGCCATGAATATAGCTCCTTTTAAATTATCACTCACGGCTTTTATTCAGACTGAGATTAAAATTTCTTTCCATCTGGTGAAAAAGAGGAGACTATTCTGCTTAAGAAGTCGAAGGTAGAATCACGAAATAAAAATATTCTGATAAGAATCTAGAGATTGAGGAGAAGCAAAAATGGAAAAGATGGAGTCTAGATTACTAAAGTTTACTGCTATCTTCAACCCTGTTTTATTACTTTTTTAAAAACTCCACGTTTTCTATGGAATCTATACATGCCATAAAAAAATATCTTTCTCTAGTTTTACAACGTGTGCAAAACTGTATTTTCCTTAATAACACGATTCGGGATAATTCTAATTTGCAAAATTTTGAAGTTTTCCCTTACCTTATTCCGCAAATTATATCTCATCTTGGTCAAACATAACCACAAGCAGTTAGAAACTTCAAACTACATATAAACACGATATGATCTACCCTATAAATGTGTATTTACTATTCCCGGTGGAGTCGACTTCATACTCGAGTTTAGAGTACGTATATATTCCTCATACGTCGCTACCCTCTCATGCACGCATATAAATTACACAAATACAAAGTGCAACAACGTGGAGGACGACACGAGAAATGGTTAAATTAACAGCCGATATAAATGTAGCGTTGAGTGTAAATTTAACCGCACTTGCTAAATGCGTCATTCGCGGGTTTTAAATAATCTGACAGAATTATGACGAAATTCCATGGGACACGCAACGTTAGTCTCTAAATTCTGAAAAGCATGGTAATATATGGCTGTTTTTAAAACATTTTAGAAAATAAGGAAGAAGTGAAAAATGGAAACTTTGTCAAAATGGAAATAATGGCACAATCGCACAATGCGGTATATCCTTTGATACAGAGATTTTGAGATTGAAATTTTGTGCAACCTCAACGTTGCCAAAATCGATCTCTAGCAGCTGCCTGAAGCCATAATTGCTCTAGAAATGAATTATTTCGCTGCAAGCTTTATACGAGAAATGAAAGGATTCATCCTGGCTAGGCATCGTTGAAAGCAACTGCGGAAAGAACTTATCTGGAAGCTGGAGAAACAATGGAAATAAGGGCCACGCTGTTCTTCCTTTGTTTCTCCTCTTATATCAGTTCTTAAACTTACAGTTTTATTTTAAGAACAAGTACCGCTACAAGTAGAATTAGGAATGTAATTTAAACCTCTAAAGAGATTAAGTTTGAATTATATTTTTATGGGAAAACTTGATTTCGGGAAACTGTTTCTTAGACTTGAAACATTCTCTCTCTTTCTCAAAAAAAAAAAACACTTGAATGATAAACTCAACAAACCAGTCAAATTTGTTATCATTAAGGACAGCTTGTGAAATAATTTGCGTTATTTGATCCGAGGATTCTCATATGCCATTCTTCTCGTATATTATATTCTGCAGAACATCAGCACTATGTCCAAGATTCACGACTACAATACTGAGCTCGGATATAGCCCTATTCATTTCTTGGGGCCGAGAATAAGGACACTCAGAATAAAGGAGATAAACCAAAAGATGAAGGTGAAGAAGAAGAAGAAAAATCTTCAACGACCTATTATGAAAAAGAGGAAAAAGACAAGGATTGGAGTGCCTTATAAAGGTGGGTGGGTTACAACAGGAATTCCGTGGTATATATATAGAGAAGGCTTATTAAGAGCAGCGAAGTCTACTCTATCTTCAGATCTCAAGTTATAAAATCAAAATTTTTTTGGAGATTTTAAACTAGGTGACAATGTGCTTCCAACCAAATTTTCCTCGCTCTTTCTATAAGACCAGAATCACCCTTAGATTTTTTCAATATTGCCTATCACAAAACTTTCATTGCGACCTATATAAATTATTTTTTCATCTTTCAAGGATATACAGCAATGAAAGAAACTAAAACTGCAAAAGAAAAGTAGAGTAAAAGTTGGGGGACATAAAACTCTTTCCGTGTAGGAAGTTAGACTTATTAAAGGTTAATAAACCGTTAAAGTGGTATAACTGAGGAATATCCACCAATAATGAGAAAATGAAAAAAAAGGAGACGATAAAAGTCCTGCACTAAAGGCTGAATGAGGTAATAAAATTGCAGGTATACGAAATTCAGGGTAATAATATTAAAAGTCCAGAACATTTATTTCATTTGACTGATTAACCCTTTTGCATCAATATCAATTTTTTAGCTAGCTAAAATAGACGAAAATACAGACTTTGGCCAATTACTTTTAGGAAAAAGTGGAAATACATCATTATTACACAAGGATTTCTCGTTTGATAGGCTGCAACTTCGATATCCTATTTCATCCGTATATTTGGCTAGAAATGATGTAATAACCAGCTGATATCCCATGGAATGTTCGATAAATGAACGGTAAAGTCATTGGACTGAAAACCCTGCGTCTGGTCATTATCATCGTGTAATCGAATAAATCAATTAACAGATTGGACGATAATGATAACATATGACTCAAAGATGCGAGCTTTCTGTGTGTATTCAGTTTCACCCTTCAATCATAAACTTCTGATGTGGTTAACATGCTATAAAAAATATAATTTCTGGCGGGATTATTTTTATTTGACTGGTAGTTCATTAATTATTACAGAAGATTTTGATATTCCTTAGCAGTGCCGATGAAACTTGAATGCAGCTTCCTTAAATCAACCCATTTCCTTTCACAAAAAAGCCGATTGGAACGTTAAAAAAAATTCTTAGATCTCTTAAACACCTTCTGTTAAATTGTCGCCCATTTTTCACCGTTATCACCAGTGTAATTAAAACGTAGAATTAAATTGCGACTGCGACTGGGTCTCAGCGTTAATTAATCCGGGGAAATAAAAGAGTAGTAATCATATTAACCTCAGTGAAGTAGTGGTTAAGTTGTCTGACTTGTACATAGAGAGAGGGCAGTACTTTACGTTTTAGCATCCGAGAATTTTTCAGTTTTCAAAGCGGTACATCTAAATACTCCCCTTCCCACGTCACCACCTCATCATTGCTTTTTAATTCGACTTCACATGTAATCTGCGGTTTAAAACCTCACACGACTCATGTTTTGTTTTGTTATTCAAATGTTGTGAGATTAATTTTCTTTTATAAAGCAAGGAGTAATTTATGGGCGGAGCCAAAAAAGTAGGTTTGGTTAATGGACGAAACCACATAAAGTGGCGGTAGTTGACGAGCGGGCCCAAATAAAGTGGGTATAGTTTAGGCGTGTTCGTAGGGCGTGATGAATAAAAAAGTTAAATGAAGTAGGTGTAATTAATGGAGGTAAGCAAACAAATAAGAAGCAGTTAATAGGTGAAACCAAAAAAGCAGGCGGGGTTAAAGGGTGGGTTCAATCGATGTGGGAGTGATTAATGGGAGGGTCAAAATAAACTTAAAGTGGTTAATGAGCTAGTTCAAATAAAGTACGCATAAATAACTAATGTTTTTAATACTTTTTGTGAGTTTGACTACTGCAATATAATATAAAAATGAATAAACTACAAATTAAACAGTTTCGAGTGCAAGATTTTAAGAAGCAGGACGCAGAGCTCATTTCTAGGCAGTAAACAACACCTCCCTGGAGATTGGTGGTTATGTCGATGCCGCAAGTTTTGATATCCGATACTTATAGGTACACTTCGCGCGTGGATCCACAGGGGTAAATCTACTAAGTTGTAACCCATAGCGATATCCAGATAAGGCCACGTTACCACGTACATACGATACGGTCGCACTTGCCCTCGTACACCGGACCTTTATAGACGTGCACTTTTTCAACGATCGCCTTGCATAAATCAGAGGCTGTAAAATCAATTTCGCGTTTCCTCAGAGCAGTAAGAGGCCTTTAACCGTTATATGGTATATAATATATAACGTTTATATACAATTATACATGTATATTGTATATATACGAAATAATGAGTCGTGACGTGGGTCTTCTCTGCGTGAAGAGTTCATCGAAACTAGTGACTACTTCGCATTAATTTGTTATGATACCTAATTTCGAGTATGATCCATTCCATAAGCGTCGCGTAAGAAGATGAAAAGGTGGTGTGAAAAGGAAGAATATGAAGGATATTCTTCATATTCAATTTCCTATTTGAAATTGAACTTCAGAAGACTGAATATGTGGATAAGTAATAATAATCTTGCCATTTTTTATAAGAAAGGAAGATCACAAAAAACTTTTTTTATATTTTGATTTTTTTTCCTTAGTAAAATATAAGCATGCAGTTATTAGAAACCTAAAAAATAGATCTTGCTGAAATTGTTCATCTCTATGTTCCGAACAATCTTTAACAAATAACTTTTACGTCTTTATTTAAAGTCCACTTTAAATATTCCCTCTAGAAAAGATATTTCCTCTTTTTCTCAAGAGATCTACTCTGAATAATCTCCCTAAATAATCTGCCTTCTGCAAGAGTCAGTCTAATCTGAAATAACTTTTCGTTCAAGCAGATTGGTGGACCTGCTTCCAGATGAATTTTGAATCTACAATCTGCGACTCCTGCTGGAAGTGGTACTGGTCCCACGAGTGTTGGACAATGACAGCCCATTTCCCGATTCCAGAAAAAAGGGGCAGTTCGACGACGTCGCGTTGGTAGCTTGGACCGATTTTACGATACATGGGAGTTTGCGTCTACGTGCATCCATCCACTCAATAACTCGCGAAAACACACACATACATATATACAGAAATTCAGAGTTGATACGTACAAGGAAGTGTTCTCATATCTGTAGGTACTGTCGAGAACGATAAATCATGATTTATGATAACATAAGTTCCATTGAAATGAAATAGAGGCGCTGGTCCACCATTGGGTATGAGATGCCAGTGGTGGGACGTTCTCGAGTTCGCCATTTCGTCTGAGTTTATACTCACTCACCCACCCCTAAAAAGATAAGGAAGGAGGAATACGGTAGGTCTCACCGCCTAAGATAGGCCATCCACCCTACCATATGTCAACCCTTTTACTCCAAATCTTTCTTTTTCGTTTTCCTTCTATTTTCTCTCTCCTCCGTGTTTTACTTTCTTCAAAATTTTATCCATCTCTGCATTTATTCTTTCCCCAAAAATTTGAGGTCTTTCTATATAAACTCATAACTCAAAATTCTTGTACTTTAATCGACATTGCTCTAACTTTATCATTTTCACTAATTTATAAATACAATTTTGCCTAAAAAATATTTAAATTTCCTCTGATATCTGCTTTTTCAATCTTCTGCTCTGAAAATAAGTTGGAATACTTTCAAATTGGCCGAATGTTAAATCATATTCGAATTGTTATTATGTACTCTCATTTTTTTTATTTTTTATTTTCAGCACAATTCAATTTCTTTCTTCCTCTACGTGGCACGCTCGCTCTCCCACACAGAGGGCGACGGTCTGAATGAGCGGTTTGTTTTTACCTCCTTGAGTGTCTCGCCTGGTAAATCGTGAGACCCCATTATCCGTGTCTCATCCATAGTGATGCGGATTACAATAACAAATAGGCGCCCGGGTCGCGGACCCTCCCGATATCAAGGGACAAGGATCTTTCACGAGGACACTCTGGCCGAAGGGGCCTTAGCAAGCGAGAAATGCGGATATCTTCCACAGGAAGCGCACGACTGATCTGAGTCGTGACCTGCATGTGCAGTGTGCACGGACTTCTTTCAAGTGCCATGTTAATGATCCTACCGACCAATACTTGGGCCTGGCGAAAAACAAAATAAGATAAGGTGGTCTTTGATTTTCAGCCTCTTCTATATCGGATTGGATGTCACAATTCAGATGGCATCTTGCGAATATTAAGTTGCTAACTTGTAAGCTGACAAAAAGTTCCTCTTCTCACAAAATCTGATTTCGCAAGAAGTCACCAATAGTCCTAAGTAATTATCAAAATGATTTAGTAAGCATTTCTGCTAATCATTAGTAAAGAACTTGAAAAATTAAATAAATAAGGCACGACGTAGACTACATTGCAGAGGATTTACAAAGGAAATTATTTTAAAAAAAGGATTAATTAATAGGTAAAGCCAAATAGATTGGGCGTGGCTAATGGTCATAGTTATTGATATGGTCTTGGACTACAGTTAGTCCAAGAAATAAGACGCGTTGAATGGGAGTGTACATAGGGTTTAATTAATAAATGAGGCTAATGACTCAAATAAAGTGGGAGAATCTTTATAGAAAAAAGTGGAGAAATCTTTGTAGAACTCTCGTCTAGTTTCAAAAGTCGTACAGGTTCTTCTAAAGGCCTTTAAATATATCCAAACAAAGGTTTCTCTTATAGAATAAAATATTGCCGAATAAGTCGAACTTTGTACACAATTCTGCAATCTTTCTCCCATTTAAATAAATTCTCTCTCACGCGACGGAGAACTCATTTCTGAGAACTGTATATTTTTATAATTATTATTCTGTATTCTAGTATGTTGGAAATTTTTATGAAATTTCAGCTTTTCTAGGTTCGTTGATTCGCATAATATTTCTCATAATACACTGAGATTTTTATTGTATCCAATCCTATAAATGGAAGGAAATAATGGAATCAAAATTTTAATGTTGCGTGTCAATTTTCGAGATTTATAACTTTTTATATCCTTTCTGGCAACTATGACTTTCTCTTATCCCTTATGACTGTCACATTTTCGAGTTACGAATTCATCTTAGGAAGAACGTATGTACGTACACAATACAAAATCACAGTGTACTTTGTAGATGTTCTACTTTCAAAAGTAAAGCCAGTAAATATTTGCGAATGCCAAAGAGATTTTGATGTTTACGTTGAGAATTATAGCTGCAAGGCGAACACGGCCTCAATCGAATCCAACCAAAAAAAGCTTGCACCCTCGGGTACAAAAAAAATCATCGCTTTCCCTTTAATTAATTCCCTACTTTACTCTCCTAATTTAATTCCTAATTTAAAAAATAAAATAAAGTAAAATCTACGAAATAAGATTCCAACGTTTAAGTATTTTTTGCGAATTTCTGAAAATTTAGAAGTGTAAATAGGGTGAGTTCCACATGTGCTGCGGTTGTAAAACATTATTAGGATCTTTTGGCATCAAATGCTGTCATCAATAAAAATTCGAGATCCCGAAAAGAAATAAATTTCTGGAACATAGTTTAACGTTTAGGGATTGAAATGAGGTGGATTCCACATTTCATGCCAAAGGGATGGAGCTTTTTGCAAATATTTTATTTCCATTCCACAATTTTCTGCCACAAAATTCTAGGTCTCTCAGTGTTTTTTTTAAACACTGTAAATTTCAATCTCACAGAAAATGGGGATGAATATACTTTTCGAATTTTCCCTCTTTCGGAAAATAACTAGGTACGTTCTAGCTCTTAACCGTGAAACTCCGAAGATCCTTAGAACGAACGGTAAATCAAAATTCTGTCGTAGTAAGGAGCTTTGACTTTCCGCAACATTTACATTCGATTATAGAGCGCGACCTACTCAACCATTCTGTCTCGAAAACAGTTGCCTCAGAACCTCCCCTAATCTTCTCTCGTTTCTCTCTCGATTCAAGGGAATGAAACTCACTTCCTTTCACTGATATTCTCATTCGAAAAAGGAGCATCGTTTCGTTTCGACGACTTGCTTACTCGGGGACCAGAACTCTTTATTACAATCCCTGCGATTGGAAACGAAATGGAAGATATCGACATTCTTTCCCCTCATTCTTTCACGCGAAAGCTCAAATACTCGACCCATTCAACCTATTGCAACCTGTTTCCGCTTAAAGTGCTTCAGAATGAAAATAAAGCGAATTCAGCTTAATTTAATTTTCAATTCTCTGGCTCATAATTCATCGTAATATTTAACGAATGATCAATTTAATTATAGATAACAATCATAGAAATTTCTCTCATTAAAATACCATTCAAACTGTAATATTGATATTATCAATAATTGCATTAGTATCATATCAAATGACTCCAACAGGTATAATTTCAATAACCAGCTATCGAATCAAGTTATCTATGAAGTATTTAATTACACTGTCTGCCATTAAATTTCGATTCAGTAAAACTTGTAATAAATGTAAATTGAAAAAATTAGTCGCTTAATATCAAATTTATTAAGTTACTGCACTTAAAAGTTTATTACTTCTAAATTCGGATTTGATTATGCAGCAATAAATATTCATCAAACACAAAGGCTTCAAATGAAGGCAAATTGAAGCAAATACACTGTCACAATTTCCAGTTATTGCTTAACTCAATTCGCGTAATAAAACTATCATCAATTTTGATGAGAAATTAAAACCTTGCACACATCTGGCATTGCAATTTTCGGATAGCGCATTCATTTTATATGTTTTTTTTTGTCTGTGTACTGAAATAACAATGCATTTTCCCATCTCGCATAGAATGACGGAAATTGGAAATCGGCATGAGAAGTGAATGGTATACCGCAGCTAGATTTGTATCGATGTTTCAACGGTTCTATTCAAATTCACCAAATTCGCATTAAGAGACATTAATACAGAAACTGATCCAATCTCTCAAGTTAAAAGTGAAATGAGAAATAGAAAAATACTTCAATCATAATTTTTCAAAAAGTTCAATGATGAATGTTCAAAACACTATATTAGAAATTTTCATGTCAGATGAGCCTCTATAGATAAATTTGCACACCTCACACGAAGTTAAGTTTGTTTTTCGCTTTCTGCAAAAGCGTAATTCCGCTTTCCCCCTTTACACTAGCTTTTGAGAGACTAACAGGGATCCTTTCAAAGAGAGGCAACTAATCTGCGACTCGCAAGTTACCCACAATGCACTTCGTAAACGAACAGGGACTCATAACTTCGGTTGGTCAGTACTTTCTACCAAAGTTGGATAAAACTCTAGTTTACGCGTGAATTATGTATAGCGTAGGTTGCAATTTGCAATATTCTACCTTCTTACTTTACTTTTCTTACGTGAAGGACGTACATAACTTCATATATAATAGTACGTTTGCAATTTCGAATAGAAAATTACATCAAGATTAATAAGGAATTTACTGCAGTCCCGAAATCTAGATTAGCAAGAACACACTGTAAAAATAGTATTAAATGTTTTCGAAATAGGTCGGATATATGGTTTTCCGAAAAATTGTTTACAGAGTGTTTATAAAATGAAGGTGAAAAGAGGTATGATTATGAAGAATCTCGAGGCGGATCAGGGACGAGTAAAATTAAAAATCTGATTACGCGTGCATGCAGAATGAGCAAGTAAAATAAATGGAGTAGATCGGACCTTCAGAAGACCATCTCGATTCGTCCAGCCCGGTTTCTTTTTCCCTGCCCGAATGAACGTCGAAAAAGCGCCCGAAGCAGGCAACGATGCGCAATTAGATGCTGCAATGAGATAGCCCTGCCATTAATAGCCACCGCGGCAAAATTATAGTAATTGTTCTCGCAGTAGAGTCATAACCGAGCCGTTGCGGCTTGCGGCATGGCTGCCGCAGCAATGCATCCTCCACGGAGTTTACATTGTTTCTATAGGGCCCTGTAAACTGGATAAACCGCCTCTACAACTCAGAATGCAACCGGACCTCAAATTCGCGGATTAATCAATTTCTAAGAAGATGGAAGAGATTATTTTTCAACCATGAGATATTTTTATATCAAAGTAAAAAATATGAGCTAAATTTTTGTATCTATTGATAAAATAACTTGTTTACAACAGAGACGAAAATGAGTTTTTTGAATAACATTAAATTGAAATTTGGTACCTCATCTCTCTAAATTTTAATCGGTTATAATTTTTACTAATTTTAATTAGTTATTAAATTCTAGCTATAAATCAGTTCTTTTCTACTATGAACCTCAATTTTTGAAGTACTTAATTAAAGTGAAACATATCAACAACTTTATTTCCATTAAATATAAAAACAGTTTCATACTAAATAATTAATTCTCTTACTTTTGCTGCCAGAGACTTCAAAGACGAAGTTTATTTCATCTGAATAGCCGTAACACGAACTTACCTAAAAATATAAGGAAAAAAACCATTAGAAATAGAAACAAATTATTAAATTATAAGATAAAATATTAAAACAAAGGACTTTGGAAGCATATCGATAATACGATACAGGGGACACATGCAAATAAATAAAGAGAGTTTCGTGGGAAAGCACTCAAAAACTTGCTCATAAAAAGTGTCATACTTTTGAGCTTTTTTGTTACATATTATTCAAGCTCTTCATAATTTACGTCCCTTCTTGTACGAATAAGGTAAACAACAATTTACTGCAGAATAATGATCTATGCAGAAGAATTTTCGCAGCTTCATGTGTATTGTGTATATTTATATATGCATTGCATATTTGTGTGTATTAATATCGTGTAGTCATGCAGTGAATGTGAGCGTGCTGTGGAGTGAGGGTGAATTCAATAATGCCGGCGAAGCGACGAATGGAACTCAATGGAACAGAGAAAGAGAGAGAGAGAGAGCGGGGTAGTAGCTCTTTCAGGTCGACCGAAACGAATTTCGTACAAACAATAAATAATACGGCGCCATGGTGCTGAAATGCCTCTGCCTCCTTCTTGGCTGAAGAAATCCGCCGTTTGCTCCTTTCGTTCTGAGTCTGCTGAAAGGCCCGAAGAAAGATAGAGAGAGTAAAGCATCTTTTTAATATCGAAAAACTTGTTACTTGCTACTTGAAATGGTCCCTATTCTTTCAATCCCCTCTAAAATCATATGAAGGTCATTGCCAAAAAGCTAAGAATGAGAACAAATCCAGTTGGTTTCTTATATATTCTTTTACGCGTAAAACATGCAAATTTTACATTCCTTTGTGTAAAATTTTGTCCTCTTATATCTACCATAATGAGAAACCTCGGGAACTTGTGAAAGTGCCTTATTCAATTATTAGATAAGGAACGGCGGTCGTCATACCAGAGATTGCAGGCGAAGATAGGCCAGGCGTGAAGCTAAAATCACCCGGCAATGGCTCTTAATGGTCACTTAGAAGAGGCAAAGTCTTCCCAAGAGCGTTTCACTATTCGCTATGATCGTTTCTAAAAAAAATCACGGCTCTATTCAGCTTCAGGAATCTAATTTGAGATGATCCTTCCGCTGAAGATCATGCCTTTGCAGGAGATTGTAATCAATTTCAATGCCCTTCATGAGATACTTGGAATTATCATAGGATTTTTGAAACAGAGAAATCATATTAACATTTTAAGAATTTAATTTCAAATGATGTCTTCTGCATGCCTCAATGGAGTCGTGTTGTAAGAAGCTTGAAATAATTTCCAATACAAAAGCAAAAATAATAACAAACGTGCAAGAGTCACTTATACAGCTGCCGGTTGCCAGACTTCAGCCAACTTCGTCGCTTCAACAATACTCGGATTATCTTCGGCTCTATAAAGCCGCCTCATAAACTCGACCGTATATAGTTATGGACCAGGTAGGTATTCACTATACAGCACTTTAAGTTCTCAGTACTTGGAATCCACCTCTCCATTTGTCGCACATATCCTTTAGCGAAAGGGGTCATCACCACTGTTTGCCTTAACGACTGATCGTACGAGAAACATAAAAGATGAAAGTGATGCTGAATTTGAAGATATTTTTAGGAAAAAGGATAAGTAGAGACAGGAGATTAGATCCATCAATTCACTCATTCATTCATTCATTCATGCATGCATCCATCCATCCGTTCGTCCACACACTTCGAAAAAAAATTAAAAACGCAGAAATCATCTTCAGCATAAAAACCTATAAAATCATCCAAGATTTTGTCCCTTTATCTAGAGATCATTCAGGTATTACGTCACGATTTTACGGGGGTGGTTGGCAATAGTGTCACAAGAGGGGAGGGAGACTCCAAAAAGCGTTGCGTAATAAATCCCTTTTGCTAAAATAATTCCAACTGAAAATGCAAAGTCACGTTAAGTAGATGCAGTTGAAGCAGACCATTATTTTTTATTATTCAAGGGCATTGGACCGAATGAACGATCACGAGTTCAGCTGCTCGCAATCTTGATGACTGCGATAACCAGATTTTAACGAAGTCGACCTCGAATGAGAGTAAAATAGATGCGCGTGCCGCTGAACCCACATCAATGATTGTGCTTGGTGCAAAGTCCATTGGTCCACGTTCGACACTGCGTGGCATCGCTTCGCGGTGAGAACGAACCCACAGGACTTCCACTTGAAGGCACGTTTCGCAGCTCGACTTCTCGTGTTCCTCCTCGCATACATTCGTCGACTACCAATGAGTACGAGTACTGGTCACTGTACAAGCATCGCTTCCACCATTCTGCAGATGAATCTCGTATATGTATAAATTTCTTTTACTAGCCAGTGAATACAATGTCACAGAATCGAATGTTTCCGCTTTCTGAAAAATCAAGTAAAACACGCCTTAGACTCTGAGGCTTACAGCCAAAGATGAAATCAGTGATGCGATACGCGAGAGAGATAAGCATTCGCGACTCGTTTACTCACAAGAATGCAATATCATTTGTATTCCGCAGATTTGCCTCAGAAACTATCATTAAGAATAACCTAAAGTTAATTTAAAGTTGATGAAACGATTTAAAAATCATGAAAATTTCATGATAAACTTTTGAATATCTTAAAATACTTTAAAGTTCCATGAAATCTTTTGAAATTTCTAAATTATGTTTAATACACTGTAAAAGCTAAATAAAATATTTTAAAAATAACAAAGTTACCATATCGACGGAGAGAATAAATTATGTTATGTCATATGTATAGTAAATTGATATTTAAAAAAGTCCGTTCTCTATCTTATCCCTATATTCTGAAGATTATTCAGTCAATTTTCTTTCGTTTTATATTCATATGATCACCTAACGCGCGCGTCACAAGAAAAATGAAAAAGAGGAGGATAAGGAGAGGAATGCAATTTTAAGACCCATTCACCCTATTCTTTGCTCGCTTCGAACTCGTTGATCCAATCGCTGTCGTTATCGTGTGAACAAGAGGAAGTTCCCTGGGCAGGTTTTTGTCTTTAGAAATAGCGTTCTGAATTCCGGGCTCGGTGCGACGAAAATGGTGGTTGAAATAGACCTAGAAGGGATAAGGGATGGAGCTAAAGGAATTCCCCTTGTCTGGCACGATGATAAGGATGTTCAAAGGGCAGGAATGAGACGACGTCGGATACTTACGCCAAGGTACAAGAAATTACCGTGGCGTGCTCCTAGTTGAATATCAATGCCCCCGGAAGTGTAGGAGAGCGGTTCGCTTGCAATCGTAGTAATCCCTCCGGGTAATCGGCCTTCCAATTGCGCCAAGATACCTGCTGGGACTACCGTTAAGCTGCGCAAACAGCCCTCGGATATTCTCCAATCATAAGTTACTAATCATCCAATCGACGCTCATCAACTATTCAAAACTTGTGCTATGTTTTAATTTTTTTAATTACATGAATAGCATGAAGTTTGTTGGCAGTTATACATTTTTTTTTTTGGTTTTGACGCTTTAACAGTAATTTATAATTATAAGATTGCTAATCAGAGAATAATCATTAAATTAAAATTGTTCGATCTGAAAGAGGAAGCTTTCAAAGTATTTTCCCTCTTATTGCAATCCTGGAGAGACTTCAGCTTCTTAATCTTAAATTTAATCCCAATTTACAGATAGGCATCCCGCTTGAGGCGGTGCATTTTTTTTGTCCACATTTTGGTTTACGAGCAAAACCTGCAGAGATTAAATATTGAAGTCGATATCAAGCTCGAAACATCAGAAGAGAAGGTATACCTTATCTCTCGTTTGTGAAACGCAGGATGCGTTGTATGTCGGAGGGTCCTGAGAACTTTCATGCTTTATCGCGATCGGTATGCAACCGACTTGGCAAAATCAGCATCACATGTAAACTACACTCAAGACAATCCTTTTATCACGCACTATTATTACGTGTTTATTTATCAGCTTTGTTGGTTAATTTCACAATTGTGCAAGAGTGATCAATTTTAGATAAGAACACACAAATATAAATTATCAGTGTGAAAGTGGAAGCATAATTAGAAAATATATGTGTAAAAATCAAGAAGATGAAGGTTTACCGCTTTCTTATCGAATGTTAAACTTTTAACATCTTAACTAAGTCAGCGGAGTTATCTACGAAAAAATGTCTATCGCAATCTTCCTAGGGGGTCATCTTAATCTCGTTATATGGCAATAATTTTACATAAAAATGATAAAAAGATTCGTAAGAATTGAAAAACATATTACGGTTTTAGATTATTCTTCTATATAACTGATTAGGAAATTATAAATCTTTCATGCAGTAATCTTTTTGCTTTAAATATGTCACTTTCTATCATTTTAACGCATTCAAATATATTTATACTGGTAAGATATTCGTATACTTATATATGAAATTTTAATAGCAAATAAACCATTGTAAGCCATTCTTAATTCTGAATTTTTTTTTGAATAAATACTCAGGGAAAAGATATAAAAAGACTTCTGGTATAAAAAACAAAAAAAATTGAGCTCTTTTTATATTTTGCCCCATTTATATAAACCTTTAATTAGTATTTGAATTGCAGCATCCATCATGGACTCTGATTTTCCCCACCCACGCTCTCGAATAATCGCAAAGGATCAAAAAGGTAGTTCCTGAGGCTTAACTGATTTACACGATGTCTACCTACTTCTAGGCATTCTAATAAATTGCACGATTTGCTGCCCTAGTGATTTATCCATAGCTTCCTACACCTGTGTATAATTATTGCTGCCCAAGAAAGGCTTCGCATTTCCACACGTGATCGATACCAGCAGCTATTTGTCCGCAGTAAGGAATATACATCCAGATATTGTAGAGAGGAGTTGTACAGTAATTTATTGAAGAGCAAAAATCTAAACAAAGCAAAAAAAGATGCAAAATAGAAGAGAAATATATCGTGAAATTCTTCCTGAAGTTACAGATCTGTAGAAAAATAGCTGTACATAAGCTCCTCAGTGGGTTGATTGGAAATCGAAACAAGAAGCTTATATTTATGGCAATTGGTGAACGTCAATAAATTTCGCGGAGCTTAGTTGTTTTCACCAAATAAGCTCATCATGTGTGTATACTGATATCCGAAACAACGTAATTGAATTCCAAATTAATTTTTGAAATCATTGACGTAAACATCATCCAGCTATGATACTGAAAATTGCAAGACTTGAAACTTTATTTCAAGTCCTCAGAACGATTGCATTTGACAACGAAATATTTTCAAAAATTTGTAAACCCTTAATAAATGTGGATCAATTCCAACCCTGAGACTTGAAAAATTCATTTGAAGATCAATCAGTTTTTAAAAAAAAGTTATAGTCTCCTGAAGTTTTGAAAGTGGGATTGGGATGTGGTCAAATTCATTAGGGACTTGTAATTTTTTTTGACAATGTTAGATATATCTTTTTTTGTAACGTTGCAAGTGACAAGAGGATCCTAGACTATGAGGTAATATTACTTGACTTTATTGTTTTTTCTCAAAATTGTTCTAATTGATGCTGTATTACAATATTAGCGTCAGTTGTAAAACAACTTAACCTCTACAGTACCATAATTTAGAAAATCTACCCCTAGAATGCTTCGTCACATGACATAGGTATATACAATTCAGATTGGAATGAAGGTCAAGGACTTTTTATATTGCGAACTTAATCTTGCAGAAAAGCTCACGTGAGACCATTAATAATTATCAGGATAATCGGCACACCTAGAAAATCTTATCAGAAAAGTACAACTTGTCAATATGTGCACGACTTATTTATCGCCGATGAAGTGATATAAAAGCTTAGTCACATTTCTAAAGAAATTTTCAAGATTGTCTTTAACATTCGAATTCCACTCTTCGGAATGCCAAAAGAGGTTTTACATTTGTTGAGTAAGAGCAGTAATCTTCGCAAAAAGAAAAATTTAGAGGAGTCTTCAGCGTACGTTTAAGTGTAGGAAAGTGTAGTAGAAAGTAAAGAAAAGAGAAGAAAACTGGGCTGTGGTAGGAATGATAGACGGTCACTCGTAAAACATCGTGAGAAAGCACCTAAAGCCGCAGATATATGTATGGTATATGCTCACGTGTCTCTCGATCCAGTCTAATACCTTGAAATCCTTCTCTTAGGACTTCTATTCAGGTCTTACGGATGCAGTATCCTACAAACTGTAAATGCCACATACACTTTGCAAGATGAAGATATTTTTGTAAATAAAATATAATTGGCGAAAGGGTCAATCATTTTTTTGCGTGAAACTGAGAAAAAAATCATACTACACACTCAGACCACACGTTATTGCGCCTCTCGTAAATAATCCTCTAATGTTATTAATATAAATGCGCAACCGACGCAATTCCTAAGAACGTAATAGCTCAGGAAGAAATAACGTGAAGTCCAAGTGTAGTTCTTAGAGTAAAATTTAATGAATTTTTACCATTTTTTGTTCAATTTGTACCCTCTTCTGAATAAATATTAATACCATCATATTAGTGCGATTTTGGTTACGCTTTATAAATAGAAATAATGATATAATCCCTAAAACCTTTTTATCCACGATTGAACAATTGGAGATTTTTGCGCTTCTATAAATGGCTTCTTTACTTGCCCGATGACTGGAAACAGTCGAACGAGAGCTCAATCGGGTTTTCGCTTCGTTGCACGTCGAGCCATTAACGTTAATGGCGGAAGATCGAATAGAAGAGTCGAAGGGTAAAATAGGTGGCAACCAGTGCCCGGAGGAATAGTTTTTATTCTTCCGATTACCCGGGCCCTTTTGCATCATTCGACGATGGTGCTAGTCAGATAGAAATGGAAGGGGTGGCAATGCTTAGTTCATACAGGTCATTACGCATTCATGAAGATTATATGCAGTTCGAGCACGTTCTTCGTGGGAAATTGGCCTGAGATTGTCCTTATCGTAATAAATTAACACTACTGATACTCCTGATCGAATTACATCAACATTTTACCACTACGCATCTCTGAATGACACATTTTGTATTTCTTTTTCTCATCTCATCAGTAAAAAGTTTAAAACGAGTTGAGCTGAAGCAAACAATTAGGCGTTTTAAAATTTGCAGAAGATGTTTTCAAGTGAATACAAATATATACAATTTATGTGATGAATACAAATTTATGCAAAAAATAGCGCAAAATCACCCTTTGTGATAGAACCTCACGCAGATAATAATTCGGATAAGGAATGTTGACCCAGCGTATCATTTGAGATTAGATATTTCGAGATAAGCGAAGCAAGTTCGATTTTTTCTTTCTTTCTTTCCTTTATACTTTTGCGCTCATTGTCAGGCACAATTTTCAACAGAAACGAATATCAACAAAATATTCAAGTTAAAGGGAAAAATATAATAGAAGTAGAGATGTTTCAACCTTCCCTTATACCGAAATTTCCTGAAAGGTTCAAACCTAGCAAAAGAGATATAATATTTTTAAGAATTTCTTCTCAAGCATTTAAATTCAAAGTTTCAAAGTCGCAGAAGTAATAATAGAAGAAGAAAACTACTCTGCTATATGTAAATGCAACAAAATCTGAATTCACAAATGGATTCCGAGCTGGAAAGAGGCAAGGATAGACTTCGATATGCAAAAATAAAATACATTATACAATTTATAATTTATTCAAGGCTGAAAACAATTTTTGTATAAAAGTGTGGATATTAATCCTAATCAGTTAAAAATATTCAAATAATTATTAATATACCTAATAAAATACTCAACAACAAAAATTAATATTTATCCTATAAAATTGCTTATGACTAAGAATAAATTTGTACAAAGATACTTCACTGTTACGAAGTTGGACAAAATTGATAGGCTAATTATCCATATAATTTTTCTGATGTAATTCCATAAGTACATGAAGTAAGTAATAATGCTTTAAATACTGATGAAATTCAAAAAACGATCAATATCAGTTCAAACTTCACAACCAGTTATGTGCGTAACAGTTTTCTAAAAAATTATCACTACGAATACTTGAATTACTATAAAAACTGGCATCCTTCGAAATCGATTTAGGGATCTTCGAGTTTCTAAATTCACTTCGCCATTTTAATTACTTGAGAACCGAAAGAGAAGCCTATCACATTTTTCGGTTATCAATCATAGTAACTAAAGCACAAAAAATGGTTTAATGATGTTACATTACTTTTATCACAGAGTTTTTATCAGCACAAAATTACCAGCAAGAATGACGTTATTCTGAGTTTGATAAATTGGAAGTTTATTCGGTATAGACATCTTATATTTACTAAACTCGAAGTCCCATAAGATTAATTCTTTTCTAGTGACATTTAAAAAATTTGACGAATTCCCTTTTCATTCGATTTGATCATGCTCTAAAAAGTAACATAATTTGTCAATAATTCTTAATCATCTCGATTTGTGAGATTTAATGAAACACATAATCACATAACGTGTTTCGCAGATATATTTTATAAAAAGTTCAAGAGTACCATTAAGATAAGGACGCATTTTGGAAACAAAGCTCATTGCAACTATTTTATCATTCAAAGGGGGAAAACATGAGTCAGTAACATTCAACATACATATATATTATATATATATATACAACATTCATCACAATCAATATCATTTCGTGATAAATCTCATCATAATTTCATTGCTTTTCTACAGAACAACAATCAAACAACAGCATTCATTTCCTGCTCCTTCCCTACATCAATTTTCTTATCAAAAGAGTTTTCAATTTCTAAAAGTGTCTTTCCCCTAGTTTCTGGCAGATAAAAAAAGAGCAAGAATGTTCCGGCTGCCGCAACGCAGCCATAAACCAAGAAAGTTCCCCATTCAAGAAGATATTTAAACATATAAGGTGAAGTCACCACCACACTGTAAAGACAAACAAATCCAAATCCGGATGTCAAACCTGTGCCCAATCCTTTGTATGACATAGGGAACAACTCTCCGCACAACATCCACGAAAGGGGAACCAAACCAACAAATGCTGTAAAGGTGTAAACAAATAATAGTGAGACAGGTACCCAAGGTTTTCCAACTTCGAAAAACTGGACTATTGCAAGTAAAATAAGAACTACAGCTGTCCCTAAACCCGATGCCAAAGCCAGTCCTCTGTTGGAGTGTCTCTTGATCAACCAACAAGTCAAACCACAAACCAGGAGTCTCACCACGTCCAAAATTAAAGTCCACGTAAAAGCACCATCCCGACCAGCTACTTTTTGGAATATTCCCACACTGTAAAACGTAATTGCATTCACACCACAGCACTGGGCAGTGAAAAATAGTAGACAAACTATCCCCAAGGGCTTCAAAAATGACTTGGAGACCATAATTTCCTGCCAGTTTAAATCTTCCGTCTCATTCATTTTCTCCTTGGTTTCAGAAGAGTTTTGTGAAAATCCTGGTGCGTGAGCTGCTTTTAAACTTTCGAACTCTTTCGAGTTTGATGATCCTCTTAAGTACCTCCAGGCATCTAAAGCTTCCTCAATTCGTCCCCTCTTCAAGTACCAAGTAGGACTTTCAGGTGAGAGGAAGCAGATGATGAAACAAATGATGGGGAACGATCCACAAAATAAACTAGCAAGTCTCCAATGAAGCCAGGTTCCTGCTGCATGGGCTAGTAAATTTCCACCAGAGGCTGCAACAGAGATGCATCCGAGTAAAATTCCTCTAAGGCGAGGATTGGTTGACTCAGCAATGTAAACTGGACAAACTGGCCCCAAAAGTCCCATGCAGAGTCCACACAAGAGTCTTCCTATGATTAGAGTCATCATATTTGGACTTAAGGTGACTGTAAACCAAGCTAGGAAGTAGAAAGGAGTTGTCGCTAAATGGGTCATCCTTCTTCCCAGTTTCTCCATCATGAATCCAGAGATCCAACATCCTGGAGCCAGGAAAAGAGCCGCTGAGGATCCCAGCCACGATTTCTGACCTGTTGTTTGGATTGAGATGTCCGCAAAATTGTCCAAAAATTTGTTTATGAGTGTCGAGTTTTCAAAATGGAATTCTTTGGTGAAATTTTCAAGAGTCACACTTTTTTCTAGTTGCGGAATCAGGACTGCACTGTAAGCCCCAGTCATCCCTGCCAGAATGGCTCCTATGATCGCACCTAGAGCTGTAAACCATTGTCTAAGTTGATATTTGAATTCAGTACGGTCCTCGGCTGGATCTGGATCTGATTCTCCCGCCATGAGATGCTGAACTTCCTGTGCTGGAGAAACATTGTTTCGGTCAAATGGTTTTTCTAATGAGTTAGACATTTTTTTGATAATGTGTGAGCGGTGGTAAGAGGCACTTGAATGATAATATTCTCTAGGTTACGTCACAATTTTTGTTAGTTTTAAAATGAAACTGAACGGACTTTCTTTGAACTAATTTCTTTAAACTGCACTTTAGGCGGATCTCAATTTTCCTATCACGAGGGGATTGAGAAACGACTTGAGAGTTCCGCGATCGGCGGACAACTGGAGTTTCACAGCGTAAGCGAAGGCTGAAGATAACTCAAGTTATCATGAGGAAACAAAAACCTCACCCACGACTGTAAAAACACTATTAGAAAGGCATATCGACTGCTATTATTTTATCTGACGCTTCTGCACTACTTTTATAATCTAAAACAAGACTTGCTTTTCTTGATGCTAGATCGTGTTAGAATTTGAATAGATAATATATATATACATACATATATATATATATATATATGTATACCATATATATATAGGCAGCCACTAGTGCAATGCAGGTATATATTACATAACTGGTTTTTTATTGAGTAATCAATCTCAG
>JAUESI010000003.1:7446439-7457723 GCA_032275145.1 Synergus laeviventris | reverse complement strand
TGTATTTTGAATTCATAGCTAGCAGAGAAAATGTGAATTTAAAATTGTATGGACCAAACAAGAGCAAAGTTGGAAAACGTAGGCAATAATCGAGAAACTAAATCGCGTCATAGTTTCATGCCGACGAAGTTTAATTAAAGGTCCATTGTTTGCTGTGATGGGTTTGGTAGTCTGTTCAAAAAGCGGATATAAAAGAGTGAAATTTCATTTTTGAAATTTACTAAAAACTACAATATTTCAATTTAGAAAAGATTTTTCATTGGACAAAATAATTGCCCTAACTCTTCCCTTTTCTTAATTCACTTTTTTTTTTAACAATGTAGAAAGTGTTTACCAAAATTAGAGAGGAAGATTGACGTGCTATTAAGCCGCTCACTATTTTTATTTTCTTGCGGATCACGTACGCGCTTCTGGTAAGGATGCACTTGGCAGGTCGATGAAATCGGGCCACGACGTCAAGTAAGCTAACAAATGTCTCCAATGAATAATAATAAGAGGCTCGGTCCAATTTGTATTGCATTTGCACTGCACAAAGTCATGTTCTTTATTTATATGCCTTACCAGACCTGCCAAAGTATACCAACCGACTCGACTGCTGCGTTTGCGAGGTTGCAGCCATTTCTCCGTCTTTTAGATAAGATCAAATTAAGCACTGACATTTTTTTCGTTGTGGCGCTTCCGCTCGCTGGATTCTTTCAACAAATGTTCGTCATAAGGAATGATTAAAATTTTTAATTAATAAACGAAGAAGAAAATTTGCCGCAAATTCTATGTTGTTATTTATATATTTGAGAAATATATATCTGCCCTATTCTTGAAAAGATATCGCTCATTAGATTTAATGAATTGATCAATATTAAAAATTAAGCTTCCTGAAGTTAATTTAAGAGTAAATATCGTTGGTCAAATGTTCTGAAAAATATGAAAAGGAAGGTCCTTCAAGTTTCCGTAGGATGTTCATTTAAACTTATGGAAAGAGAGATGAAATATTCGAGAAACAGTTTTATTAGTCTGCAGAAAAATATTGCACGGGGATCGAGAAACTAGACTCATTCTGGAAATTAACCTACGAGTTAGTTTATTACTCTGGAGATAGATTGAAATAAAATATCTTTCTCAGAGCAGGTTGAAGTATCACATCAAGGAAAAGTTTAAATTTAAAAACAGATAATTGCTTTGGAAGTGGGAGAGCTTCTTGAAATATTCCAGGATTCCTACAACATTAAATATAATATTCTGATAATATGCATATTTATTATTTATTCACGGAATTATGAATAGTCCCTATTAACTCTCGAATCTAAAAATTCAAAAAAAAAAAAAAAACAAAAAAAAATGGCCCAGATGATTTTTGCAGTGATTTTCAAGGGCTAAAAATTCGTTGATGGTGTCTCAGACGCATAGAAAATTATATGGTCTCGACTCCTAAACGAGAAGTGTATACATGGTCGTATTCACGTTAGTGGGACTTGCAGCAGGCAGGATTTACGAGCGATAAAGTAACAATAATGATGGCTACATATAGCCATACCGTCGAGTATGCACAGATGACATTCGCGCTAACCTACCACGTTGCAAGCTTGAACGAATTGTGCTTGTATCGAAAAGTTTAAGCACTATGAATATGCGTTGTCGCAATGGACAAGCTGCTTTATGTCCGAACAACGAGAGGTCTACTCTGTACAGGCGTCTACGCCTTCAATGGATGCATATTACCGCAGGAGTACTTTATAGCGGCACTAGATTATATCGTCCTTCCTATTATACGTATGCTCGTTACTACAAACAACGAATATTTCGCTTCTAATTTAAAATCTCTTACTGATCTTGCTGGCGACTTTTTTTTTGCATTTAATTAGTCACATCACATGACACTCGGATAATTATTTTCAATCTTTGACAGTTCTTATCCAAAGGCTTTCAAAATCTCTAGAAGATTGAATTTTTCAATTTCCCTGACTTCCCTTACATTTTGCCACCTCTGGCTTATTACCTCATCTTGAAATCAGATACAAAGAGAAAATCGAATTTTGAAATCGATTAGGCGCCAAGGAATAGCAGTGACAGAGGAATTTCTTTGAGAAAGATCCCGTAGTCATCTCGGGGATATTTGCATTTTATAAGGAACGAGTGTTGAAATTAGTGCATGCATAATGGTCACATAATGTCTCCTCGTCGGCGCTGATACTATATTAAAGACTTTGAAGAAATGATTTGCAACCCTTTGACACTCGACTACTCCACATTGTTATTCTGTCGATTACAAATGCACATAAATTCCCACTGGCGTCTTCAGTCTCCTATAGTTTTTTAAATCAAATTCTTTTATGTTAATTTATACGAGTCAGATTTCTCTATTTTAACCAGACACTAATTAATTCTCCAATTTGTCTATATTTCAGTATATTCTAATGAAATGGGTTTTAAAGTCTTAGGTGTAATGTTATAAAGAGGAGGAAATAATCTTTGACTTTATATTTAAGAGACAGTGCCTCGCAAATATACTCGCAAAGGACAAAAGTTGCAATGTATCGCAATGCGCTACTCGCAAGCGGAACACTTTAACGTCTTTTGTGCTTCTAATGGGTTGCAGTTGAAATAGTTTTAGAAAAATGGCTCTCGAGCAGATACACAGTAAACTTAAATAAATGCACAACGTTTGGATAAAACGATTTACTGTGAACCCGCAAGCGGATAACGATGCCATTTGTACGTAATTCCGGTGTTATATCCTCTCGCGAAATTGTTATAGGTACAAAACTTTGCTGAGGAAGCAGGTATCTGTTCGCATGCGAAAGGTCTTGCATCACTTCTTTTATTTCCACGAAAGTAATGTCAATTTGCAAGATACGTTTTACGCATGATAAGAACTTCGAAAATCAAATCTTTCTTCAAAATATCAAGTGATGTCCCAATCAAGAATCCATTTATGAAATAAATATTTGAAGAAATGGAATGAAAAGGAATTTATGAAAAGGACTTTGAATGTTTGCATTCATTTAAGCAAAAGAAACTCTGTTAATATCAAATCTGCGTGTATCTGACAAATGAGGAATGTGGTTGACGGGTTTCATGTATAACAGCGCACGATCTGTCTTTATTCGTGCAATCGTGCGAATCCTATCTTCTTCGTGAACGTATTTTGCAGACACTCACTTGCTTTCTCGTCTCCTAAATCCTTTACGAAATCTCATTTCACGTATCTCTATAGAATTCATCAACATAAGGGACCGTTTATTTGAACAAAAATTCTCATTGTATCGTACTTTCATGTGAATATGAATTATGAAGGCTACCTTACGGTAGGAAATGCTACGTTCCAGTTTATGCAATTAAGTGAGCGGTATACATAATAATTCCTCGTGACTGCCTTCTTGAAAAGACGGCGTTGTCCCACAAATCTTTTCCAATATGAGCAGTCGTGGCCGAGTGGTTAAGGCGTCTGACTAGAAATCAGATTCCCTCTGGGAGCGTAGGTTCGAGTCCTACCGACTGCGAAATTTTTTTTGTTCATTTTTTTTTAATTACAAATTGTAGGAGATTCTAGAGTTCAAGATATTAATATTTGAAGAAATGAGTAGAACCGTTATAGAAATTGTAACGGAAAAATCTTAGCTTGTGATAATGCGCGACGTGTATCACTCAGTGAAATTTTATGCAAGTAAGAACTACACGTCATTCCTGGCGAATTTCCTACTCGAACAAAATTACAGCTGTGAATAAATACTTTCACACATCAGCAGTCGTGGCCGAGTGGTTAAGGCGTCTGACTAGAAATCAGATTCCCTCTGGGAGCGTAGGTTCGAGTCCTACCGACTGCGAAATATTTTTTTTTTTACTACATCAATAAAAACATCTTTTAAATGTAAATCCTTAATAATTTCCTCTCAAAACCTAAACCTAAACCGACGAGTAAAATTACCTCATATGATTAAAGCCGATGAATTCTATTGCTAATATTATCATTTTATCTAGAAATTGTCATGTTCCACACAAAATTTACGTTCTCTAAATAATACAAATACCGGTAAGGCAGCGAAGAATTATACTCACACTGAAATTCTTGAGTAGCATAAGTTGCCACGAGTATGCTACAACGTACAAGCTCTATAACGATATCAGACTGAAAATATGGGCATACTCATGTGTACACATCATATTATGGAACGAAAGGTATAAATACATAAACATACTGCCAGGTAGACTCGCATGAGAGTAGGAAGTTGTTGATGGACAACATTAAAAGAAAGAAGTTCGTGTGTCGACCTTCGCATTATATGTCACTTTTTTCCACATTTGAGTAAAAAAAGTTTTGTTTCATAATAGCCCCCCCCCCCTCGTTGCTGGAATGAACTTTTTAGCAATGATATACTCTGCTATATTATTATGTTTAAAAATGGTATAAACGGATTAAAGCGAATAAACGTTAAACACCTGTGGTCATTGAAGTAAATATTATACGGTGAGTTTAATGAATGCATTTCTGCCTCGTTTACAGATGAGGGTACAGATTGTCATTATTTCCCACGTCTTTGTATTTGCTACTAGAGGGTGTATTTGGTGTTTAATTCACGTAATAGCCAGCGGCGTCACGCCAAGCCTACATCAAACAAAATGTGGGCACACATTATTTACACCCACACATATATTCATGATTTGTCGTTCCTTTTGCATTCAGTATACAATCATATACGTATATATTTTTATTACCCGATGATTTTTGCACTGCTTTTATCAATTTGATTATGAATTTTTGAAATTCGATTGGTATGTCAAACAAAATGCTGAATTCAGGTGACGCTTAGTAGGATAATGGCAGCTCAAGATTGGTGCAAGTAATCTTGTTTTTTATAGGGTCTCAGAAAACCCGCCAATTAGCTCGCATATAACATTACCGTCATTATGGTACTACAACCTATACCAGTCAAGATAGGCTTAATACATCTTTGAAATACCCAATCGCTTTTTTCCATGAGATTTTGGCGAGCCGAGAGTTACCGTAGCATGTGCCCTGCCTGCATGATCGACAAATATAAGATAAGAAAAAAAAATTACAAAAATCCTTTCGAGGAGTATCCGGCAATCGGAGGGAACGGGTAGGAATATACCTCGTCGTCCGATTGCATCTTCCACGCATAGTGATCGATGAATAGAGATATTTTGCTGGATACGGTTTTAAATTAGGGGAAAACTTTTTAAATCGTTAGTAATTAAGCGGCCTTACCAGTTTGAGAGATTTATTAACCCTGCGAAATTCGGAAAGAACACAAGATAATGCTTAAATTATCAGAATTTCTCATATTAAGATGGAAAAAATAAAAAACAGAAAACATATGTTATTTATCAGCTGAAATTGATTCAAAGCGACATGAGTTGTACTGAAATTAGTTTAAGTTTGAGCAAGTCTTGTCGTGTAGCTATAAAAGACCCTGTCTAAGTTTATCGCCTGCGATTAACTCAGCTAACTTGTTTTACAAATTGCTGCTTCGTAAACTAGATAATAAGGAAGGCTCGATGACAGTAACGAGGTGGAAAATTAATATTAATAACTTCATCAACGCACAAAGGAGTTGAATCACAATAAATGTACTAATTCAACGTTTTTTTATACTGGCGAAAGCACTATTCAGTTCCTTGGAGAAATGTAAACAATTCGGAGAATCGGAGAAACTAACTTTCCAGTCATTTAATTTTATTCCATCGAAAAGTTGCGTCGGTACTGGGAAACGGTATCTCACTTTGAAGGATTATAACGAAACGACGAAAAAGTGTGAGAGAGGAACCCTTCTGTTTCTGGAGAACGAACAGAAGCCACAGGGTTGCCAATAAATTATTTGAGATTGAAGAAAGCGCGTTTCGCGAGGCCGCCGCCGCGCCGCGTCGTCGAGTCAAGCATCCGAAAGTAATCGCGTGCTTCTTACCACTCACATTGTGTTGGTATGCGTGCGTACAGAATATTACATTAATTTTTTCCGGATTCCTCCTCATCTTTGTTCAAACAAGCCCAACCAAACAATTCACAAAAAAAAATCAAGGGCTCGGAGTCAAAGTTAACTATAAAGTATTTCAATTTCAAAAGTAATCATTTTCTGACCTAACTGAAAACATTGACCATATCCAGACCCCGCTCTATATATTTGAAAAAGATGGTATAAATATTGTACTAAATACACAGTACCCTAACAAAAAACATTGATATCTAGACCAACCCCTATATTTTAAAACAAACTTTACAATATATTTTTACATATATATGCCTACTAACCTACCCGAAAATATTGACACATCGAGATTAGCCTAAACAAAACATTTTCCCACAGTACGATATTTTCTAAATACATATATATTACCTTACCCGAAGATCTTCATCCATCACAATTTATGTTTTTGAAAAAGACAGTATAATATTTTAATAAATCTATTACTCTAATCAGGGCCGCATTTACCCTCAATGTCTCTCTACACTTTTACTTTTTAGTATCTAAAAAAAAAAACTTTCTCACTTCCAAATTTGGCGCCAGGGGTATAGCAGATGATCTCCTAACGGCAATTCCAGGCCTCAATAAATGCAAACATTTCATTTTTTACAATTAAAAAAAATTCCGTTCAAAATTTGCCGCCCCTCGTAATCTGCCGCCCTGGGGCACTGCCCCACGTCGCCCCTAGATATAAATCCAGGCCTGACTCTAATTGAAAACAATGATACATTTTTTTCAACGTAAATGAACAAATCAAATTTTGAGTATAGAACTCTTTAATCAGCACCATCAATAAAATGAAAATAAAGCCATAAGAAATTGTTACGAAAGGTAAAAAAAAAGTTTAAAAGCATATATTAATTAAAGAGTCTGCCGTGTACAAAGCGCGTTAAATACACAATAATATTACACAAAGATGTGTTAAAATTAGTGGCATTTCATTCTGGATTAACATAAAATCAAATGTCAGAACACCTAAGCCGAATTATTTGCCCAACAGGACCTCAAATATTCAAATTGAAGCTACAACTAAAACCCTGATCCAGCTTAACCTATTTTCCCTTGGGGACAATGTGAAAGTATAAAGGGCTTAACATTTTTCAAAACATATTTAAAAGAATTTAAATAAAAACATAATTTAATTTACATATATATAAAATAAAAGTAAAAATCGGAAAAATTTGTAACTAAATAAGCTTAATTAAATATATAGATTTTTAAGGGATAAAGGGATTTTAAGTAAGTACCAGAATCTGGCACCTGCGTCGTGGAATTCCAAATCCAACGAAAGGGGTATAACTTGGTTACTCCAAGACGGAGGAGGTTCGCGACTCGATTAGCAAGGCCCTTTTAGCAATGCGGTTTTATCTGCATAATGATACCTATCTTTGAACATGCATCCCCCACTCCCGCCAATCTTCACCCATTCCCTTCATTACTTTCTTTTCCTTCCTTTTCCCTCCATTTTATCCCTTTTTTTACGTCTAAGTTCGTGTTTTCCAAGTTTTACTGGTTATTGCATTTTTCACAAAAAAGAATACTTGTTAAGAAGTATATCAGTCATATTACATCAAGGCTATCATACATTTAAAAAAAAATCTTTAATCGCTAAACAATTCCATTAAAACATATGCAAGCATCTCAGATTCTATTAAATTAAGTAATAAAAGTAATTCTTTTTGTTAATTATGCATTGCCAACAAAACTTCCTGGTCATTTCCCGAGTCGAGAAAGATTAAACGTTTTAAAATAAGAAATTACTTACAGAACTGCAAACGTTTAATAAAGTCTTCTTATTTTTAGCCTCACCTGAAAGCATAAAGGGAAAATACATTATTAGAATTTCAAATAAAGATGTGAAAGGTCATTGAACGGCGAAAAAATAATCTGATTTTTCTGAATATGTAGAGTCAAATAGATGAATGCACTGGGTGAGTGTTTTCATTTTCATAAAGGAGAAGGAAACTTTTATCTACTTAGACGAGAAGTCACGTTACTTCTCCTTTCCTGTCTCGTGAGTCGTGGTTCAAATTAAATAATACTGCACCCTTATAGGCGCGGAACTTGCCTTGCTTTACGAGGCGTTCGCGACAGTACGTGATGCATAAAAAAAAATTCGGTATGCAGAAAAAGGACTTACTAAACACATAAATTTAAAGGGAGTCTCATAACGAAAGCTGCATTATAAATAAGATAAATGTTTCTTAATATCAATAAACGAAAGATATTCAGGTATTTATTTAAAGAAATGCGACCCAATGGATTTAATATCAAAAACTTCTATAGGCATAAAGAGCCGCTTTTACTTTGACGTATATTTATGTTAAAACAACGAGAATTTCAGCGACTGCTTGACTTAATTGCACGGAACATTTATTTTGGTAAACGACGAGACGTCATAACAGAGTTTTCTCTAGAATTGTATAAAACTCGGAATCCAATATCACCAACAAACAATTTATCATGCACTTGCTCTCGTGAAGTTTTCGGTGGCGCGCCCTAAACATTAACGTTAGTGTTCTCTTCACTGCACAATGGGAACAATTACGAACCACTTTATGTTGGCTTCTGACGAGGAACCTTTCAAGCACTTTAAACGCCTTCATTCAACCGAACAAATATTTTTCCTTATTCGCACAACTTATAGTTATTTATTTCTTCACGCTCATAATGCATTCGAAATTGCAAAATTAAGAAATTTTCCATTAAGACATAAAATAAAACCAAACGCACTTTATTATATACCAATTGAAATTACTAAATCCTTTTAACTTAAATTCAACTTCAATCCTGTATAATTCCTGTATCATGAAAGCCTCTGAAATATTTGTTTTGGACATCTCTTAAAATATAATAACATTAAATTCCTGGAAATTTACTGTAATCCTTATAGAAATCGTCGAAAATCTCTTGAAATATTTAGACACCCATATAAGTATGTAAATACTATAATAATATAAATCGTTATTACAAACTTTTGTTTCTTTCTTAGGCAGCATATCAACTTTGCTGTGCAGCATGAGTTGCACAATGGAAAGCAACACAAAGAAAGTTGTCATACATAACTGGTGATCATAAGTGAGTGAATTGCAAATGTTCTTCGTTTGTATTTCCCCTCTCGCGATTCTCGAGTTGTTTGCGTTAGTTCCGCACTTTAAGGTAGTGCTGACTGATCAAAAATGATTTTATAAATTGTTAGACAGTGCTTCTATCTCTTATTTAATAATCGAAAAAACTTCATGACTTTTTACTTTATGCAGAAGTTTCTACTTTGTTGTATAAACTATAAAAGTTTCTTATCTAATTGAATTATTACTGTACCAAAGAACTGTCTTCAACTCATCTGAAAAATTGTAATTAATTCATTTATTTCGGGTAATTTACGTGCAACTAATGAACCATGTCGACCCGAGAAACATTAAAATTACAGCCGATTGTCTCAGTAAATTTTTACACTGCATTACAAGTCCTGGAAATTTGATTGACAATTACAGACACGAACCTCGACTCTGCATCATGGTAGCGCGTTTCCAGAGAGTAGCCGTAAAAGGCTAGTAAACGCGACCAAATGATAGGGATATTTCAGAGTTTCAGAGAGAGAGAGAGAGATGGGAGGAGGAGTTATGCTCGCATGTCGTTCCAGGCTTAATGATTTTATGGTCCTGCCGAACACAAATGAAAATCGCGAAAAGCTGTCACGACTATTCATAAAAGAAATGATTGTCAAACTAACAGTTTTCTTCATTTTTGTCAACAACAACGTTATAAAAAATGTTAAGTAAATCTTATTGACTTTCAGTAACAAAAATGAAATAAAAAACTGGCAGTTTATAGAGTACGTATTTTTAAAAGCTGATAAATACACTCCCTATTTAGTACGATGACCCCGATCCGAAAATAGACGAACCTAAAGCGCTGGATAATTTCGGCAATCGAACGAGAATAACAATTCCATGTATCCAAGCAGGCGTAAAGCATTAATTTAGAAGAATTTATAATTCAAATCTTTATTTTAAAGACTTGAACGTTTAATATTCTTATATTGAAAATGATACAATTTCTGAATTGCCATTCTCCATGAATTCAAAAGTAACCTGAGCGGAGGGAAAATAGGCAATACATAGTTTCTCGGATATAATTAACTGCCGGTGTCGTGACCCTGAAAGTAATTCTCGTTAAATACGTTCGCTACAAGGCGTGGATTTGCACTGTGTAATTTTCACTCTAGAAATTGTTACATGGCAGTTTGGGGGCCTAGGGAAGTAATGACTTTGGCGTTGAACATTCGAAACTAAGCGGAAACTCGTAAAAGGTCGTGTGACCGAAGGTTCTAGTCTCTAATATATTATCGTCCACCTATTAAAGTCGTCTTAACAAGCCTTGGGGTGCGTTCAACATCGACATCGACGTAACATTGACCGATTATTATAGGATGGGTCTCGGGATAGGTACACAGGAGTATATTTTAACGTCGACATGTATTCATCTCAAATTTGCCTCCGGCGAAGGATGTTGAGATCATTAGACTTCTAAATACTTCCACTCTGATTTCTATTTTGAAATTTCATTTTCTGCAAGACTCCATTTATAAGTGGAATTTGCAAAAAACATATTTAAACAATAATAATAATAATAATAATAAATAAATAAAAAATCGTATACTTGGGGTAAAAGATTGAATAAAAAAATATTGATGTCGCTCTGGAAAAAAGAAAGTGCAAAAAGAAATCGCACGAGTCAAAGACGGCTGAACAAACATTGAGAGAACTCTGAGTCCGTCAAAACGTTGCATTATTAATGCAGGATAATATGACTTTGTCGAGTTTCTGTATATTTCAGAACCTCAACGAATATTTATCTTTTGGCGAGGAAAGAGAAACCCTTGAAATTCGCCCTTCATGTCACACAGCACATATTTTTTTATTTATTTTTTCCAATCGATAAAATATTATTTCATTCGTCCTTAATCCTATATAGAGAAAAGAAAAAGCTTTTTTAATCGAAAATTGTTAACATAGCTTGATTGTGGCATATTTTAATGAATTAATAAAATCACCTTCTATCATCATAATTTCCCCAGATATTCTACTAAATTGCCATCAGTCTATGAATCTATAATATTCCGTTCATAACGAAACGAATATTTGTAAAAGTTCGAAAGCTATTTCATTAGTGGTTCTCTCCAGAAAATTGACCTAAGTTATCAACACAATTTGAAACAAATCTTGTATTCACTAGATTTTTCAATTTCAAATAAATTTGAATTGTAAAACGCTGGAGAGCGAGATTTTTACACTTTTTAATTA
>JAUESI010000003.1:7420873-7441336 GCA_032275145.1 Synergus laeviventris | reverse complement strand
ACTACTCTGATAAATAATCACCTTCGATAAACCAGTCTTTTGATGAACGAGTTATCAAAATGCATTTTTAATTAAGCTAAGTTATGTTTCCATAATAAAAATTATAGAAATAAAAATGTGTATTGTACCCAATTAAGGAAAAGAACTAGTTAAGCTGTCAAATATACGGTATTTTAAGATGAAAAGAAGCAAACGCTACTCCGCAGCCTGAATTCCTTAGTTTCTCAACCAATCTAGAAATTGCTACCTTCTGTATTTCTCCAGGGTTTTGGGAAGAAACACAACAATAAAAGCTGATCAATTCCTGCTGAAATCTTCCGATTCGCTGTTATTATTTTCAATTCTTTCCTTAATAACCCCTGTGAGAACTATGTTAAGCGCCTTTTGAACAAGATTTTTTCGTTTTTCAATTGCTGGAATTGAGATAATTTACTTTTAAACTTATGCACTAGTTTTCCTATATTCAAAATTCGTTTGTATATAATTAGACGCTTAATAAAAGAGCATCATTTTAGTAAATTGTAAATATTTGTTCCTTTAAAAAATTCTAAAAGGTTTCAAAAACGTTGGGTGAATTAAAGTCTTCGAAAAGAGAAGTTTTATCCTATTCACCAATAGTTTTCGAAGCTCTCGAGGGGGAACTTTCATTACTCCTCGCAACAGTTTAAAAGCTTCCGCACTTCGAATGTATGGTATAGTTCAAAGCTAAGTGCCGTATTGGCATTTATCTGTGGCATGTTGGGGAAACGCATTGCATGGTTCTCAAGATATGAGAAATGGCATCCAGACTAAGGAATGAGCTTGTTTGGGGTATGGGACACAATATATAGATCTTCGACTACAATTTATAATCTATATTGTGCAAATTCTCTATTAGTCGATTATGCAATTCACAATTACGTACATTCCGACGAACACAAACATATCATCAAATATTAAAAATCAGCATTAACCTCCAACTTGGTATATTCTCGAACTATTACTATTACTATTATACCTTGAAAACTTTTACAAGAATTATTGCATGTGAATATAAGCCTCGTGTCACAGAAACGAATTAATATGTATCGACGGGAATAATGCTTACCCATGCAAGGAAAAAAAACCACCTGCAGTGATATAAACAGTGCATCAAATTCATCAGCCTTTGATATGTTGTTTCAATTTGTCGAAATATATCGTCACTCGATCAAAAATTCAATATGCAGTTATCTTCTGACTTTGTGCATTCAGCATTGAAATTTAGCCAAAAGCATACTTTTTTTTTATTAAAAAAAGTGTTCGTTTCCTTCTACTAAAAAAGTTTCATAGCAGACTCGAATTTCTGTCAATTCAAAAGATTTTAAAAAACTGAAAAAATATTTTCAGCTTTAAAAGACTGAATTTCCTATTATTTTAATGCTCCGGAAAAATTTTGTCTAACCGAAAATGACTCGGAATTATCCTATAATACTAATGTCAATAATTTCCCACATGATTCAACTTTACCAATATTAAACAAAGGTGAAAAGGTAACAAATAAAAATAAATAAGTGAATTTTTAACTACGTAAATATTTGGTTTTGAACTAAAAAGGTGGGTATAGTTGAATTTTCAACCAAATAAATGGGAAAATAGGAATTTTCTTGAAAACAGGGGGAAAAAGGAATCCTTAAGAAAGGGGAAAATGAGTAAATGGGCAGAAGATTGGTTAAGCATGTAAGCTGTCGATTTAGTATAATTAAAAAAAAATTTTACCCTATTGACAGAAAATAGGGTAGATTATCTCAACTGAATAGGGGATATAGGGTTCCGATATCAAAATTATTGCTAACTTCCTGAACATGAAACCACTTAACCGGGTCTAAATTAACACTTCAATCATAATATGTAACGACCTTGAATAGTTGACAGGTGAGAATCTACAAAACGAAGATATCGAGGGAGCGCGAGCGTACAAATTAACCGGAACCAACGAGCTGGGGAGGAGGCTTGCTTCTGCTCCTCGTATGCACATGAATCATGTCAGTCGCATTACGTGATAAATGATTACTCAGAACAACTCAGACCATCATCAAAGGTTACGCTTCTTATGATTTGGTTCCACTTCTTCAGCACCTTCCGAGACATGTGTATTGCGATCTAATATCGCTTATCTTTGATCACAAAAAATTCAAAGTGCATGCAAAGACAAGATTTTGTTTGGTTGTTTCCCTTTTTAGCCATTACACGTGTAATATTACCTATTGTTTAATTTTTCCCATCCTGAAACCGAAGGCCAATTGAATTCCCTCACCCGTTTGTCGTTCGTCCTTGAGATCGATTACATTAAAATTTCTCGTCTAATTCGGAATATATTGTCCATCTTGTGAAGTCCTGGCCCATCTCTAGCCTAGGTCTAGAGTGGTCAAAAGCCAACTAATGAAAACTACTGGACCGGACTTTGCGATGGATACGCCACTGAGGAAGGTCGGTGTTTGAAAAGGGGCGAAACGGCAAAAATGGGATGAGGTGGACGAAGCAGGTCGGGTGGAGGGTTTCGATTGATATTAAACGGATACCGACGAGCTTTGTGCGAAGCCGGCCGGTGGTGCAGTTTCATTTCGTTCCAATGGGAACGTTTATCGTGTGTTTATCTTACGTTGCATTGTTATTTCGCTCGCTCTCGGACCCGAGAGAAAGGAACCGGAATAATTGAACTCTGTATCGAATCGCGGATTTCTCTCCTATCCAGCATCCCCTCCGCCTCCTTTTTCTTTCACCCCTGTCGGTCTCTATCGCCCTGAAAGTGGAGAGACTTCTACCAGTTCGCGAAAACGAGATACCTTCAGACGAATCCAGATCTCGTAAATCGTTCAGCGAATTCGAGGTAGGCACAGAAAAAAAAAATATTACAAAGGAAGTCCGGAAAGTGATGTATTTACTGTCATGGATAATTGCCTCGGCGATTTAGATTTTGGTTTTTAAGTCGATTTTGTAATTTTCCGAAAGTCGTTTATCACCATGGAGTGGTTTTTCATCCTCTATTTCCGCTGGAAGAAAAAAAAACCCACTTTTTTCATCGTTCATTTGAACGTTCAGAACTTTTCAATCTGGAACATTCACAGAACATTCATTAATACAACGGCATCCATTCAAATCTAACCGGACCAAGCGCCGCTACCTAACTCCGGTGCTAATTGGACGAGAAATCTTAAACGATTCCATGCGTGTACAGGTGGACAAGATCAGTCATTAATTCAAAGAAGAGGAAATTTGACAAAACCTTTACAGTATTTGCACCCTAATAATTGATATTTCAATAAATGCCAGCTTAAGAAAAAAGCGGGTTTAGTTTTGTTCCATGAATAACATTACAAGCGAGTTATAAAATCGATTCAAAATTTTGATCGCGAAGGAAGCTTAATTCCTCTTGGAAGCAATATCCCACGTCATCCGAGGATCACCTGGTGTTATTGAAATTTATGTTTATTTATGTATTATTATCGCATTAAGAAAGAAATTTCTGATGCAATTTTCTTTGCGGAAAATCATAAAAATATTATTTAAATAACAAAACCTTTAAAATTGCTTTTCACTGGCGGGTAATTTTCAATGACATCGTTCACAATTATTATTCTAAAAGTCTCTGAAGGAGAAGATTGTAGTGCTTTCAGTTAAGCTGAAGATTAGTACTCAAGTCTTTTCATCTCATATACTGTAATTAAACACAAGTTTGCATTCTAATATATATGAAAACTGCAGACAGAAAACTGAAACTCATCTGATGAGATATATATTGAATTCTAAATATGAATATATGAATTATGGATCTTTTGATTATAAAAAAGTTATGGAAACTGGGTCATATAATTTTCGTCGATTAATTCGAAACGAGATCCAATTTTCAGAGGGTTTGCATTAAACTCAAGTTAATTAACTAAACCCTTTGGAGTCATGTTAATTACGTGGCATTACAACTGACTGCAAGCACACTAAATAATCCAGAGCTTAATATGAAGGTCAATTAAGGGGAACACCTTTTCAAATTCCACATGGTAATATTAAAGTGATAAGATTATAGATAAATGTCTACTAATTATGGTATAACAAGTCAATTTTCAATTACGAGAAAGAGATGTATATATGTATTTGAAATCCTCGTGAATATCATATTCAAATGTAATTTAAGCTTCAAACTTAACAAGATTTCCAAAGACTTTAGTGACATTTTTTATTTTCTCCTTTTTTATCATAATTTTAAAACGACACAAACGTAAAAAGATATAAAAATACAAGAGGGAAGAGATGAGCGAATAGAATTCCATGATTTTGACCACTCAGCACGCGTCTTGTCGAAATAAAAACACGCTGTCCTTATAGTACGAGTTTTCCCAATGGTCCATTGGTACATAGAAAATCTGTGACGATTCAAAGTCTGGGTCAAACCTCTACGCACGACTTTGCTCAGGATATTTACATTTCGTATACCTTCCAGGAAATGAAGAGTTTGAAAATCGCATGAAGCATGCTTTATTTATTTTCAAAAGCCGAATCTTGAAAAATAATATTTTTATATTATCTACCATGGGAAATGTAGAAACTACGATGTAAATGTGTAATAGAGAAATCAAAAGCATAATTTTACGCGAAGAGAGTACAAATGATAGAAGATGATCTTCATGATCCATGAAGAGCCAAAATCTACTTTGAAAATGAGATGCTCGTATATCCCATGGGATGTTTCAACCCTCGTACCTCACACCTTTCAACGTACGTGACTAGAAATCTTCCCTTTTTGTAACCGTAGCAGGTTACAGAAGGCAAGAGGAAAAGCAGTCGCAGGTTGTTAAAGAAGGAAGCATGTCGTGGATGAAAGTACATGCGAAGTGTTGAGCCGTTACCCAAGATTACACTCGCCATCGTAAAGCTGATACCTAAGCTCACTAGGATAACAGAACTAGGATCATTTTGCTCCAGAATCTGGCCCTAGGCGTGTGTGACATTACCTTTCAATTTATACAATTGAACCTTCAACAACAAATTAAAACTGGAATGCAAGATCATTAAAAATTTGTGGCTCCTCTTCGCGTATGAACTCAATTTCATTTTGAAAAACTGGATATAAATTGAGCATATTAATATGCACTCACGTTATTAATATGAAAGTATGACACTCGCGGGTTTACAAACAAAGAGCCAATGTTGGCCCTGGGCGACATTCATCGTGTGGAGTAATTGAAATGAGTCTCTCGGGTAATATTTATTGCTAACCATAAATCGAATTTAGCTACCTTGTATTTTCGCTTTTAATTTATCGTTCCCACAAAAAGTCCTGCTGAGTCTTGCGCCCACCTGCGATGAGCAACGTTAAAGTAAAGGCGAATTCCGTCCAAATTTGGAACTTGTTCGAAATTCGGTAGCAAAATTTAAATTTAAATCGAATATTAGTAAACTAAGAATACTTTATCAGATTCATTCAGGTCTCTCAGATTACCTCCTATAAATTTTTCACTTTATGGTGAGCCTTAAATAGATCTGATTAATTAATTTACATCCATGACACTGAATATATCACGCTTTAATTATTCCGGGCAATCATGCGTTGCGCACTCATATAATATTATATAAATTTGCGTCTTAAAACCCTTATAAAAAGGTTAAAACGAATCGATAATCATAAGAGCACAAAACGAGAAAAAAGTCTGGTTGTCTTTCTGTCATGCTCTTGTCACTACATGATTTATTATGAGTAGATTTAAAAAAACGGATGATGTAGACATGAATGGTAATAAGATAAGTTAATTTCTTGTTTAGAATTGAGTTCCTATTACAGTATGAAGAACATTTCTCTTGTAAATCTTGTCATAGATTGCTTGATAATGCACAGTTAATTTTCTGATAATATTCTTAAGAGTATTTTAAGTCGACCACTCACTTTTCATTTCGACATAAATCAGCAAAACGATTAGAATGACAGGCACTATTTCATAATCATTGATCAGTGATCGGTGATCAAGGAAGCTTTCGCAGTTAAGAGTCCTCGATAAAGAAGCTGCTAGTCTCCACTAACGGCAGCTCATTTGTATAAAATGTCGTCAACCCTGCGTTTGAATCTTTTTCTCAGAGAAAGAGGACGTAAAGCGATTACCTTACAGTTGAGAAGAACATACAACACCAGTTGCGGATTAGAATCTTCAAGTTAAAAGCATCTTGAGTCGATCTCTGCCTATCTTATATTTTATCGATTCCGCGTGTCGGATCAAGTGATGGAAGAATTAATCTATTCGCGCATTTTTTATGTGTCTGGATGTATACTTTTTCCATTCACTATTCAATAAGTTCAATAAGTCCTGCGACAGTGATAAATCAATAAGATATATTCTCTAAATCGCAATTAGTAAGAGTATATATATGTCTACCAAGAAATTAAAGACATCCTATACTTCGGAAGGAAAACTGCCATAAAATGATGGGTTTTTGAGATACTGTGTGTGTAAGCAGACCTTCCGCTGATTCAACAACAAAACCCATATAACGAGAGCTTTCGACGTATAAACTGGAATCTACATATGATCCGCTTTGCGATATTCTGTATGCTGACTATGGCAAATAGACGTATGCTGCTTATACAAACATATATTTATTATGCAATATGCATACGAGTATATATTCCGGCATATATAAATAGGAATATGTCAAATACATACTTAAACGTACTCTCGGATATAAAGGCAGACGTCAATTGACTCCAGAACCCCTCCACAATTTCTTATAATGAATTTATCTTTAATAACTAATAACATAATAATCAATAATGGCAAAAACAGTGGAATGTAGCATCGAACATATTGAATAATCTCCTACCTGATGCTCCTACTGTGCATTACTATAATTTCAACGTCCACATGAAAAGCTATCTGCGAGGTTTAAGATTAATATGAAGCAATGTAGAGATTAGCCTCTCATTATCGTGGTACACCATCACGGTAATGCGAAAGATACGGGGGTTTGACGCTTGTCAGTATTTATCAGATTTGGCATTGACTTAATCACCTCCCACAGCACCATCTCTGTAAACGTATCAGGAAGGGTGAAAATATATATATATCAACTCATTTGACTAAAACTTGGAATGCATAATTTTTTTGGCCATCGAAACGAAATCTCGAATTCTTGGCGTGTTCATTATCGTACACACTTGAAGCAAATAAACAAACATAAGCTTTTAATATTGAAAATGTTTATTCGTTGTTTTTCGAATTGGGTAAAGCGAAACAAGCCGAGTGGTCAGCTCTGATTATAGATATAGTCTCAGTGTGTCGATATTAATTCAACTTATTTCACTAAAAGTTCAACAAACGATCGATATATATGGCAATGAGCGTCGGAAAATGTATGCTCACTGACTAATGATAATGAATGAACAGAGCATAATTCTACAAGAGAAAGGCTTCACGAGATTATACTGACCATATTTCCCACTGGGCTCGTTCGATTTTTTACAATTCCAAATTTTAATGCTTCAAATCTTTCAACAGAATCCCTGGATAAAGAACAGGGAGAGATAGGAATTTATCGTAATATGGTTATATGGTTTATATGAGTGTTCCATCCACATTCACAGAAATGTTGTATCTGCTTTCACTTGCGAATGTTTCTGTTCAGGGATAAATTCCGTAAAATTATATTGAGAATAGTATCTCGCAGATAGTTTGATCTGTAGATTGATTTTGCGAAAAAAATATACCATGAAGAAGAAGAAAGAGATTTAAGGCCAGCGGACGTTTAAATATTAGTGGGCTTGCGAGTAATTAATTAGCATAAAGTCGCATTACAATGGCGTGCATCAAGCGTCGCTTCGGGTCACGCAACGTGACTCCAACTCTGTGTTCCGCAACGTCACAAGAGGTAGCAATGTTCGTTGCTCCTTCGTCTGTGGCCACCGAGGTGGGCACGTACAACTTTCTGACAGGCGCATCTGTCACGCGACGTAAAAATAGTCAGTAGTAAAACTATAATCCAATAGGCTCACCTTAAGTGTATTCGTCATTCACTTGTGCCCATCGACACCAAGTCATTGTCCCTTTACTAGAAGTCTAATCAATTATTCATGCAAATTCCATCTGGTAGTTTATCAAGAGAAAACGATATATTAAATTTATAATATTTTTACTCAAGTAAAATTACATCCTCTCTAGAAAGAAAGTGGTGTAACGAAATGTCTCGAAAATATCGCATAAATTGTTGCTGCAAACCTGATTAGCCTTTCAGTGACTTGAAGTTATATATATAAGAAGTAAAAGAAAATAATAGCGCGTGTTAGTTTGCAAGTACATGTAAGTAAAGGTCAACTTCATAAACTGCAGAAATCACATTATTGCCATATCTGTGAGAAAGAAGAGTGATTCCTCCTGGTATGAAGCTACAATTGTCGAGTATTAATAAAAGGAAGATAGGTTTTCCGCGACATTTATATATGAAAAGTGCGGCCATCGTTTCCGATGACATGGCAAGTGCGAACCGGCAGGTAATCATAATAAACATGCCTGCTTCTCGAACGACAATAATAAATTTAACGTTTGCAAATGCAACGTGAACGGACTGCTCGCTCTAAATCACTGAAACGATGCATCACTCGACTGGCGTCTCCATCGGCGTCTCTCGCGACTGTATAAATGCAATTTTGCGAGCAAATGGGATGCCTCTGCGTTATTTGTTGACGCAAACGAGCACGCAGCTGATTGAATGTTTGCTTATCCGGGACTTTAATGTAAATCAAAAGCAAAACTCCTAGACGTATATCTTACTTGAATTCAAATTAAGCCATTCAGAAAGAGGATAATTAGCAAAGTAAAACAATTTCGCAACATAGATAATAAATATTTAACTTGATTTGATGTCCCACAGCTTCTATTGAAAGAGAGTGGGCACGTGTGGAATAAAGTAATAAAAGCATACCTTCAAAATGAAACTTGATTTGTATAATGCAAATGAAAATTCAGAGAGAGTCTTTTTGGTACATCAAAAGAGTAAGGGGGTATGACAGTAAACGAGAGTGAATAAAAATACGGACAAAATGGATGTTACATGTCAGAATTTTTATTCATCTTTCAGTTTAAGCGTGGAGTGTGCAATGTGCATATATCCGACTAGTGATATTTTCATGACACTACTTTAAACCTAGAAAAGATCAACGGACGAAAAATCTCCCGTAAAATTCAACATTTTGCATGCCGGCATTGAATGATATTGCGCGGTCGTCGAGTTTCAACATTTCGCGGATTATACATAAAGAGACGTCGGCTTTAAATATTCGGGTCAAGAGATTAAGTACAAAGTGACAAAAGTACTTTCCACAAATTTATAATACACACTGATTTATTTCAATTTTTATTCATATATTTTCCCTTTTTTTGTATGGATTTCTCGCTAAAAATCTGTAGAAAAAAGTCTTTGGCATACTGACATCACTAATCCAATAAATGTGTGCCTCTTCGTTGGTGGCCACGAGCCATATTGGTCGAACACGTCTTTTGCAAAACTCTATAAGAGATAAGCGTGAAAGGGGCAGATATGCGAGTGATGGTGAAGGTTCTGTGGGTGGGATGGGGGGCGGGGGGGGCGTTGAATAAAAGACTCCATTGCCCTCAGGATTATCCTGAGATTTCACAGGATTACAGGCGGGTGCAAGATCAGCCATTGAGTCATACGCTCGTTTACTTCTTTCACGGCAGCCGTACCTTATCCATAACCTTTAAAGCGGGGTAGATAATACTATATATATATATATATGCTCCTTTTTGAAAGTGCTAGTATAAGCTTCTGAATACGTTACTCGCCTCATCATTTGTAATTCGTTGGATATAAAGGAAGATATCAAGTATAAGATAACCCTATTTTTCATATCTCATTCTGCCTCAGAATTTGAACAATAATAGCTTATCTATATCCTTTGTAACTTGAGTAAAATACGATTTATCAAAGATTTCTCATTGCCATCATCTTCCCTTTAAAAATTATATAACCCACTAATAAAAGAAGGAAGACTCGAAGCAGTTCAGATTCGTATGAATTACTGAAGAAGCTGGACTGATTTCAAACTTTTCCAATTCTAGGTTGAGAAGAATCGCCTTTTCTTTTTGGCTTTATGGCAGCAAGATTCGATGATTATCCTCGCATCTCAAGGCGTCTTGAGATGTGGGTTTCGTAAATTTCTTAAGAATTTAATATCGTTTCTCTCACAAGAAAACTTTTGCTTTTGCGGTGGTTGTGAGATAGTTCGCAATTTGCGACACAAGGATAGATAAATACGTAGCCTTCGCTTTGCAATTGCAATTACATTGCGGCTCTGTGGCTGCACATCTTGCGCATGAGTGTGAGGAATACACTTCAGCTATAATGCAGAGAAAGGGCAAAGAGGGTGAAGTAGTTAGGGAGTCAAGAAAAGGAAACGCCGTCAAAATAATAATATTGTAGATATTTGAGGTTGAAGTGTAGAGATATAGAGAGGAGGGAGGAAAAAAAAATTGAAGAAAGGAAATAATAGAAGCTTTGTATGTGAGATTTAGAAGGCCGCTAATATAATATAACCTTGATCTCCACCATACCACCATAACCAGCAATATCTGACAATACGAATTGATAAATCAAGATTCGAAACTTTAAACTAGTACGAAATAAGCCAAATAAACACCGGATAGAGGATTAAATTAGTAATACTAATTGAAACACTTAATTTAAAGAAAGCTGAATAATATCAAAGACAAGAAACAGCTCCTATTAATTCGATATGAAATTTGTATCTCTCTTCGTCTGATCGTTTTAGGATAGTTTCTCAAGTTTATCTCTTAAAACCCTTTCCAGTTTAAGTTAGTCAGTTTCAGATTGAAAACGCTCAGCACCTCGGTACTTCCATTTTATCGCGCACTTAATTTTAACTCGCGAAGTCAATTTTCATTACGTATAGTTATTTCATCGAGCTTGATTACAAAATTATTATTAATAGGATTTTCGCCACCATAGTGACTAATTTTAATTATAGAAAATATAAAGTCACGTCATTTATCAGAAGTTATTTTTTTTATTTGTTATGCTTTTCAAAAAATTCTGACTGCCATTTGACTCAAATTTCAAAAACTTTTCCAAGCGCTTCAGTAGGACTACTAGAGTGCGGAAAAAATCAGAATTGAGTCACCTCCCAAGTTTAGTACAAAAAATTGGCACGTGTCAACTGTTATTGTGTAAAAAAAGAGCAAAAACACAAACAATGTTTTTCACCACAATGCGAACAAAAGGTATATCTAGGGAGGGTTGGAAAAAATCCCCTGCGCTGGAAATGGTGAAGAGTCGTCGAAAAAGGTACTAGTTAAACCGGAAAACTGTCAAGGGACTGACACGAAAAATGGTCCCTTCATGGTAAATTTTCCACAGTGGAATAAAAGCTCGGAAGTTGGCACGAACGAAGACAATTATGCGGTCGAGCAATTTTTTTTATTTCACTTTTTTATGGGAACGGAAGCAGGTGGAAAATGGAAATATCTTCTCTGCATTACAAATATATTCCTCCGCATTTAATTCCGCCCGATTCGAATCTGATGATGAAGGGCCCCATTGTCATACAATCGATGTCGTAGATTAATCCCCCGAAGTGAAATTTAATTTTCAAATTTAATAAAGCATCGAACAATGTACTTCTAATAAATCTACTTCCATAATTAAATATTTCTAATAAATATTTCAAGAGACGTAATCGAGATTTCTTTGATGAATCGTCAATGACTCAAAGGACTTTATGCCAAAGAGATGTGTAAATAAGTCAGGGGAACAAAGGCGATATCTGAACAGGGTATCAATCTTCGAAGATTTTCAATAGGATATAGAACATCTTCATGTCTTTATGATCATGATTGGTGTAGAGTTTAACAGACATTAAAAATGTCACTCAACTTTTTATGGAGAAAATATATCTATAGGTCAACATATAAAGCTCTCGTTTCTGGTCCCGCGTAAATAAAATGAAAAGTGCCCAGCGATATCGAAAAGAATATAAGAATGGTGAATTTTAAACCATTTTACATTGATGATGATATTTCTCGCTAATGGACTTTACATTATTAAAGAGTTTCCCAATGACAGATAAATATTATCTCGGACGTAAATTCTCTTTATAATGAATTTAAGATCAATTAAATCTCTGAACAAAGCCAGCTTTTTCTTTTGCTAAATATTGGGACTGGAATCTTATTTACTGCCTGAATTTAATTTTGAACCGAGTTACGTTTATAATTCATCAGAAGATATTAAATAACACGAAATAGGATTTTCTTTTGTGAATACATTTTCTCCCAGATGTTTCGTATTTTAATTTAAAAGCAATTTCTCAGTGAAAAATTGAATTGAGCTTAAAAAAGTGGCCCGAGGTTCTAATCTTTTAATCCAGTGAAGAAGCTTATATTGATTGTCAGCTGAGTAAGCAGATCAGCGTGGAGGTTAAGGGATTGACAGCCACATGTCCAAGCATTATCTGCATTATTTTTTTCTAATTTTTTCATTTAGACATGATTTTGATAAATCGGAGAGTCTAAAGACACATGTTCTCCATTATATTAGGGACTCTTCAGCAATATAAGAAAGCAAAAACCAAATAAATCTTTTGCTCTTTCATTGCATTAGCCCAAAATTCTGTCAGCAGAAAATAAGAAATATTAATATTGCATTGTGCAGGTGCCAGCGCTGATCGCACCATTCTTTTTGGACTTTCTTGATTATAACTGGATTACTTCTATTCTTATTAAAACTTGCATTTATGCACTTACGAAATTGTTGCAGTTTGGAAGCTTAGCATAAGTATAACAAGAAATATACCTGAAACAAAAAAGAAAAGCGACATTGAAATATTAGATAGACATGAGTATAGTCAGAAAAGAAGGGGAAACCGCGCCGTATAAGAAAGAAGGAACATTAGGATGTTTCTATAATATTGATTACGCTTTCATGTTTTCCTTTAGAGAAATATGTGTCTGAATGGTGTAATCCGTCAAGGAATTTGTATTGTAGTTTCTTCATTGCCCAAGAAACTTTCTCGATAAAATCACAAACAAGTCCTCTGAGAGAGGGTAGCTTGGCCCTATGTACATGGAACATATATAACTTAGGGTATACAGTACAGTAGTAACCAGAGATTCAATCGTTGTAGAAGTCTTTACTCCCTTGAGTTATAATAATTGCATAACAGAGCAAAAGCAGAGTTCGCAACACAAGGTAGACCGTGTATTGTTAGTCTAATTACAAAACCGCAAGTTGTGCCAGAATGTTTCGAAGCAAAAGCAGTATGGAGAGAATCAAACAACATCAAAATTCAGAACTGCAATTGTGTCTTTACTATCCATGTTCCTCTGGACAAATGTCAATACATTTTATTATTGCACATATTCAATAATTTTTCTAATTCTCACATCACTGCATTAATTGGTACAACACATGCATAAACTTTAAAATAAGGATGAAGAATGTTAATCTTTTTCAAATTATTTGACTCAAGATTTAATAATATTTTTATTCTTTTACACTGCTTAAAGAATAATATAAAAATGACATCATATGTAAAAACAGTCACCTGTAAATCTGTTGAAACAGCTGTTGTTAACTGTTACGATTAATAAGGAGAGAATAATCTTTACCATCTGCCTGAACGTTTAATTTTAACTACGAAGAATTGAATCTTCCCAAAAAGAAAATCTCAATGTCATTGGATCATTTACTGATAAAAATTTTTGAATTGCGGAATAATATTTGACAACAAAACCACTACATCACTTGTTCTATTGAGCAAAACTTGTTTTTTAACTTTGAGTGTCACGCCTAGTAGAGTCGCTAGCGGTTGTAATCCTCAGTACTATAGATCTTCAGTAGTATAGTGGTAAGTATCCCCGCCTGTCACGCGGGAGACCGGGGTTCGATTCCCCGCTGGAGAGATTTTTTTTTTAATTTAGCATATTTTTTTTTAAATGATATTGTCTTCCCTGCATTGGCATTATTTTTGCAATTATTTCACTGATTGAATGTATTTACCAAAATTACTAAAGTTGAAAGCAGGATCATATTTTATTTTAGAAGGAAAGAATGAATATAGAATTTTAGCTCATAAGTTTGTGCGTATTTTAGGAACTAGAAATGCAAAGGTGTTATTGATATTTTGAGGAGAGCTTCCTATTCAATATTTCAAATTATTCAATATTTCCGAACATTTTCTAAAGTAAAAGTTTTATTTTAACGCGTTTCAATTCATTGTTGAAAGTAAAGTTTTATTATATTAACTATTTCTCAAGAAAAAAACCAGATTATTTGGTTCCTGATAACAAAGATAGAAGCATACACTTATACTTGAAGGCCATCCACAACCTCATAATATTAGTCTGCATATTTTATTCCTTTACTATCTTTTATAACTTCACTTCACGCCTTATTATTACAAATTCTCTTCATGGTCATAAAACCTGAGTAGTGAGCACGGCAACCATGCAGGCAGAATTCCTTCACAGAACTGGTTTGCTCTAAATATAAATATAAGCAAATATTTTGCTTCCAACAACTTGATTTCAATAAGTTGAATTTCAACAACAAGCATCGGTGGTTCAGTGGTAGAATGCTCGCCTGCCACGCGGGCGGCCCGGGTTCGATTCCCGGCCGATGCATACTTTTTCTAATTTTATTGAATTTTTTTTTTCAATATTTAATTATGTTTTCTAGGATTCCAGTGAAAAGAGTTTAACCTATAAAAGAAAAAAAAAGCCGCAAAATATTTTAGATGGGAATTTTACGAAAAAAAATTCGTGATATGTTTCAGAAAATTAAGGCGGAAGTTTATAACAGGGAAGACTGAGCATTTGAAATTGCATAATTTTATAGACAGACGCCTGACTGTAAAACGGGATTTTAGTTGGATGTGCACGTGAGTTTCCGGAAGGAGCAACAAGAGATTAACGTAACCCACGTTTATGCGCGACTACGCACACAAACATGAATAGGTGAGACATGTGTGTGCATCAATACTAAAACTAGTGAGTGCCATTGTCGCTGTAATCCGACGTTTTAGCGTGACATAATTTGTCATGGCGTTATCTACGATAAAACGCCAACGCATGATTCCAGTGGTTGCAACCAATGATTCGAACATACTATGACACATCGAAATTGTGTTTCAAACAGTGATAAAATATTTTAATGTTGTAGAGTATAGTGCATGCCTAGAAATTGAAGAATATATTCGAATATTACTCCGAAATTCCTCAAAATGTTTACACCACTCGTGATATGCCAAACAGAACATGTATTTAATAAAGTTTATCTAATTCATTTAAATGAAATGTATGACACTAATCGACTGAATCTTATACATGGTGAAATAACTGCATTCATCCAATCGTAATAAAAAACTAGAGTATTCTTGCAACGACTTCATTTTGATATGCATCATCAATTTCACAAACACTTAATAGACACACACGCAAGTTCCGCATTTCATCGCTTAAGATCTACATTAATTATTCGCTCGGGAGGGTTTGGCCTCTCGTTCGCATGCTAACGAATAATTTGCCATATTAATGATTCACAAGAGACGCTTACGACAAATTCATAAGTTGCGCGCTCGAATGGACATAAAAGAGTGGTGTGCTTTAATGCGTGTAGAACTTTAAATTGCACATTTGCACTCTAAATTGTGGAGAACTATCAAAGACTGCTCTTATCGAGATTCATTTTTTATACAATCTTAAAAATCTCTCTGAAATGTAAAGCAATTGCCAAAAAAAGGTGATTTTTTAAATAAAAATAGGTGACAAATCCAAAATATACGTGAAAAAATGTGAATAAATGACCCCTGTGATGTTTGCGAATAAACATTTTTCAATTCCTGGTATTTTAATGTAAATCTTCATGATAATATATTGATTTTTTCAAATTAAAATGCACCAACCATCATTTCGCAGAATTACCAACAGATTTCGTTAATTCATAACTATAGGATATATTTTTTATTTTTCAGCAATCACGCTTGTGAAATAAATTATATAGATACACGTCGCTTAATTGGTCTATGCGAGTGAATTGCTCTTTTGCAGATAGATTTCCCGGGGCTCAAATGAGTGCGATCGATCTTTGAAGTCTGTATCGATAAGTCTGTTTACCATCGACACTATATCGCGCATCGTTAACTCCTAGTCTCTCGTTAACGTGTTACAGCGCGCTTTGGCACTCAGTTACGTAATTAAGCAAGTAGCTCACCACACTGATCGGTTGCCTGAGGTATCTAATCTTGCCTGTTTCAGCGGCTTTGTTTATGCTTTTTTATAAATTGCCATCAGGAAGAAACTAACGACATACTGATCACTCTTCCAATATGTTAGCCAAGAAAAAGAGAGTAATGTTCTATGATTACTAGTTACACTTCCATACTATAAAAGGCACTATCAATGAATAACACCACTTCAACCAGTAATTACTATCAGCTAATAGGTACTATGAAAACATGCGAGTGTTTGCAATGTGTCCAGATGAATCTTTTATATATTTCTAAAGAAAAATAGAAAATAGTTATATAGTAATATATAATTGATAAAACATAATTGGCAATATATCGGCAGTTTGTATATGACAATTATTTTTCTGTGTTCTTCGTAACACTTGCGCTTCTTTTGTTCTCGAAAATTAAAAAAAAAAACTCAAATTCTCTTTAGAGGACTAAATTCTTCTTTTCACACGCACCATGTGTGAAAATAAAGTATATCTACTCTCAAAGTCAAAGCCGTCTGCGAGCAATGGCGCGGATTTGATTAATTCATGGAGTTGTTGTCGGGTTTGGACTGGAAAAGGTTTGCGTAACTTTAATGGGCTTAACAAGGTTCTGCGGCAAAAAGGGGTAAACAGTGGTAAGCTCCGTGTGAGCCTTTGACGACGCAACGTGTACACGGTTTTGTCATAAATTTTCATTTCCTCGCCACGTGAAACACTACTTTTATCACACCAAGCTTTTATCGAAGCTCCGTCGATCAGGTAAATTTACGTTCCGGTGCTTACAGCAGTTTCAGTGCAACGCTGCAGTGAAATGAGTAAAAGATAATAGCTGATAATAGTAAAAGAAAATAACAAAATATAACCTAGAGTTTTAGATACACATTGACAACATATAGTTTAGCAATTTTGAAATTGTTAAATTCATAACTACAAATATATAAAGTAGTCATCAAATTAATGGATGATACTTACTTTTTGAATTAAAGTTCAGTTGCTGATTACTACATCTTTCAGTGCACCCATATCAGTTTATCCCCTGCGGATTATTATGCGATATCTATACAAGGAACTCTCGTGGTTTGTAGGTAGATTTATCATAATTTAACTGCGAGATCAAGCAAGCAGGAAGGTTGAGAAGGTTGAAAGGCGACAGGAGATGGTACGTTCGAAGAAACGAGGGGAATACACACTGAATAGCAGATAAATCAACTGATGACTATACCATGAGAATCAGAAGTATGTTTTTCTCTAACGTGTTTTGCACGTCCTAAGGTATGCAAAAAAAATGGGGATCATTTTAAGAAAGTAGAAAAAAGACTACTAGATAAGAAACCAATTCGGATAAATGCGATCAAAGTTTTCTAAGATCAATAAGAATAAATCATAACTTCCGAAATAAAAGAATGATCCGAGAACAGATAAGGAGAAAACGATCATTGGGAATCTGCGGAAGAGCCAGAATTCAGAAGACTTTGGCAACAGAAGCGAATTTCTATGAGAAAGAAAGTCGTTGCTGATGACTATTTCATTCGAAGAGGAACATTAGAAACAGAAGGTACTGAAGCTAAACCGGTACTAATCGCGAGCTTAGGTACATGTGCACATAACTTGGTTCCCATGACATCAGCTTGCGTTTAACATTTGCATGTTTATTGCCGGACCATCCAATGTTACTACTCTATCTCCCCCTTTTTCTGCACTGCCGATGTCCATCTTTAGCCTATGTGCCAAGGTAGTTAACTCGTGAGTAATCGATGCGAGTACAAACTTGGTCCTATTCTATATCGCGTAAACCAGGGAAAGTCTATATAGTAACCGATGAGCAGAGATGTATGTTCATCCCTTTTGAGAATTGAAATATGCAGAGTAAAGCTTGCATAATGGATTGGTCAGTGTTTTCGTATGGAAATACACATTGTTAGAAACCTAGACTTCTACCTTTCGCGAGAAGGAAGACATGGAAGGGGCGAACGAACCTCAGAAAAAAGGAAAACTTCGATTATTAATAAAAAATAATTATTATCATTGAAAGAACAATTTAAAAACTGACCACTCTGGGAATTGTTTGGATTACACGTACACATTCTGCTTCCTTAGGAGGTATTAGAAGGTATTTTTTTACAAAAAGAAAAATGAACATGATCTTTTAACTGTAACTTACTACGATGCACTAGTATTAGCATTAGCATAATTATCACAAGAAATGTATATTAGAAAAGCGTACAAGAAAAGCAAATAAGAAGATGATTGTAATGACATATAATTGCTGAGGAGAGTACAAGCATTGTAAGTAGAATTTATATGTGATAAAGATCATCTACTGCGGTGAATAATTCTAAGCAGTTTAATCTGCTTGTATTACATATTGAGATAATGACAGAGTTGTCATCATCTCAAATTATAGCAGAAACCTTAGATTTAGTACAAGGCTCTTTATGATGCAGGAAGGACCTTAAGAGCCAATCTTAAACTTCATATAGTATACAGAGAATATACAAAAAGTATACAGAAAGAGTTCCGAAAGTGCTCACAATATGTACCTATATATGGTTACATTACATATTTTCTTCCAGTCATAGCTTTTTAAGATTCGCAAAAATGGACCTCGAAAAGTTATTCTAAAAATTGAATCTTATACGCTGGGTTTCAATAAGTCTCAAACTGTCAATAAAAATCAAATCAAGCTTATCGATTCATCAGAATATTTCAGTGCTCGTAAATCAAAGAGAACCGTATTCTTCTTGGAGAATAAAAAACGGTAACACTTGCAATTACTGGAAGTAAAATACAAGAGCATTATGAAAAAGTATAAGAAAGTGGAGAAAGGAAGACAAAAGATCAGTAGATGACAAGTTTTGGAAGGAAAAGGTGATATTGCTGCGATTCCTTATTTCGTTTCAGTTTCCTTTATTGCGCGCGTGAATGGCCCAAGATGAGTTTTCCGCTAGTTGTTTTCATCCAATAAGCGTGCGCCAAGAACAATAAGACTGAAGTTCAGCGTCCTGTAGATTCGATTATAGTCAACACGTGAAACTGGTTCTCCGCACGTGACCGAAATTCGAATGATAAGTGTTAAACGTAAAGCACGGAAGAAGAGTGCAAAACAGAATTAGCGAAAAAAACCATTAGCTGTCAAACCTACACGTGTCGCATAAGCATTCTCTTAAGGAAGATGAAACAAGAAAAAATGGAACGAAAAATTCAAAACATACAGCAGTTTTCTGAGTAAAGGTTTGCAATGGAAGGAATAATTATTTAATGTTAAAGTTGATTTGTAAGAAGAAGATTAATAAATAAATTTGAAAATTAACTCCGAGATATAAAAGATAAAGGATATCAGTAGAATATAATTAAAATGCTCTTTAGTGGATTTTTAGAATATGCTGAGGGAAAATATATAGAAAACATAAAAATGTGGATATAAAAACTCTTCAGATTTAACATGTCAAAGGACAATGTATCTCTAGAAATTATATATATAATGTCCAGTGCACTCTGACGAATGTATTTCCTCCTAGTAGCTTGGATTATTTGTAAGTACTCACAGTCGTAAGGATAAACCTCAAAGCCATATTTGCGGTTTACGGAAGGATTCGTCGAAAGGAGCATTTGCAGGGTGGTTGCCATTTTGCCATCGACGTTTATACTGCTTCTCAGCATGTGGGCAGATACTCGTAAACGTACACGTTTTTACAGCAAGTACCCTCTGGGAGAATACCGCAGAGTCTGGACCGCGAAAGGGTAACGGCCATTTGCAAAAGAGACCTTTTTGTTGAAAACTCTATTTGCAACGATCCAACAACCGAGACTCGAGACGTTGCAAAAATTCTCGCAGCGCATCGTAACTGAAAAGTTTGCCGAGAGGATAATTGAAATTGCGTTACATCAGGATGCTTTCTCGAATTGTTTACCTTCCGAATCGTTGGCAGCAATTACTATTTTTAACTATTACCTATAAGGTTCTAGCGTCTAGCCTGCCATTTTATGTTCAAATTTGTTGAAAGGAGAAACTTTGCACTGTTTTCCAACCTCGTCTTTAGCTTCTAATTTATTCAAATTGACATGTTAATTTCTCAAGTTCCATTAAATATTTTTAAATTCCTCGAAATCTAAACAATCTTTAAATTCTTTCAAAGTTTTTAAACAAACATCTTAGAATCGCTTTGAAATCAAATTACATGTTTTTAATTCCTTGAAATCGAAATAAATTTT
>JAUESI010000003.1:7389845-7411620 GCA_032275145.1 Synergus laeviventris | reverse complement strand
TTCGATAACTTTATTTCGAAAGTCCAAAATTCTAAAATTTTCTCATTACCTCTGCCTATTGGTATATACTATATTCTAAACTTTCAGGAGGTTTGAAATTCCTGTACTATATATAACCCAAGCTCTACTAGTCTACTAACTACGTGATGTAAGTCTCTTGTTGAACGTAAACTGACCTACCGCGGGTACTAAGAATATCTGAGAGTACCGTTAGCGCATGTTATGAACTTTGCGGCCTTTCAAGCAAGGATCGTATAAGCGAATTCTAATTGCAACCGGGACCAAGAGAACACTCGACGATATTCTAAGAGTACAATACATATAGACGTACACACTAATTATAATCGAGAAATTTGCAATCTGAACTATATTTATTCCAACTTGAGAGATATCCATTCATAGAGCAATCTTCACCTGAATTTCCACTGATTCATGATTAGGAGAATTTTAAGATCTCGAGTTTAAAATTCTTTATAGAAAAACGGATTTTAAATGTTGTGGTATTTTAAGAGATTTTGAAGACTTTTGAAAGATATTTTTATTGAATGTTAAGGTTTTTGTAAAAATATTCAAACTCGAGGTTTCTAAAGGAAGAATCGGAATAGTTTAAATTTAAATACATAGAACTTTAAAAGCCCTATAATCATAGAGAATATTGGATAGACCATGTTGGTAGAGTTCAGTGGCCATCAAAGCGAATCTTCCCAAATGGGAGTTTCTACGTGAATGGAGACTACATGGAATTGTGGATCGGCAACGAATCCTCGGATTCTAATTTGATGGTTCAGATGTGAACGATTATAACCCATCCCTTAATCGATGGACTGGACTGCAGGAAAATCCGCTAGTTCACCTATACAACTGCGGCATACGCTCTCGAATACACGAAATTTCTACAATAGGTGACCAACGAATCGTGAATTGATACTTGGAAAAATAATTATCGAGAGCTTTACAGCAATCGCGAACATTACTTCCTCTCATGCCTGCAATTGATAGCATCAAAATTCGTTTCCGTGCGTCAAAAGCAGATAATTTAAAGATTATTCTCAATAACAACAACAATTTTTAAATAAATAAAATAATAATTTAATAAAAAAGTATTTCTTTAATTTCCTGAATTATTATTTTAATAAAAAATTAATTTTTTATTTTTTAGCGGAAATTTTTCAATGCTTTTGGTGTCGAAAATGTTATTTTTCAGGATTTTTCAATATCAAGATAAAACAATATTAAATATGAAAGATATCAAAACAAATAGACCAAAAAAATAATCAAACACTCCAGTTTTTTAATTCACTCGAATTCGGAGAAATTTGTTGTTAAACTTTACATTTTAGACTTTAAAATTTTATTTTTATTTGATTTATTCCTTTAAAACTGGCATGCTTTAGAATAATGTAAAATAGGAATCAACGAGCTTGCTCTGGACTATAATGAACAGAACAAGAGACAAATGACTGCAATCAAATGGTGAGAATTAGCCAATAAAACGATTATGTTTGTATATATACATCGAATCACAATTATTACACTAACCTACACAAACAAAAACACCTTTCCATAGAATTTAAGCCCAGATTTAAACCAAAATTTAGGAGACATGCATTCGGTGGATCTCATTAGAGAACCATTTCATACAAGATTACAATAAAATCACCCCACTTTCCCCTAAACTCTATTCTACAAAAAAGTTCCTTTGAATAATCGAGTTTCAAGAATAATTGAGTGACAGGGGTTCGATTAAATTATCCATTAATTGACTTGATTTTATAAGAGAATATTCAATAAAATGGACTAATTACACTGACTGAATAAAACCAATAATAAAATATGTATTGGTCAAAGAATTACGACTCCGATTGACTTAATTTGCGAAAAGGAAACAAGATATAGATGGACGTTAACGTCAGTTCATGCATTGGATTTGGAGTTTGAAAAAGGATTAAAAATGAACGAAAATCCGGGTAATTCACCCGTATGAATCGAGGCACTTGACGGGTCAATGAATAGATAATAGTGCACTGAACCGTGCTTAAACCTGGAAAAGCACAAACTGACGAGAAAAACTACATCAATCGCTATACGAATGATTAACCGATTTATAAACGTAAAAGTTTCCTACCAGATTTATCTATAGTAAAGTAAAAAATAATTGTAGAGCCGAGAAAAGAAAGGAAATCCAGGTTAACTAATTTAAAAAAAAAAGAAGGAAAAAAGAATAAAAAGAGGGATCCTTAAAAAAAGGTGAAAATTAAAAAGAGAGAAAATATGGGAATACGGGAAGACTTTAACATCTTCAATTTATCTACTTGATATAAAGATAGAGTAGGAAGGTGCTTTAGGGACTAAATTTTAAAAATAGGAGACATTAGGGAATATCAATCTGTGAGGCCCACGCTTCATTTGCGAGAAACACTGTTGAAGCAGTAAATTTCTAATAAGCTTTAGTTTCATATAACTAGAGCCGAAATTAAAAGGAAAAGGTAATATGTATGCATAAAGCATTTCAGAGCAACGAGTGTTCTTTGTCAAACAGGAGCTCATGCATTCAAGTTGTTGATTTATTGAATAACCTGCAAAGCTTACTTGAACCCATTGTGGAGCCTAGTCAGAAGATTTCGCACCGAGTAAACAAATCAGCTTCAGAAGTTCATTATTAGTATCCTCTTCAATCCTATCACTTTTACAACTTGTGCCTTTGTCCACATTTGCATATTTATGAAACTTCACTCGTATGTTAATAGAAGTCCTCAAAGGGATCATTAGAGTTTGATTTGAAAAAATGAAAGTCAGGATTTCCACATCTGTGATTCTAATCTTCAAAAAATAACAAAATAGGATGTTACCAGAATAATTTCCAATTTCTCATAAATATCTCTTTCTTCCTTCCTGGACTTAATATCTAATTAATTTAGATCAAAGAAGAGCGGAAAGATTCATTTCAATTTTTCAATCTTTAAAAAATTCTACTCTACCTCGTAAATCTCTAAAAAAAAAAGTTATTCAGCGCAAAAAACAATTGCATGAATGAGATATGTATTTAACCTGTCAGCACTTTTCAGTGAGAGTTGCTTTATTAACCAGCAATTGTAATATTCCGAGATATGGACACATGTAGTATGCTCAAGGAGTAAAATTATCTCTCAGCAGCAATTCAGGCGATAAAAGCATTTTTATAAAAGTCGTGTGTAGGTATAGGTGAGCTACTCATTTTATCTTAACGACTATATATATATATAGCTTAGTTCAAGTCCAGCGTTTTTATAAAAGCAATTTACATACTGAGTAGCACTGCATTATTTAACTCCTGGTGTCAAGACTCGCTACACAAGTATCGTGATCCAATTATCGAATATCCACTCCCTGATTCTCAATTTCCGGAAGTCGCTTTTCCATTGCTCTAGAGTTCATTCATTCATTTATCCTTTAGAACGAATGGACCATTTATTATTCTCGTAAAAGTAAACAAGGGCTGTTATTTCGAGAAAACTAGTTGTACCGCAAAAACTAGGACCTCGAATAGCGACATTAAACCATAAAATAAACCAAGCTCGTTAATATAGATAGAAACTTTTTCCAATAAATTGCGGTGCAAGTAAGAGTTCAGGAAGCAATCTTAATTCAGCCTACAGTCATTTTTCTTACTGCCATCAAATTGCTTTAAAATTCGAATTCTCGACTACATCGTGAAAATCTAATACGGACCCAACTATAAGTCATGAGGAATATAAAAGTTGATTTACCTCTTTCACTTTGTTCCTTCTCTCCCTGGCGATGGGATCCTTATCCTCTCCTCCGACGATCAATGGATACTTTGGAGCTGGAGCAGGAGGCACAGTTTCATATGTATCCTCATTAACTGGATGAACTAAATATGAACTCGCACTACTAGTATGCACTCGCGAATCACTGCCCACATCGGGTTTTTCAAGTGTTTTCTGTTGTTGGTATTCCTCTTCAATTTTAGCCTGAAATGAAGAACACCAATGTTAATTTATCTTTTTTTTTTAATTCTAATACTATAGTATTCTAATCCAAAAGTCTTTCCTTTCACTCTCAAAGATTTCCAGGCAAGAAGAGCAAAAGACAAAGAGAAAGCTGCTTTCAACTTCTACCTTACCGTTACCACTTGCGGAAAAAAATATCTCGAGCAATTTCCTATCGAGATGCCTATCATCTCTTAAACTAAACATTCCAGAACATCGAAGATATTGACTTAGAAATGAAAGATCGCAATGAATAAATCCCAGTTTAAAATAGTCAGTATTATTTTTTTATGGTCTTACTTGCAGAAATTTGTATTAAATTAAGTTAGTGCTTACAAAAGCCTTTAAATCAATTAGGACAATAATAGAAGGCATGAAAATAGCAAAGAAATAGATTATAATTGTAGTTCCCTGAAAAAAGCCTTCAATGCGTTTATAAATCGTTCAGCGATACAAGAGACTTCCCGCTGGTTTTAATGAGCACGAAAAAATGGCCACAGCTTGCTGAAGCCGTTATAATAATTCAAAATGGTCTACCGATAATCTAGCCGTAGTTATAGGCACAAAACAATCAATAAAATAGTTAGTTTTCAATAGGAAATGATTCTAATCTTGTAGTATATCGAGCATTGAATCTAAAAATAGAAGATACTTTATATTTTAAAAACCATAAATAAGCGATTTTTTTAAACCATGGGCTACGAGATCGAAATAATTTTTAGGCATTTGACCTCGAGAAGTTTTTTATCTTCCAGTCCAAGAAATTATAATTTAAAATACTGATTAAAACTGATGGAAAAAATATTAATAATATATCAGAATATCAGTTCACTCAAGGCCTTGAGCTAAAAAGTATTAATATTCCAACCTATAAAATAGAAAGAGAGAAGTAAAAAAACCAATATAAAAGTAGAACTACTAAAAATAAATTTACATAAAAAATTGTTTTTCGCAATTTTCTAGACAGATTTAAATTATAATTTGCTGCCCATCTGCAGTTAAACTTCGTTATTTTAACTGCAAATGACAATTACGGTACTTTTAGAATGTGCCACGATTCTCAACAGAAGATAAAAAGGTGCTCACTTTGTAAATAAAGTTTAAAGATAAGAAAATCAACGAAAATCTCGAGAATTAAAAAAGACAAGTTTTATGTAGGTCAAAATGCTAGTTAACGTTCACAGCAAAGAAATAAGTGACTCAATTATCGAACAAAAATCCAATTGAAACGAACAAAAAAAGGTAAGATATAAAAAGGCCAGATATGCAAAGAAAATAAAGGAATAAGACGAAAGTTGAATTATAAAACTTGCGGTCCTTGCGGTGTTGCTCATATAAATTTGAAGGTCAACTTCATTTTAAGGTTATGTTGAAAGTCAAGTTTCGACCGTTGCGATTTAAAGAAATAATTTATACCATTATGCATATGTATTTAGCATTTTATTGTAAACCCAATTCATGAAATAGAAAACTCACAACCGAATTATCGATCTGGAGATTCCTTCTCTCTCGTAACACAGACCAAAATAAAAACAAGCAACCACCTGAACCTCGGAATGATTTCGGAGTTTCGGAAAGACCAAGTTTCTTGAAATCGATAATTAAATTGGAGGTTTTCGAAATAAAATAAATAAATAAATATAAAAACACTTGAGGCATGTCATTCTGACCTAAAGTGTCAAGAGCACAAGAGTCTGCCATGTGTGCAAGAATGTAAACATATGAGTATACACAGAACAGAGGAAACGTCAAAGCGCCATGTAAACAAACCAATCCAAGATCTCTGTGAATCTCATTGTCCGACAAAACGAGTAAAAATAAAGCTCCTAGACTTTATTTTTACAATCAATCTCTAACTTATATCATTATTATTTCGATCAAACTTTCACTGGAGAAAGTGCCTTCAGAAAATGAAGTGTTTGAATCGAGCGAAAGGAATGACATTTAGGGCAGAATGTGGGATCGATAAAACCGTCCTGGCTTACCTGTATCTTTTGCTTGTCCTCGATAAGGTGAATATCCTGGCCATTAAAATCATGATGTGCCCCCAGGTCGTTAGGATGAGCACCATAACCTAGAGCACGAGGATCCTTGTGCGGAGGAGCCGGTATCAGGAGTTCCGGACCTGCTTTTTGCATATGTTGATAGACACGATAAACACTGTTAACGGCTGCACCACCCGTACCATTTCGAAAATCGGGTAAAAAGAAAAACGCACCAAAACACACGACACCGAATGTTAAAAACACTAGAAGGATCAGGTACTTTTCGCGAGGACGAAACGACCGACGCGAGAATAACTGTGCCGGGACGCCAGTAACGATTCGTTGATAAGAAGGCAAAATACCGGTAGTTGACGTCGTCATTATTTCTGACTAAATGCGAACACACGTTTGACACACGCGGCCTTTCACGCACGACCCGATGGAACCCGTGTTGTTTCTCTTCTTCGCGATCCGTCATACGCCATTATAATAATTGGCGACACCGACCCGCAACCTAGTGGCCATTTCGCGAAACTGTGAATGGTGGCGGATAAATTTCAAAGTTCGAACGTCGTCTCGGTTGCTAAAGCAGTATTTAAAACAGTTTAATTTTTTTATAAATGTTTGAAATACCAGGAAATACTAAGTGAATTTTAGTTTTTGTAAAATCAGGATATCTAGCAATTCTCTGAAACGAAATTTAAGCTTGTCTCGACTAAAAAATTGAGGCTTTCGATCCTGAAAAATGTTTTATTTTAAATGATGCAAACTAAACTTTGTTAACATTATAGAATGACGAATTATTAATTTTTTTTTAGAATTGCTAAGTCAAATAATGATAATAATCAATTAGACTATTGCTGCAGTGCATATTGCCAAACAAAAGGTAATTCGAAATAATAATAATAATTCTAAATTCCCAATTCATTCTTCTAATGAATTGGAAATACTTCGTTCCTCTTTTATTTTACGAATATATGAGGAATAAGAATGAATAGATTGAGTGATATTTTAAAAGCTACCGAATTCCAATCACAAATTGTTGAGGCACACCCACTGTTTAGCCACAATTACATTTACATTCTTACTTTTACAATAAAAAGTTAAAAAATTTGGCACCTTCCAATTTAAAACAATATTTCAGTAAACAGTTCAACTGTTTTTTTGCTTCCATCAATTTATAATTATTATATTAACAACTAGAAGAAATTAAAAATACTTTAAGTAAAACATAATTTTAAAAAATTCTAATAAAATATTCAAATATTTTAAAAGGAGTTACTTTCTCGCGAACCAAAGAAATGCGATTCCTGAGCTAGTTTTGATCAAAAGAACAAAAATGAATATTATAAATACAACCTGTTCCACTGCCATTGTGACCCATTCATTCCTGGCATATTTGGAAACAGGAGGAATTGAAACGTTCACTTACCTTTACTACTGTCCCACGTCGTAACGATGGCAGCATGTCTTCAGGCCGATCCCTAGAGATCCCTTCTCTTCTATAGACTTCTCCGAAGACCAGGGATATTGCAGGGGCCAGTTTTTCTTCGGTTCCTTCTGTCATCAGCTTGAATTAAACCTGAAAAATTAAAGGTTTAATAAATTGCCAAAAAAAGTATTCCGAAATTAAGTTAAACTCTCAAAAGCCAACAAGCATTAAATATTTATGGACAAACTGTTAGAATTTAAATATTTGCATCAAAATGCTGTAAATATTTCAGAAAAATACAACAAAATTAGAAAATTCTTCGCTTTTGACATAAAATTCAAATTGTTTAAAATCTGTTTGATTCTTAGAATAAAATATTGTTTTATAATATTTTAATTGACTTACATATCAATTATTTCATCACGGATTATAATTTATAGATGATTTCTTAATATAACTTACCCGGCCATGAATGGATTAGCTTGCAGCTTGTCCTTTTTAGTCACGAAGTAAATCGTCCATATTCTTTGCTAATCAGACATATTTTACCACTTCTTTATTCACTCACGTAGACTGTGTCAGATTCCGTTGCAATCGGTTTTTCGAACATATTCTTTTTTGATCCTGAAATTAACCATGAGAGATCATGATTATTTATACTTGTAAAATTAAAATGAGAGTTCAAGTCTAAAACTTATTAATATCGAAAAAGAAATTAATGTATAAATTCCAGTTTAGTACAAAACGCTATATAACAGCGAAATTGTTCATTTGAATAAAACATTAAAAAGTTAAAACATGGTTAAATATTAACAGCGAATTTAGAGAAATGAGAGAATAACGAACAATTTATATATTGTTTATTAAAAATACTTCAAATATTTCATACGATAGTCTTTTCAATTTTTTCTCTCGCGAATTTCATAAAACTACTCCAGCATGCAAAAAATTATACCTCGATCGACACCCGATTAAATATTTTAGCTCTGGATCGCCAATTGGAGGTCAATTGCTGTCAAGCAATTAAAAATTTTGGAACTTAACGAAAAAACTCATGGTTTGACGAAAATCAACTACAATTATTTATGTTGAATCCGATAATTATCTGTGTCAACAAACAGAGAGCATGAGCATGATCGACGAATGTACCTGTGTGTACCTGAAATGGCGGCTTTTATACTCCGTAGTTCAAATTATTTTATGAATACTGAATACAAAGGGCAAAGTTTTGACTTTAGTGGTGGTGGATGGAAATTGCGCGGGAACATTTTTTAGGCGGTACTTCTAAGAAGCAAATTAATTATAATAAAACTTGTAGACAATTTTAAGCAGTGAGAAAATGTACAAAAATATTATAAAATATAGAAATGTAATCATTATTTTTGTATATCCAAAATTTTGGCGAGAAAATTACGATTACCAGAAAAAACGATTTGACTTTGTCGTCTTTGTCCGCAACGACACAATTAGTAATGTAATCACGGTAATCACAAACCTAATCCAACTGAATATTCAATACACTCAACTTTATGGTGGCGACTCTAGGGAATCTAGGCGATTTTTCCGAGGACTTTTCTACGCATAAAAGTGCGGTTCAAAGGGTTCAAAGAGGCGATATACAGATACACGATCCTGAGTTTGTTAACTGAATTCGCGGTCCGATTAATGGCCGCCCGGTCCCGAGGCCGACCAATAATCGGAAGTTGAGTGTATTTCTATTCAAAACCGTTAATCGGTGGTTACAATAATTAGCATTCAAATTTTAAAACTTATGCGAATATGCAATTTAATTAAGAGAACACTTGTAATTCGACGAAAATCGGCCACAATTTACTAAAAATCGGATAATTCTCAGGGGGTTGGGGTGGCGCAAAAAGGATATTTTTTGCGGCATTTTTATAATATGGAGATGAATTATAATAAAATAAACATTAATAGGACTCAGCATACGTACATAAATTATAGAATAGGAAATGAGACACTTATTTAGATATATATTTTAGTAATTTGTGAAGAAGTTATTCATTGTTGTAAACATTTAAATAAACCGTAGAGCATTCTGGGTAGTCCTTATCTTAAATGTTTATGTGTGTGGGAAAATTTAAATTCGTTAAAAAATTCTAATTAATGGAAAATTTTTAATTAAAAGTAAATAATGTAAAAGCATTAAGAAATTATTTATTTTAAACCTTTCAATTATTTTTAGGTGGAGTAAAAAGAAAATAGAAAATTATTTTTAAAGGGCGATTTATTTCAAATATGGTATGGGTTGTAGGAGGGAAAGTATTTTTAAAACAAAATACTCGTGCATAAAGTATAAACCGACAAATTTGTACATTGCACTAGCACATAAAAGATATTTCACAAAATAGTACAAAAGCATAACTTTAACGCTCGCATAAACATAAAATAAATTCTAAGCTTGTTCAGAGATCATATTCCTTCCACTCCTTGAGTATAATATTCGAAACTTATATTCGCAAAACACTCTCGTCACTTTTACTAATCCAAAATTTTCTCATTAATAATCATTTTTCACTCTCAATAAAAATTTTGACTCAAATAATTTAAAACCAGTGACTCGAAATCGGCGACTCATTAAATTTTGCGTTCGAAGACAAATAAGGAAATACGAATAAGTACGAATAATAACTCGCCAGTTATTCTAATTAACTTTTGACATAACGTCGAATATAGAATCTAACATATAAATTCCTATGTAGCAACTTCTAATATCACAATCGAGACATTTATGTCTTACAATATAGAAATATCGCATTTCTGTTTGCACGAAAACTTAACAGTAACGATAAGTAGATGAACATTTTTACGAAAAAAGTTCGTAGATTACTCTACGAATTTGTACAGCAACTTAAGTAGTAACCGCTTCTAATACTTTATATACACTCAACTTTAATGCCGTGACTCAAGTTCTGTCTGCTGTCAAAATATGGCTGCAATATCGACGAATCGATATAAATTCTCGTGTTCAAAACTTAAGCTCAATACAATCAATACTTAATTCAGTACGAGCAATACTTAAATTGAATACTTAACTTCAATACTCTCAATACTTAAACGCAAACGCTCTGCTGAGTGATACAATGAAATAGACTTTCTCTATTCTACATATTACTTACTCTAGTATACATAAACATGAGTCATAAATTGAATTCCGACAATCGACGATAAATACAATTCTAGCTGCATATTGAAGGGTTTTCTTATACTTTTATCTAAATCTACGTTTGTACATTAAGAGAGTCGCAGTACCCTACATTACAAATTAAAGTCAAACACTAAAATCAAAATAAAGAATTAAAATTTGAAAAGTAAAACAAGTGCGCAACATTAAGTACCACGTCTGTAAATATCAAAAGCAGTAATGGCAATCTTAATTCTTAAGTCGGAAACGCGACATATAAAATTCACAGTCAGTACAATAAATTGCTGGTTGGGCGACATTCTTCTTTCCACAAAGGTGGCAAGGCTTTACTCCTGCAGGAACTGTAGGTGTCTTTTGCAAAGATGGTGTCGCTTGAGTTACAGCGGAAGCATTTTTTACCACATTCTGGAAGTGAATCTGCTTATTCTTAGGAACAGGTGGATGCTGATAAGTCGGATATTTCATATTCGACTGGATCTGTCCATTTTGAAGAGGATTGGGATACGTTTGATTGGGTGCCAGGATATTTTGCTGTTCAAATTTCTGAGGTGGTCTTTGATAATTTTCGATCCTCTGTTGGTAGCCATTTTGTGAGACCTGCTGTTGCTGCTGTTGTTGTTGTTGTTGTTGTTGTTGCTGTTGTTGATGCTGCTGATGTTGATGCTGCTGTTGTTGGTATTGAGCACTTGGAGTTGGTGGTGGCTGGTACTGTGGTAGCGATTGATTGGATCTTTGCTGAGGCACCGTTTGGTATGGATGACTCTGATAAGAAGCATGAGTATATTGACCCTGGGTTGTGAATTGCTGGTAAGGATTCGGCGATTGATTCGCAGGGTAGGTGAACTGCTGCTGGGGATGTTGAACAGTGATTGGACTCGAGTGATTTGAATTTATACTCCCGTTTTGACTACCGTTCAGACTTCCGGGATGTCCCAAATTTTGATTAGCTATCCTCTGATTCAAACTAGCTTGCTGTTGAGTTGTGAGTTGTTGCTGGTTGATTTGCTTGTTCATTTGATTGTGTTGTTGCTCCAACTGGTAGTAAGTCTGATAGCCATTTTTGGCACAGGCCTTCTGCTGATTTCCATTCTGAGGAGAGTTGTGCATCTGAACAGTGAAAGGACTTGCAGGTTTCTGTTGAGAAAGAGGCATCCCCTGGTTTCTAGGATGAGCAGTCTGCGTCTGAGGATATCCCAGATGCATAAACGGGGGAAATCCATTTTGCGAGTACCTTATCTGCTGTTGCAGCTGGGGCGAGTAAGAAGTGGGAGTCTTTGCTGCATTTGACTGACTGGGGTAGGCTTCCCTAATCATATCCTGACCCTCGCTTCCGTAGGATCCATAAGCAGTCTTAATCTCGGGAAGAGATCCGACAGAGTCGTTGGAGTTTTGCCTTGCGAAAGTTGGCCTGGTTTCAGCAATTGAAACAGGGTTGACACTCCTGAGTTGGTCCTGGAAGGGAGTCGCAGGAATGCTGTCAGCCTCGCTTTTGAGTGGAAGAGTGTGCTGTTGGAACTTCGTTGTGCTGTTCTCCCGATTCTGCTCAGCTTCTTGGAGACTTCTGATTTCTCGCAAGACCTTTGCAGTCTCGGGTTTATTCATCGCAGAACGGAGAACTCTTTCCAAGATTGGGTTCGGGATGTGGGAATCCTTTTCATCGTCTTCAGCTGTTGCGACGAGGACGACCTGATCACAGAAGGAGACGCTCTTTTTTTTGCCGATTCGTCGCTTTGTCTTCCGAGGCGCGATGTCATCTTCATTTGGAAGTATCGTCGTATTCTGGATTGTATTCTGCATCGCAACTTCGCTGATGTCATCTTCTGGATAATCGATTGGAAGCCCATTCTCGTGAGGAAGAGTGAGAGACATAGAGAGAATAGCTGCGTTGAGTCCACTTTCTTGAGCTGGAAGAGCGGTGATGAAGTTGGAGGAGTTGGTATCGAAATTCTTGTTCTGATTCGGAATCTGACTGAGTTGTACTTGATTCTGCATTTGACATTGCATCTGATTCTGCAACTGAGCGAGAATCTGACTTTGCAATTGATTTTGGTTATCAATATTCAGAACTTCTTGAGAAGCATCCATGATCGGCGAAGGTGTTGCGCCATTCGACGAATGGATCTTAGCTTGCTCAGCTTTTGGAGCTGATGTCTTAATCTGCTCGAATTTAGCGGCCATATCCTTCACAGAAGACGTCACGACTCTGGGACAGTCCGTAACATCCCGACCTTGATCGAAAGATGCACCGATTGTGCTCATCATCAAGTCGCTTGTTCTCCTCGCAACAGTGCCTCCTTGAATTTGCGCGACGGAACTAGCCCTAACTTTGGGAATATCCTGTTCAATCATGGCTTGCTTCTTTATCTTCATCTCCGCTTGTTTGGCCTGTAGTTCCCTCAGCCAAGTCTCACTAGCAGCCTTATCCTCGGCATCTTGAGAATCTAGCCTCCTATCTTTCGATGATTCCGCAGCGAGCATCTGATCCCTCTTGAGTTGTAGCTGCGCTAATAAACTGCTGATCTGCTGCGCCTCTGACTGTTGACCTTGCGAATTCTTAACCTGGTCCTCAATTGGTGGAGGAGGTGGTGGAAAATCTTCACTAGGCTGTCTCGAGTGCGAAACTGAAGGAATCACAGGATAGGGTGGTGGTGGGAACTCTTCGCTGGGTTGTCTTGAGTGAGACCCATTTCCATTTTCAGGATAAGGTGGAAGGGACTCGGGCTGTTTGACAGGGCTTTGTTCGCTGTGGACATCTGCACGAGTCACGACAAATGTTGGCTCGTAGAGAATTCCATTAGCATATTGCACGACATCATCTTGTATCCTCGGCTTGCTGTTGTAATTCATCTGAGAAGTGGTAGTCACACTGGATTCATTCATTCCATAATTTGGAATGAAGGGGAGAGAATGCGGTTCTAATGAGTAATCCGCGTAGTTAGAGTTTCTGTTCGCCTGATTTCCGTGATTTGAATTCACGTGACTCCAGTAAGCATTCTTTTGTTCCTGAGACGAACTCGTGTTGCACTGTCCGTCGGATAGTGGGTACAGAGACTTGTCAGTTTGCTCGCTTCGCACTTCTCCCGAACACTTAGACTTGCTAAGTTGAGAAGTGGTCCTGAGTGGAGGTGGTGGAGGGACCTTCGCAACGTGCAGAACTTTGCCAGCGCTGCCGTGGAAGCTCTTCCTCATCAGGCGACTTCTCTCTAAATTCGGGTTTCCAGTGCTACCATTACCACTTCCAGAAAATTCCAAGTGTCCTTCGGATAGGTATCCACTAAGAGACTGAGCCACATCAGTGCCTTTGAGTCCCAAACTCGAATCATCAACAGACTGCTTCGGCAAAGTGTTGGAAGTACTAGTAGTATTGACTGGCTGTCCGTCTGTACCTTCTCTCAAATCTGGCATGCTTCTATTCTTCCTCTTGATTAATCCACCCATTAAGAGTTTTCTTCTGATTTTGTGTTGCTTCTTTCCTTTCTGATCAACTCCAGTGCCAGCTTGTTGGTTCTTAGCTGCTGTTTCGCTCTCCTTCTTCTCGACTTTTGCATTCTTCGCTGCTGGCGAAGGTCGAGAGGGCGCAATCGAAAAGTCCTTCGAGGCGTTCTTGTTCCTTTCTTCACTTCGCGCTCGTTTCTTGTCCTTCTTGTCATCATCACAGCGTTTCGCTCTGCCAAAAAGTCCAGTTCTTTGCGTTGGACGATCGTACAACATGTACTCTTCATCTTCAATCGCATTGACTACTGAGGGTTTAGTTCGCAAACTCTTTTTCTTAGGAAGAGTCGCGTAGATCTCGATGGTTTTGGCAACTGGCTTGTCCATAACTGCTGGCATGTTTACTAAAAGTTCTCGACTGTTTTGCCGCGAGTGGTTTCCCTTGTCTCGAGAACTTTGGCGTGAGTGTTGACCAGATTTGCTGTTCTCCCGTGAGTGTCTGCCTTCAAGTGCTCCGTCTGAAAACAAATACAAATTCTCGTTAGCTTAGGAGACTTTAAGGACTCTCAACAAATTTTTAGAATCTCGGCAATTACCTTCTTTATCTCCATTAGCGATTGCCTCTTCCTGAAGAATCCTCCTGTGCAAACTTCTTGTTCTCATGACACAAGTGTTGTGCTTCATCCTTGCTATTTTAATCGTCTGGGGATTATTGTAAGGTGCGTCCATGGCAGCTCTAGCTTTGCTGCTTGCTGCAGTACAAAGAGCCTGAGCTGTCACGAGATCTCCAGCGTCTTCTGCAGCTCTGGAAGAGTCTAGAAGTGCATCTGTTTCTTTGCAAAGACGTTCGCAATCATCTCCTGACTGAGGATGGTATCCTTCCGGAATTTGCGCAAGCTAACAATAAGCATTTGAGTTACAAATTGATCATTTTTCTCAGGTATATATGAATATTTTTTTAACTATAATTTGACAACATACCTGTAGATTGTGCTTCAGTCCCTGTTGGAGTGGAAGGCTATCAGTGGAAGAAAGAGAATACGAATCGTAACCCGCATCATAATGACCGCTGCTACTGCTCGATAATTCTCCAGATTTGCTTGTAGGACTTTTGGGAACTCCAGTGTTCCTTTGAACTTTATTCACTATATATAAGTATGGATTTTCCATAGTAGTCGAGGAACTCGAAGAAGCGCTGTTTCGGTCTCCGGACCAGTTCCCAGAATCTCGTCTCCTGGGGACGTTGAGGTGATCTGGAATATTGATTCCGTCCTGCGGTGCCGATCCAGCGCTCAAACTTCTTGTCAGCTGCATCTGTTGCTTCTTCTGCTGTTGCATAACATTCTCAACGGCTCTTCGACTGATGTATTTTGAATCTGGGTCTCCATCAACTGCATCCACGCTCTGAAAAACGATCACGAGAATTTATATCAGGAATTATTTAATTCTAAATCCGAGAAATAAATACAGAATAATTCGAGCAGATTAATTACCTGATTACCGAAGATGTTGTTTTGTATTTCAGTCAGGTTCTGATAGTCGCTGTAGTTTCTGCGCTGAGTATAAATGTGAGGAGGACTGTCGGGATTGGGAGTAATCGCCCTTCGAGCAGTGCTACTAATTGGTGGTTTTTCAGGACTGGGAGTGATTGATCGCCGAACGTTGTTCTTCGGCGGTGTCTTAAGCCCATTTCCATTGGGAAACGGAGTGACTGTCTTCGGGGCATTCTCCGTATTGACAGGCGTTCCGCCTGGGGTCGCGTACAACAAAAGAAGCGGTTGGTATCGACCTCGCCTACACTTTTCAACGACCTGCTCCCATCGGGGTCCAATCTCCTTTACGGTCGCGTCGTCGAAATATATCCAGACCTAGAATCGAGTTTGCAATCAGTCGAGGAAATAAACCGAATTCAATTTTGGTTTTGAGTCAGGAAATGTCATCTAATCTCGTAGATTGGATTTGTCTTAAAACCTACCTTTAGTTTCGTATGGAAGAAGAATGTGGAGTAATGTTTTCCGTAATATGTAACTACTCCTACGAGATTATGTACAGTGGAAGCTCCCCATCTGGAGTCAACTACGCTATGGAAGACGTCGCTCAATCGAAGCGTCGTTCCGACTGTTGCGAATACGTCCATGATGTGTTCGAGGGAAGGTCGTTCGCTATCCCAAACAACACCAACAGAGACAATCTCTGGTCGGTTCATCAGGGTTCGACAAATTTGTATTTTAGCTCCACAGGAACTCTGGAAATTGAGGAAATGTTTTAGAACTTCAATAGTCGATAATATTAGCTAATATTAGATAAATAAGAAATTTTACATTTGGAATTGAACTTTGGAGTGTTTGCAGGGAAGAAATAAATCGAGAATATTTGTAGAGGACTAATATTGAAATAGAAACTTACTGGACAATCGCGAATATCGCCCATCCCACCGGCTCGTCGCAAAAGCTGTCCAAACAAATCCGGGCTGCTTCTTGCTGCTGGGGCCGTTTGTCGAGCCTGAGATGTCAACGCTGAAGCTGATACATAGTGTACCATCTGAAATAAAAAATTCATTTTTAATTTATTTTAAATTAGATTCACTGTGATAAACAACAATCGAGAAAAGTAGTTTTCAATACCAGTTCGAATTTTTTCCCTGAGGAATACAAAACAAGGAACATACTTCATCCATGAGTAATTCAATCGCGAAACTTAATGAACATAGACCACGCATCAGCGAGCACGAAAGGCATTTCTAACCTAGATTAACCACACTAGAAACGATTAATTAAGACGCTCTTGTATAATTTACTCCACTTTATGAAATATTGGTGTACACATTTTTTGAACTTTGACATAATAATTAATTTACGACCTTTTGGTTCTTAATTTCAGATGAGGGAGCATTTCATGAAATCAATTTCCGATTAAGGAACTACGGAAAGTTGCCCTCGACCGAAATGACTAGAGGAATTACAAGATTACGAAATTTTTCTGTAACGGGAGAGCCGCTTTGAGAGTTCAAGTCGAGACTCAAACTGTGAAAACGCAATCGGCCATGACCGATGGCGATTACAACCAGTTTCAAAGCTTTATTGGACAAGCTGGGATTTTACGCTTATCGTATACACATATTGCAACCCACTTAAAGTCCCCTATTGTACATGGCAATTAGTTCTTTTTAGAAACGAGCTTCAAATTGTGATTTGTTTAAAAATAACTCTCAGTGGAGACAAAAGTTATTTCAGCGAGAAGTTATTAGTTATTAGCTCTGAATCATTATCTCGATTTATTTTCTCACGCTTTAATTTTTTTGTTACAAGAGGTACTGATTACTGCGGCTAGGAAAATTGAACAATTTTCATCTCCAGATTTTAGAATATAGTCACTCGGAGAGAAAATTTCACGCTAGGACAACTGCAATATAAGCAATACTGCACCTTTGGTTTCACCAGACTTCGATTCAGTTTCAGTGGCACGTGTGTGCAATTGCACATAAGAACAATCGAACAAGATATGATATGCTTTGCCTAGACGTTCTTGACGAGAAAATCCAATCTGGATACTCAATCTGTGGAAGTGGTCCAAGGCTCGTTACTCTCGTTAGGAAACTAAGTTCACCCAATTTTTATCTTCAAATCTATCATAAGCTTTCGTTGTGAATATAAATGTAATAACCAGAAAGAAATATCGAGGTAAATATTTTCTGCTGGAAAATAAAGTTTTCAAAAACGAAGGTAAATATGGACTTCACCTCTGGGAAGCGGTGCCCCTACTTCGTTAATAGGAAAGTCAACAAAACTAAGTAACTCTGATCAAACAAAGTCGAACATATGCTACGGAAATTAACTTTAGAAATTACGAACTCTTGGTCGCACCTTCGAAAAATCATCGAAAGGTCGACTACTTGATGGCGAAAAAAATTGCTTAATTCGTATAAGAATCACATTCCGAAGAAATAAACTGACTATAGTTGAGCAATCGCTTCTGTTTATAAACGAGTTTGCACAATATTTACTTTACAGTTTGTTAAATTGTGATCGTACTCAATTCCTCTCTCTCTCTCTCTTTTGCTTTTAAATTCCTCTTATTTAATTATCCCTAATTAGTCCCAACGCCAGGGAAATAAAATGAATAAGCAAGAAACTTGTTTCGATTTCAGATTCAAATTTCCAAATTTAGAATACAATATCAAATATCAAGATGAAAAATAAGCGAAGTTGACTTCACTTTATACACTTTACAGTATAAAGTACATTTTTTACTCTTTATAGTGTCCGAATTTTTTTAATGAAAGGGCTGAGGTTGATTTCTTTTTATAGCCCATCGATCAGTCTTTATGGAAGCTTGCGCCCACGTTTTCTATTGCAAGCAATGAACCATCAAATCCAGATTAGCTAATCGCTTTAAGCGACTTGCCATTGAATCTTGAGTCGGCTTCTTTCATAAGTGGCTTAAGTCCCTTAAACCTTAATTCCCCAGCAGCATGCACGACCTATCCCAACTGCAGTTATGGTACCCCGTAAGTATAGTTATAGTTTCTTGTTTCCCACGTGCTATGAATCCAGCATCCACCCCCAAGATTTCTTTTCTCCTCGATCGCACGTTTTCAGTTTTTCTTTACCAATACAGACTGGCCTTATGTCGATCCTAACAAAGGTTTCTTCAGCCCTGGAGCGACCGTTTTATGTATTCCAGGTAGATCTGCAAAGCCCAATCTAGTGTGTCTACCTGTACTTCAGACGTGGGAAAAGCGCAAGGTGTGCTCAAACCTTAAAACTCAAACTTTATTGCCCAGGCCGTGTCCAATTCGGAGAATCGTGGGTGTAGAAAAAAATCTGAGTTGTGAAGCTGAACTAAAATTCGGACAAGGAGCTATAGGCCGTTTGTTTACTTGGGAAATCGATGAGAAAACAAATTCGAACTCGCTAGTGAAGCTGGAAGATTTTATAAGTGTAAAGAACATAATTTTTTTTCTACTGAGTACTTTTAGGTATTTTGATTTTAAGAAACTTTGACTAACCTGTGTGAAGGGTAAAGGTTCGGAAGTTGCTCCACAGGCTCCACAGACACTTTGTTCGACAAGTGTCATTGCGAATTTCTGATGAGGGACACAATGCCGAGCACTGCACATGTCTTCCGCTTCGCCACTTGCAATATGTAAATGAATTCGCAGCAGAATGTTTTCCTGGAACATAAAAATAATTTTTTTAAAAAATCAATTCCCATAAGTTCTTCACTCTCGATATTAATGCAAACTGGAAAATACATCTACTTTAGATTCTTTCCAAACTCTCATCATTAAATTACTTTAATATTCTCGAGAATATTTTCCTTCTCGAAAACTTCCTCTTATAAAATCTCTTCCCGGAAGCCTCTAAATTAAAAATACTCCTCTCTTCTAGCAAACTATAATTATCAAAATCATTAAATAAGTAATAAGATATTTCAGAGAAAAGAAAAAATCTACACTCGAAAAAAGGCAAGAACAGAATTGCAAACACTTCGTCATGTATCAGGAAGTGTCCGATCCCGTGAAAAGCGGTTAAATAACTGTAGCTATTACAAATGCGGATAATTTTCAGCGTTTCCCTCACAAGGATAACGGAATACTAATCGTTCATGTCCTTGCTCTTATCATACACACTCGTCGATAAGAGGAGTGGCCTCGACTCAAATGTGCATAAGTCTAAACGTGTGCCTCTGATGTAAATGAGAAAGTAGTTTGTCGCTGGTATTTGAACGATTGCTCATTGCTCTCCGCTCATTATTGCGCTCCAGTGTAAGTGGATGCCATTACGCGTGCTCGACTTAAATTATTAGAGCAAAAAAAAATGGTCCATAACTTGAGGCTTGCAACTGATTTTTTGCTCCTTCACTAAGGATGCTTAACATATTCTAGAAAGCTGCTTGAAAAACTGACGTTGCCTAGTTTTTAAGAATTTGTCTCAATTGCTTAATTAAGCAGAACGATCATAAAAAAATTTGAATAGCTAGAAGATTTGAAATATTAGATTTTAGTAATAGAGTAAAACTCGGGAATAATTGATCGAAATGAAAATTATTTGAGTTGTCAGAGATTGACGACGAAGATCTTGTATCTTAAAGATTCATGAGAGATTGTTGGAAACGATAGAAGTGATCGGTTTTTCAAAAGATCCTTGGTTTGTTCATAAGGATGATATCATTAGAGAATAACTGTTAGGTATTTGCAAAACAAATATCTGCAAATAGCTATTGCAAGAACTGGAAATTGTTCTGGAAACTGATGAAATCAAAGAGGCATGATTTGAGATCGAAAGAAAAAGTATCCAGATTCCTATACTGACATGAATCGTTTACACTATATTTGATGAATCAGTTTTTGAAACTTGTTTGTCAGACAAATCCAGGCCAGTGCATTCTGAACCTGATTTTTATTTACGATTTCTAATTTTCAGTTCTCAGGTCTTTGGATTCAATTAAATTGATACTGAGGGGTATCAATTAAATATTAAAATCTGGTGTACAATTCATCACGAAATCTTTTGAAACCGCTTGAAATCTTTTATGGTTCTTTAAAATTCCACAAATTATTTTTTTAAGTCACTTGAGGCCTTTGAAATTTTTTGAAAATGTTTGAAATCTCTAAAAAAAAATCTTCTTGGATCATGAAATCTGGTGTAAACTTAAAATTAATGTAATTAAACCTTTTGATTGATAAACTTACGAAGCATTCTGCAGCATCATCCATGAATCCCAACTGGAACCTTTGCTGGTCGAGGAAACTTTCTGCGAGAGCGCGACGCAAAGCGTCTGGTGGTAATGCGCTCTCTTGCGAAAACTGCAGCTGCGAGAACAGGTCCTGTAACACAAAAGAAGACGTGTTCAATACCTGAAGAGATATCTATACCAAGAAAGAGATCGCATGGGTTATTTCGTTCTTAGGTTTGACCAGAAGACCCTGAAATTCGTTCTAATTGTCAAGACGAAAAGTAGGAGACGAGAGTCTCGATCACAAACACACAATAGTTCAACTTAACATTTTCAAAAGCTCCTTCAAGCAAAGGGTCTTTGTCAACTCCACGTCTTGAATCTCACAACATCATAAAAAAGAGTAAAATAAATTTAGAGGCCAAAAAATATCATCTAACTTAGTAATATTTTTATTTAATATTTAAATATCTTTCGATTTCAATCGAATTCTTTATAAAGATTTTATTCTGAATCTTCTATTGTGTCCTGAGATCATGACTTGATGGGCTGAAAGTGTCTTATCATCTCTCTTTGAAATGTTTCTAATAACCGCATTTATTGAGCATTTCAGAGTGATCTGACAGAGTATGATACAGTCAATGTGTCCATTGTGGGAGGAATACGAAATCAGACATCAAGATTTACGTTTGATTATTTAACCGTCAATCCTAAAATGGTCGGAGTTTTCCGGATTGTTAAATTTATTATTGCCGAGGTAATCAGAGATTCTCCTATTTATAATAGAGAAGCTAAATTGAATCCGGAAGACCATAGAGGCTGAATCAGGATAGCGAAATCTCTTCCGCATTTCCTATTCCGTTTTCCGTTTTCCGCCTCTAGATCTGGCTTTGCATCTTCACCTGCTGATAGACATCGAATCTTGTTAGATTTACATACGTCTCGCCTGAGCCTTTTGACATTCTCTAACAATATATACGTATACATCTAATTGTAAGTTCTGCAGCAATAGCTCAGGCCAAGAGACTCTAGAAAGTAGGTGCACGTACCTCGAGGCAAAATCTTTCAGGGTTTTCGTGCCGCAATTCTATAC
>JAUESI010000003.1:7327515-7389745 GCA_032275145.1 Synergus laeviventris | reverse complement strand
TCTCTGTCAATATTAAAAAGCAAATGAAAGAGATCTAGGTAACAGTAAAAGTAACAGCTGTACTTCATCTAAATGCGACTGTGCCCCGAGGTAAAAAAGCGAACGTTTGTGATAAGAGTCTAGAGTCAGTCACTGCATGAAGGATGTCGCTCAGATCAGGTTACTCAGAGATTGGAAAAAACAAGCAGAAACTCGACTTCCGAGAGAAATCGATCAATGAAAGCAATTCCGGAATCAAGCTTACACTTCTGCATTCCATTGCCAAGTAGAAAGAGTCTTATAAATTAGCTTCGAAATCGATGCTTATCGATTTTAATGGGGGTGGATGGGCGTGAAAGGTTTCGACAACATGTGCTAGGCACTCGAACACTTTTCACACGCATCAGTAACTATAGTGAAATCGGATCTCCCTGAAGATGGGGAAAACCTTACAAAACGTCTTTTAAAAATTAGAGGATGAAGAACTGAAAGCATACTTTTTTGAGAAGACTCAAATCCACAGCCGGCGAATCTTCCCTCTCCATTCCACTATCATCTTCCTCTTCCTTGAGGTCCTGAACTTCTTTTCCCTCATCGTTCTTCAAGATCGTCGAGGACGAATCCTGACGAACCTTAATCCACTTCAGCATCTTCCCAATACGTTTTCCACTCTCCAAATCTCACTCGTGACTCCTCACGCTCGTAATTAACCCAATCCATTCATCAGCAGGTATCCTCAACATCTTGACTTCCGTTAGCATTGCTTATAGGTTAACGGGACACTGATCCAAAAGTCGGACAGACCCGAAGATCAAAGAACAAGTGATGTCTCCCAGATTATGCAAAGAGACTTTCGAAACCGAAATAAACTTTCCTGACTCTTCAGTTTGGTGTTGATTCTTCAGCAGTAACCTTGATAAGACTGTGTTTGCTTCTTGCTTTGCCTCTGGACCCTAGCTAATCTCTCATTTCACTTGTCGCTTCGTCGTAATCATACACCCTGCTTTCCTTTGTCCTCGTGACACGTTAAAGCGATAAGAACTCGCATTATCTTCAATTCTATTTGCGTACAAGGCTTGAAATTCGAGTCAAGGAACTTCCAAGATAAGGAATTATGAGCGGATCTTCAGACAATTTGAAGATCTTCGAAAAGAAAGGTTTTGGAACACTTGGAAACGAGAACACTAGAAACAAGCTGTGATATCAAGGCTCCCCTTTCTAGTCCCTTATCCAAGATCTCAATACCGTTCAATGCAACCTCATCAGCGATTCAACGCTAAACCCGTTTTCGATGCCAACTTGCTGAGTTGGACTGTACAAGACTATTAGCATCGGTGCACCTTGGAAAGAGATTCTCTCAGAAATATGCGTTTCTGTCCCTTGACTGTGAATGAAGAAGCTGGACGATGTGTTACTCGATCTTACTTGCCGGATGATTATTTACTAGAAGACGAATCACTCTTGCAAAATCCGTTGATGGAAAAATACAAACTTGTTCCTCAAGGTATCTTGGATTCTCGAGCGTAGGACCTGTTCTCGATTCTAGTTTAATAAACAATATTGAACTCATCAGCAGTATTAGTTCCTGATGATTTCGTTTCCTATTTGTAGAAATGATCCTAGATCATTATCCAAAGATGATGCTCATCAAACCTTCATATCCAAACCACGTGGTCGGACCAAAAGTCAGATTTCGGAAATCACTCGAAAAATTCCACAATGATCACAGTAACTCAAGATTCCATATTGGATCTCAATATTAAAATCCACATTAGCTAATCATTTCGTAACTAAGAACCACATCAACACTTTCACTAGTAGAAATTCACAAAAATATATACCACTTGCAACTCCAATTAAGAAACTCACAATTGATAATCACGAAGCACAATTTTTCACTGTGCCTCCTTTTTGGGAAAAATTTTGAATCTTGGAAGTGAGTTTGAACAGGTAAGTTCGTAGTACCTGCAGACGACACACCGTGCGCGCGTACCTGAAGGCAGCGACTTGCCGAGTGCTGGCGAACCGCCCCCACCCTTCACTGGTATAAACGGACCACTGATCTCTACCCAACCCCTACCCAATAGACCCGAGAAGCCAATGACGTCATTTGGTTAGCTGTCCTACGTTCACCAACCTGAGAGACTCCAACGTGCTTCGAGTACGAGTTAAGCGTAAGAGAGAGGGAGAGAGGGAGAGAGTTGTGTCTTTTTTGTGTAGCTGGTTTGTGTGTGGAATTGTGTATGAGAAGCTGTAGATGTGAAAAGAGAGAATACAAGACTCGAAGGACTGTGACAAAGCGACTTCCATCTCCACAAACCTGATACAACCTCTCTCCTTCTTTAAATATTTCCCTTTCAAGATTTTCCTCTATTTTCCTCTCGAGAGGAAGATTCTTAGCTATACCCTCGGTTATACCTATGTGTCCCTAAGTACCCCTTTGTGGAGAACCTATATGATAGATAATAATCATAACGTCGGGGGCACTCGGGAATAATTGTAACTCTGGATTCATGCTTGGGCTCCTAAACTGGGGTACGGATTTCCGCCATGAACAACTGAGAATTCCAGGTATTTATGCTTATGCAAAATTTTGTAGAAACAAAGGTAGGCCCTCCCTGTCAACAGATTATGAGCCCAGATAAGAAACAAGATTTAAAAAACAGGATTTAAAATAGGGTTTAAAAAGACATTTGGAAAAGTAATTTGAAAAAGAAGTTTGCCAAAGGAGTTGTGAAGAAGCGTATGGACAAGGAGTTTGGTAAAGTATCTTGCAATCTGAATGAATTCTTTTAAAAAAGGTTATAATTTTAGGCTCTGCTGAATAAGATAGAATTTGTGAGTAACTGACTGTAAAAATTATAATTTTTACCTGGAAAAGTACATACTGAATTGGGAGGAGAATATTAGGTCTAAGCAAACACACTTTTACTCGTATGCATATAATAAAACAAGAGATAACGAGATACCCGATTATAGAGATAAAGTAGCAGCTCTAAAAATATATTTTGCTCGAGTATACGCTTCAGAACGAAAGCAAACTGAATCTTTCAATGCAACTTGTTCAATGTGCACGAAAGAACGTTGCAAAATAAACACAAAACACCTTGCGAAATTTGCTTCGTAATACTTGTTAATTGGATTAATGGTTATCTGCAGTTTGGAAACATTGGCATCATTTTTTGAGAAACAAGTAACAATATATAAAACATGTTCCCTACTTCCGAATTGACAAATTCTATCGAGTAGAAAAAATTTAGAAAGAGGAAGTCGTAAATTCCAAAAGATGCCTAACTTTACTGATTGAAATCAGTATTGCGGAAGTATCGACCTTCAACTTGCTTTCTGCAATCTAAATGTTCCTAGAGATGAAACTGGGCGCTTCCTAGACTCGTAAAGAACCGGATGATGGCAGATCTGCCAGGAATCTTGCCCTGAAAGTGAATCCTCCATTTAGAAGTGGTTCTTAATAGCTCTAGTAATGACGATCATTCTTACTGATTTGTACGCAACCACAAAAAGGCACGACATCTCATGATCTGTCCATCTTCCATTCATAATAGATTTCTTTGGACCATACCGACGAGTTTCTTCAAAATAATCTTATAAATCAAGATCGGCCCACCAAGGAAGAACTATTCCTAATTTGGGTGTCACTTAACGACTTTAAAAATCTCTCGTTAGTCTAAGTTCTAAAGAGATTAGAGTTTAGAGTATACTTGGAGTATTTGAAATTATATGAGAGTAATTAAAGTGAAATATAATTAGGATGGGATGCCAGAAAAAAAAATGTTGGGGTAATGACAGAGATCCTGAGATAGGATTTCGGGATCTTATCTTCTCTAATGTTTTTTTTTTCGGAATCTAGTTTAAGTCATGGAATGATCTTTCCAAACTTTCCCAACCTTAGATCAACTTTAGAATATCTGCAAAACTATATGTTGTGTACCCCAATTAAAAATAATATATTGATCCTCTAGCCTTCATCCTCAGCGCGAAATGATTATTTTTGCCTCCATTCCTACCTGCTAATTTCGACACCGACGAACAGGACTCGTGAGAGCGGAGATGATTCAAACTATGTAAAATTATTTCGCCAAGGGTGTTGAAGAAATTTCAGATGTTACATTCCAACAAGGTTAAAAATCTAAACCCTAAATTGAAGCCCGAAGGGTTAAGGCAGAATGTAACTCACGAGGTCAGCTCATACAGTTTCTTCATTACTAAGAAGTTTCGACCCTAAAGGAATGCCTGGTGATTCACTCCTGGTATCTCGCTGGACCATAGTCTCGGCGATAAATTATGTGGCCCTGGAATTTCAAACTGCATCCGGACCTCCGCGACTGAATCTTACAAGAATTGTCTTACTGAAATTCCAGAGCACGGTCCTTCCGTTTTGCAAGATAATTTTCGTATGTTAAATTGGAAGTGTTGCTTCCAAGGGAACTTTCAAGGAACCTCTGGCTGGAAATATCGACAGATAAAGAAACGCCTTTTAAATAAAAAGTGACCACTCTATCCAATAACTTTAAATTGCGGAACAATTGTCTGATTTAAATTGTAAATGATACAGAGTTTCAACAAATGGTTGCACCCACGTAGACAAACTTGAGGCTAACTCTTCCCGACTGTGTGTGCTATTCTTTGTAGCGTAGGAGAAGGTCAGAAATTGAAGAAATGAAGATGGACACGTGCGATAACAATACTCTACCGTCCATCTTCAAATTTCTCCTCCCTCACGAATTTCAAACATAAAGGGATTCGTTAGAGGCCCTTGGAATATCTCTTAGTTTAGTTCCTAGTGAGCCAAACCTGTTTCTCCCCTATTCTATTTCTACCTGACCTGAGAGTGCAACAGGTAGATTTTCTTGGGTCCATAATAACTTCTGCCCTATGGTGGGCTAAAATGCTTCTTCACTGTATCAGGTGTCTTGTATTCTCATAGAGTTCCGGTTTTAAACTAACTTTTTAAAATCCTGAGCACGAACGCCCAGTCTAAAATAAAACCCGAGCATAAATTTAATTTGCGATGGTTGTGATGGTAGTGTGAAATTAGGGATTTGCATTTCTTCCACTTTTCAAGTGTGAACTATTGTCAGTCATGATCATAACTAGGTAAGAAAACTAAAAGAGAAATTTAGGAATTCCGAATAATAAGGTTCAAAAGAGGGAAGAAATTCAAGCGATTATTAAAAAACTTATTGTAAAGAATTCAAGCTGAGGATTAGAGAATTAAAGAAATAAAAATTGTTTAAATTTTTCATTTCAATCCTCTTTGTTGAACTTTTTACACCGATATCCGTGCTTGAAACATCCAAACATTTTAATCAGCATTTCAACGAGTAAGCATAAATTACAAATTCATGATACTTTGTTATTTTAAGTATTGTATCCAGTACTCTTCAGTGGTTCTCAATTCTCAAGAGGTTTTAGTTTTTAAGTATCTTTATAAATACCTACTGTTGACTACAGAAGAAGACTCAAATAAAAATTTTTCATTTTCTAAGAACCAAATTACTCTTACTAAGTTTGGAGAATTACATTTCCAAACAAAATTTAAATATCCTTTTAGAAAGTTCGAAGTGAAAAAATATAAAGAAATTCATCCCGGAGCCGGAGATCTTGGAAGCGAACTTTCGAATCACGCGGGGTTTCCCTAAAAAATAAATAAGAAGTACTCGCCGTGTGTAAACGTTGACCAATCTTTCGTTTTGTGGTTTTCAAATAATTTACGATAATTTTCTAACGACTTGAAAGAACGGATCAAGGATCTCACTTGGCAAAAAAGTGGAACTCCTTCCGCTAGACGCCAGACGTTATCAGAGTTCCTGGGAAGCTCATGTGAAGCAAAATATCTACTACCCGGGTGCAATTAGCTTGCGAGATTACTAATTAACCCCGTGAGAATAGGAGGGAACATTGTACGTGTTTACCTACTTTGTAACTCAAGTCTAAACTCGTGTACGCTATCATTCCATCATCAACGTCTTTGGTAATCTAGGAATCTATAAATACTTATCCACAAAATCGATTATCATCTGAATCTTACAAATTCTCATATGAGCGGTTTTTGTATCTCATTAAACAGATTTTCCAAATCTCTTTTGCAAAATACATACTTTTCAGACTAATTTTAGAAACCCAATTTTCTAATCCCATTTTCTAAATCCGTTCCAAACATGTTTTCCAACCTTATACTTTCCTAAACATTTTTTCCAGACATATTTTCCAATCATCTTTTGAGAACTATTTTTTTCAACCTCCCTTTTTCAAAAAAATCATCAGGGGATTAGAAACTTAGTTTGAAAAAGAGTTTGAAAACGGGCATTGAAAAAGCGAGTTGAAAGAGACGGAAAAAGTAGGAAAAAAAACTTCTAAAGCAATAACATGAATACAAAGTTGATCTATAAATAATAAGTTGCGAGTCGTAGAAAATGTTTAGGGTTGAGGGAATGCAGTTGCTGGTACGGCTGAACAAAGGTCAGAACCAATCTTACCAACAACAAAACAACAGCAACTTCGGCTCAAGAACCTTCGAAGCAGTGGACCAATCGGAATCAAGCTCCGGGAATCTTGCGGGAGAAAGGACCTCGACTCGTGGTCCAGAGGTCCGTTACAGCAGCTCGTCCTATCGATATACGTAATCGTATCGTAGGTATATGGTACTTGGTACATAGTAGTGTATACTATAGTATAAAAAGACTTTAATGCATCTTTGTAGTGTTGGTAACACTAACAACCACTGACTTGAAGTCAAGAGTCATCCATAATCTATCTATATTCTATATTCTTAGTCATAGCCCATGCAATCTGAGCCTATAAGCTATAAAAGCTGTATTCTATAAAGTATAAGGTACTCGGGTCTCCCTGAACCCAATAATCCTAAGGGCAATCCTAATTTTCAAGATGACTCACCAGAAACTCTCCATTTCTCCTTCAAGTTATTGAGAAATCACAGCATGCAAAATCGATATTCTATTCTATAATACGGGTGGACAAAGGATATTTCAAAAAGAATAGTTTCATATTACCGAGATCTTCATTTTTTTTGTCTTAGTCTTCGAATTTTTATTTGGAAAATAAAATAAAATATCTACTTTCACTTTCTGTATTATTATTAAAAATAAATTGAATCATACCTTGAGGGCGCAGAAAATACAGGACTCTCGCATGCAGGCATGGCCCGAAAGTTCTCTGAAGCTCCGTCGAAAGATGTCTAGATGCCATAGCACCTGAAATATAAAAGAATACATTTTTTTATGAATAAGGAAATTTTTTATCAAATTATAAACTAGAGGGTGTAAAAATTACCCTCTAATAGGCTATTCACTCAACAATAATTTATGATAAGTACAGTGTGGTGTAAGCAACTTGCGTGGTCTCGACGTGACAATAAGTGCAAGTGAAAAATGTCGTACATGGTCAGACAAATTGCGAGGCGAGTAAATGACAAGTGGTTGACTGTTCAAGACTTTGATAACGAGATAAAATCGATCTTTTGTTGTTTATTTAATCGCAGGCTCTTAATAGAAAGTAAATGCTAATTTTGTCAAGACCACGTGTTTTCGGACATCATTTTAAAATTATTTATTGTAATTTTTTAAGGTAAGGGAACGCTTGGGGTTATGAAAAATGTCGTTACCATAACTCGCAATTTCACAATCGATAGTGATCGACACAGTCTGGATTGAAATCGAAGAAACTTTAACGAGAAATAATCGAGAAGTAAGTGAGATCTGATTCGATGGAATTCGATCATTGGTCTCATTGAGCTGCTTTCTATAGATCGTAAATAAGCAAAGAGCGAAGGCCGAGTTTGCAGGTGTCGGCTGTTAACATAATTCTGAATGAATTTGCGCGACAGTAGCAAACTCACGCAGTTGATTATAATGCAAAAAGAAAAAAAAGTTTGCGTAGGTATCTATAATATGGAGGGCGTCAATACTACAAGTACGAATGTAGTACGCAGCCTGCGTGTTACAGTACCAGTCGGTTAACCATACAAGATAGCCCACTATATCCTGCGCATTATGCACAGGGAAAGTAAATCACAATTTCCGTGCCGCACGTATTCCACCACACAGCATCGAGGACAATAATTTTCCTTTTTCCGGTGCCGGGACCTGGAGTAAATAACAGCCACGTTTAATGCATCGAATAATGGTCAGCTCTTTCCTCATCGAAAATATATACCATATTGTAAATTATTTTTTCATACAAGTAATAATACCTGTTTGTTTTATCCAAACGTGTCAATTTGACAAACATTGTAATTTATTGTTGGAATTTATTATTGAAATGTACCAGATCCTCCGAATTCAGTTAGTCTCAATTTTCTAACTCCCTTTTCTGAATATCTTTTCCAGAATACTTTCCCAAACATCTTTTGAAAACTACTTTTCACAAAACCTTGTTGGAAAATGAGTTTGACAAAGAGATGTTGTAAACGAATTAGGAAAATAAATTTTAAAAAGTGTGTTTAAACTTGAAAAAGCAGTTTGGTAAATTAATTTGGAAAAAGAGTTTGGCAAAAGGGATTCAAAAGGCGATTTGGAAGAGCCGCAAAAAATAAGAAAAAACTTCTAAAGCAGTAACATAAATACAAAATTGATATAATGCACTTGTTTTCTCTCAACCATCTTCATTATGACCCCTAATCCCATTAGCCCCTCCCCCGGAGCCCCAAATGGATAATCCCCCAAACAATAGAAAGTCATGCCTATTGATTCAACTAATAATCTTTCTGTAAACCATTACGGATGCCTGGTGGCAGTGCATCATAGGAAAATGGGGTTTAGGGTATTTTCGTACAGTGGGCGTGTCAAAAGAGCTGGTAGGGACGACAGGTGAAAAGGGGAACAAGAGGCATCATGACTATAGCCATGGCCCCTAGTCTAGATCCTAAATCACCTGGACATTAACGCAACACTCAAAAACTGCCACCAAACCTAATTTATTCACACTGCATAAGAAACGAACATAAAAAATGATATTTTCACAGTTTGAAATTCTATAAATATGCGCATGGCCTCGAAGAAGCAAACAATCGAGCTTGGAGATAATGGACCACAGTTTTTTTCCTCATCTCTCGAAGCTCCTAATAAAAAAACCACACCCAAGTAACCGGTTGGATTACCTTCGAGGGTCCTATTTTTGGCTAGAAAAAAGGTGTACAAAAAACGCTATTAAATCCTAAAAGGGTTCTAAAGGAGCCGATTTTTCTTGTGTGTCTACTAACTGTTTAATTTTCTCATTTTTATAGAAAATATATGTAGGTATGTTTTGCGATTTGTTTGCTTTACCCGATTTTTATTTTTCCGTCCTTTTCACATAGAAATTTTACGCTTCTTTGTACTTTTCCCTGTCTGTGAAACCCTGCCCTATATTTACTTTTTATTGGCATAGAAGCTCTTCCCTATAATTCTTTTTCATCATGAGAGACGTAAATTTTATTTTTTTTTTTCACACTAGAGCGCATTCAGGGAAAAGTTCCCGTGCACCGTCACGGCAGGGATAACTAGGTATTCGGAATGCTTTGAAATTCTAATCTGCAAACAAGATTCCTCCTTTTTTATAGCATCTTCCTGCGTACCTTCATGCATACTACAATAAACGGTGCATAACGAAATTCGCGAGTCTCCCAAACTTAAGTCTTTCAAACTAGAAAAATCTGTTCACCCGTTCAAAAATTCATTCGGTTTGCTTAAATTTTCTCTCCCATGAAAAAATACTGTGTGATAGGAGAAATCGTTTCGTGGAGATTTTAATCGAAGGAAACCAAACTAGGATTGATGAGGACCATCGAAAATAGGAATAGAGTGCATCGACACCGTACTAATAAACCAGGAACCGTTAGTAATGTAATTTAGTTACACTCTCCTAGCCTCTCGCTAATTAGTTCTCACCAGTTAAAGTATCGAGGTACTCATCACGGATCTTGTATTTTATAGATTATATTATTCTCTTTGTGATTTCCACTTTAATCTACATTTTAATTTATATTTGAATTTATATTTAAATTTAAATAATTTAAGTCATGTTTTAATTGTAATTTCATTCGAATTTGATTTCCCTGGCAATAAAGTGATCAAGTATCGATAGCCTGAAAGATTAAATTAGATCACGGATTATCATCATTAGGGATTAGTTTCTCCGAAGAAGCTGATCTGGTTGGAATATCGATGATACGGAATATGCTTGAGGCGAAGCTTTAACGATCTGCTTAAGTTGCCAAGTGTCTGATGGGATTCGATTCACTTTTCACCTGGAGTAGTGCTATCCGGGATTCGAGAAATGATATTTTCATGCGACCAGAAAAAAATTAAATTATAGGCTCGCTGCACGTTCCAGTAATTGAGATATTGAGGAAGTTACTTTCCAAGTTGGAATAAATCAACAAGTTGAAGTATTCAACGGTTTTCCTGTATTATATCGCTTAGAAAGTCCGATTTTCAATATTTCAAGATTGCTTAGTCTTTGGGATGCAATCAGAAGTGTCGAATTTAAGGCGGTTTGGAAGCAAACACGCAACCCCTCAGAATTTTCAAAACACCCTCTGATTAATAATGAAAAAATAAAGAAGGTTTTTGCACGCACCTCGGTAATAAAGCTAAGTTATCTAGCAGAATATTACATAAATAACGTTACTCCCTAAGCCGCGCCTCGCATTTGCGGCAAACCAAGCTGGAGCTGGTTCCCAGGCTCGCTACATGAATATTCACTTGGCTAAACCATATTCAAGGAAGAATAATACCGGAAAGTGTTTTGAAGGTAAATAATTCTTCTCCTCTCAAGGGACCAGCGAAATCAAAACTTTATCATCTTTAAAGCCCATCAAAAGATCAAGCAAGCAGCTCGCTCGTACCTGCATTTATATTTATACCCCTTTAAATATGTGAGTTTCGTATTGAGGATAAAAATAATAATTCCTCGCCTTATCTTCGACTCTAAGAAACTAACATCCAGAAATTTAAGCCCATAATCGAAAAACAGGTTAAACCGGTGTCTCCACTCTTGAAGGATCAACAAGAATCCCCACTCTGAGCTCTTCTCGAAAGCCTACCACGCGGGAATCGCAAAAATCGGGGTCAAGTCGAACTTGTCCTGATAAAATCGAACTCGTGTTGTCGGAAAATACGAAATTTACCTTCGCAATTTGGAAGAGCGCCTGTCTTCTGTGTCTCTCCTGCTTCATCTCGCCTTTCTATCGCGATGATCAAGGGGGTATAATCCAGAGACACTGTCGACGTGTAATCGTAAATAACAAATTGTCACTTGTCACTGATCAGAATAGAATTGCAAAGCACACCGAGCGTCTTCATTGTCGCGTGTATACTTTGCTTGAACTTGCTTTTCCAAAAAAAAAAATACACTTCGCGCAAAGAGGAACACACTCGAAGGTACTTTCTGACACGGGCGTCGATGCAACAATGCCCGGATAGGGCCCCGCCGGCTTGAAAGCGACACCAGCGCCGCGAAGGACTCCAACGGGCAGGTGAGGAACTAATAACGCGGGAGAGCGACTATAGACTATAGTAATTTTTGTGGAGACTTCGATGCCGAGGCATTCTATAGGCTCTGGAGGAAACTTTCTATAGTGTGGAAAGTATACAGCCTGGAGTACTACAATGTACACTAGAAGCGGCCATCTTTACTACGAGGACCGGCGTGGGTGAGAGGCCCCGGGTCAGTTAGGCTTCAGGTGGAGGGGCCGAAGACGTTTCGGAAGGTAGAGAAAGAGGGGTGTGGGCCCGGGGTTCGGGGGGAGAGAGGATGTGAGGCCCAGGTATTGAGGGACGTGGAGGAGGGGTTCTTGAAGAGAAGAACCGGTAAAGAAAAGTCTCACGGGCTACGTTTTACGCTACGGTACGATACTCCTGAGTTTCTTACGCAATTTGATTTGGGAAAGAATAATTTGAGGTTCCTGCGTATTTCATTTGAAACTTTTATGAAGTAGTGTATTTGAAGGAATGGGAAGGGGAAACCTTGAACGAGGGCGTCATGTAGTATCGAGTACGAGGCCTGCGATGCGTAAAACGTGTATGGAAATGAGGGGAATCTATGTATATTCTGTGCTTTCTGATTTTGTAGATGTAGGTGATTGCCCGTGTAATTGGAATGGGAAATTCGAGTCGCTAGAAATAGGCTGGTAGAAGTAAGAAGTTTGACATTTTTTTAAATCAAACATTTTTTAAAACATTCAAAATATTCTGAAATCTTGTGGGATCGTTAAAAACTTATTAGGATCTTTTTGAATTGTTTAAATTTCCCGAGAAATTTCTCAGAATCACTTGAAATATCCCGATCCGTAGTCTCTCCCATTTTCTTGAAATTCTTTTAAAATCATTAAAATATATAATTACTTCGAGACACTTCTAGTTTATAGAAGCAGTTTCGATATAATCGCAACCTTGTTTTATGATAAGATAAGGAAAACGTTATAGTTATGGTAGAAGTTTGTTTTAAAAGAAGGGCATAAAAATAGGTAGGAGGAAGTGCTATTGGAGAACTTGGAAACGCGAAAAGAAGTCAGAGAAGCATCATTGCCATGGAAAGGAAAAAGGAAAGCGAAGGGATGTTTACAGGTTGATGGCGCCTCTTTGTTATCGTTCGACCGCGTGTAGTTTTCAAAGATCTTCCTTGTTCCTTATATCTTTGTCAAGAATCGTCTTGGGTTTTTCAGCGTCTCCATTTCAAACTTGAAATCAAAGGATCGACGCCCCATCGAGGCAGGAGAGCTTCTACACTTGTCCAGATTAGTATAACGGTCATTCTAAACTCAAAACTCCTTTGTCTAGATTTTCTAAATTCTTTCGTTATTTCTAAACAGAGAATCAAACAATAAAGCGTATAGAGGGGAATCGAACCGTCTGTACTGATTAAAAATATTAATTTGCATATGCGTGCATCAAAAGGTCATAAATTATGTTAGTAAATGAGAACCTCATTAAATAAAACATAAAAAAGGGCATAGAGAGAAAATAGAAGAGGCTTCTACAAAACGCGCTCTTTTCACGGAGTGTGCTTTTTGTCGCATGAAATCGGAGTGGTTTTCGAAACCGGTTCTGCGACGATGTGCACAATTTCGAAGCAGTTGTTCATGCAAAAGAGAGGGAAGTTTACGATTCAGAGATCGTAAAGAATTTTTTTTGCGAAGAATTATAAACACACTCGTAATCAAAGATTATGTTTCGTTCCTTTTTTCTTTTCCTTTTCAACTTTTTCAAGGACTCGAGATTACTTCCGCCTACTCCTTTGTTCCGCCGTCTAGCCTCAACGAAAGTAGAGCTGTTCTCCTTTGAGATAAGTGACTAATAACTCAGATGTCTTGCTCTTGCATAAGACATAAGAGAGAAGTTGCCCCTATGCATTAAAAGCGTAAGGGAAACAGGCTCTGGGGGACTTCTTGTGTCGATAATAGTCTTTAAGTTTTACAAGCTCTGTCTATATTATGCAAGGATTGTAGAATATGGAATATACTATATGTACTATAGAGAAGCATAAAAAATTCAATCGAGAAGTAGCTCTCGTCGTCATGCAAATGAAGACCGGTTGCGAGGGCGTAAAGGTAAATCACTCGTGCGGAGTTTACATGCGAGTAGTCACCGATCACTAGAGAGAAATTTCCTTTCCAGTACAAATATATATTACACAATATCTATGAAATGTGTATATATAGTAAGAAATTATTTCCTAGGAAGAGAATTTCCATTTATTAGAGTCGATAATTTGATTTCAAGTCGTACTTCCTTTATCTTGAAATTTTAATAAAATTAGAAAGATGATATTAGTGATATATGGGTTTTAAGTGTTAATTATGTTACGCATAAGTTTATTGGGTCCGTTTACCGTTACTGGTTCAATATTATTCTATATAATTGCTGGACCAGAACTTGTATAATGTTCCTTTTCCACATACGAGTGTGTTACATAAATCAGCAATAGTATAATTGATCTATATATATGTTAGAATGTTATATCGTTATAGAATGTAAAATGAATTAACTCGAAACAACTAAAACAAAATATAACTTTTACTGAACTTGCTGGTTATTCTTAAACCTATAGTCATTCAATTTGTGCATCACACACTCTGTAATTCATTCCTGGTATTATAATACCCTTATCTGAAAATACCTCCTCTTCCTCATGCTAATATCTCTCCAAGAAAAAAACGTGCCACCATTTGGTATTCATCACTTTAGTCCCGCGACTCAAAATCACATTCTTTCACTCTTTGTTACACAATCTACTGCAAAGTTCAACGTGATTTGATTTCCTCTATTCGCCTGTACATTATACATACATCTACTCTCTCACAATTGTATTTTTGTGTTATCCAATGGGGCGGTTCTGATTCAAAACCGATCCCGCCTATATTCTTTGCAATGCAAAGTTATACGTTGTACATGTTCGTACAACCATAAGGTGCTATTGTTCTGCAGAAACGGAGCAGATAGTGACTTTGTTTCGAGTAAACGCTAATTTGTTCCTGAGGAAAATGTCACTTCACTCCAGTCATCTGGAGGTGCTAGTTTCTTTGTCCCAGCTTACTCCAAGTAAACTTCAGAAATGACTGACTCTTCCTCTCATGGAGGTTCATTAAACGCCATTTATCGCACTCCCACTTATTATAAGATTCCTCTCTAGAAGATAGATGAGTTCTCGCTTGATTTATCGCTAAAAACAGCGGGATTCAGGAAAATAAGCGCTCAATGTATCAGAAATTATAGGAAAATAGATCGATGGAAAGATTACTGCCTACGTATTGCATGTAGGCAGCGAAGATTGATCTGAAATTATCACGCTTACAAGTTTTCAATGCAGGAGTTAAACCCAGGAGCAAAACCAATTATGAATTTCAAAATCATCAATTTTGTTATTACTCTAATTATTATATTTTACACATTTTTTTAATGATCATCTATTTCCCAGTTTACCTACAGACAACCACAAAATGTGCAAAAATACCAGAGAAATATACTACTTCTCGTTTATCTCATCCGTTGAAGATTCAGTTACTTCTTCAGCTTATTATACCACATTTTCTGAAATGAGTTCTCGTGTTAAAACCGCTTTTAAAATAAAAATCGCCTGGAAAATTGAACCCCTCTTTTATGTTGTAAAAAGTAACGTTGCAATTTATACCAGTAAATATTTTAGTAAATTGGGTGCACGAATTGGGCAGAATTAAATAAAAAACTGAAGATATTTTTTTTCTGTGATGTGTGTGATCATTTTTAATTCCAAAAATTAACAATTAGCTGAATTTAGAATTTTAGTACGAATAATATCCATCTGATTTTTCGAAGAGGCCAGTGTTTTCTGCTATCCAATCGTAGAAGGCTGATACTTTCATGTAGATACCAGGGAAACCAGGTCTGGCACATCCATCACCTCCCACAACGACTCCTATCAGTTTTCCATCCAGAACAGCTGGACCACCAGAGTCACCGAAACAACTGTCAACTCCTCCAGTTTCTACGTAACCGGCGCAAAATACCCGATCTGTCGGAGGATCATATGAATAAAGTTTTCTGCACTGATTGTGATCCACTATTGGCACAAAAGCAGTTCTGAGAACTTTCGAGGGACTTCCTTTTTCCTAAAGTTAAATGAATATGATGAAGTATTTCATAGGATGAATTTTTTCATATGAAAAATTGCTTTACACAATTGTGAAATACTTTTTTTAAACATACACTTGTTACACCAAATCCTGAAACTTGCATTTTTCTCCCAGTTTCCAAATCATCATCAGGTCTTGCTAAAGGTATCGGCTTCTGCTTCTTTTTCAATTTTATTGGATTATCTAACTAGAATAGATTTTAAATTAGATGTAAATGAATGAAATATTAATAAACGTAAAAAATAATGATATTTCGAATACCTTTATTAAAGCCAGATCATCATTAAAACCTGTGTCATCTTTACCAAAACTCTTTTTACTGGAAGGATATTTGATTACTCGAGCAATTTTGTGTTCCTCGCCACCAGAATGTTTATAAGAAGTTCCTATTCGAATCGTGTATCTATTCTGCAATCTATCAAGAAATATAATAATTAAAGTTAAAACCGACAGAATTTAGTTATAATTTAAATAAACCTTTTTACGATACAACTTTATTTGTATTATCAATTTTACGAGAAGGAATTATTTTGTAATTTCGACACAATGCCTGTACGCGAAGTGATTCACGAGTAATAAATTTGATAAGTTTTATACACGTTTTATGATGTAAAAATAATTAATTTACTGACTCTTTAACACAATGTGCAGCAGTTATGAGCCAGAACTTATCTATTATAGAGGCCCCACATCGGTAGTTTCCATCATGAACAATAATCGCCTGTAAACACAGCTCATGCATAATTTGCGAAATTTTACTACAATTTCTAAATTATAAATTCTTGAAATTACTGAATCAATTGTTTCCAGCAAGCAATCAAATAATTTATCAAATATTTCAAATAAAATTCTAATTTCTGCGCTATTAGGTAATCAATTTAAATACGAAACAGTAAAGACAAGTCTGAATTATTTATTTCGATGTATAAGAAATTGAGAGAATATTAAATACATGTTTAAGAAGTACTAAAAATACTTACCAGATAAGGAACATGCTTTACGTCAGTCATATTTCCTCCGATAATATATTTAACCAAATGATCATCGTGTGCCTCTAAAGAGTAAAAGTATAGAAAATAATATGCATTTATTTAAACAAGTAGATAAATAAATATAAAATATCTATGTTCTTTAAATCACTCGGATTAAAAACACTGCACATATTTTTCTTGGGATTTTATAATTATTAAATTCTTCACTTTAGACACTTACGATAATAATTTTTAAATATTTATTATATTAATAAACGTAAAAAAAAAAGGAGTCAAAGTACCGCAAGTGATGAGAGAAACGGCAACGAGCATCGACACGTACAGAAAAGTCATGATTGCACTGAGTTCCTTGTGAAACTTCAACTTCATAGACTTATTTTATACGTATTTTATCGTCATATTTATCTGAAACATTATGTCACATGCGTAGTAGATTGTCGGAAGCGGATTCTTCATCCGGTGTTTCTCAGAAATCTCTCGGATTCTGAATGACGACCGTTACATAGAATCAATGTGGATTCTGAAATACCAGATTTTATTTAAAAAAAAACATATTTGAATATACTATAAATAATTTTAATAATATAAGTTCAAATCTCTGTTCAAACTAATCTCCATTCTCTTTTGTAAGAGGAAATCTACGACTTGTTTAATATGCAGAAAATAAGTCAATTTCCCCATTTCACACGAAATTTCCCTTGTGAATTTCCACTCCAATATCAGAGACCCGGTCTCGGGGCAAATTATGTATAAAGCTTGTGAGCCATGAGGAAAGAGTCTTAACAGCAGAGTCAGGTGAAGAACGTGAGAAAACGACTGTCTGTTAATATCAGTCGATTCCTCATTGATTCCACTGTTCGAATGTATGAGACTCTTACATTACAACTTGTAAGTGGGCGCGGTACACTAAATTCAAAGAAGTTGAGCATCGTACATGTTTTTTAACTTCGCAACGTACGACTTATAGATATAACTCTCCAAAATACAAATTAGAGTCCACTCGATACTTAACATTGGCAGATGGTCGCTAAACCTCATCACTATGTCACGTGAGCCACTATTGTCCATTTTTCTACCACAAAGAAAACAAAGTAATGTATTCATTCTACTCGGCAATGTGTTACATTTCTGTCCACAATTTACAAATATTCGGACCCGTTCATTAGGAAGAAAACAAGCATTTTTCTGGCAACACATTTTAAAGAATGTTTAAAACTTCCAATTGATTCACAAAATCCGAAAGTTCGTAGTGGAATAGGTACATGTTTAACTGCTATTGGGATTTGAGATTCTTATATAGGCATTAGAAGAATGTTGAAGAAACCGGAGACTTCGATGCCCAAATATGGGCCACGTCGTGTTGTGACCATATGAAGGGCACAATGGCAACTTTATTCATCATCTTTGTTTATTATCTGCAAGCAGTTTGGTCTCGGGTCTTCACCCTTTTGGCTGCACGCATGACACGCGCAACACGCACGATCCAGGCAGTAATTCTTGTGAGATCAAGAGCACACCCCTTGCAAGGTTTCAGAGAAGCATCTGCCATCATTGAATCTTGAAGGCTAAGAGATGATGCCTTGCAGGTGGTATTCCATTATGAGCTTTAAATTACATGACGCCCCGCATCACTTTTTCAAAAAGAATTTAACGATTGAGTTAATTGTTCCGGAATGATGCTGAATTTCTCGCTTGTACACGTATTCTTGTACACGGACTTGAATATTTCTTCTAAATAGAAATATTTGAGTTTGCATCATAGCTCTATAGTTGATTCAGAAACTCTTTGTAGCCACTTGCTTTCGACAGTTTTCCCCTTATTTAATTTCGAATAAGCCCTGACATAACCTGACACCAACAGAAGATGTGAGACCTCACTTCGAAAATCAACTCGAATTAGAAAATTCAGTAGGATCTATCAAGATTCTAGATAGATGATGAATTGAAAGGCTTCTCGACTTTCAGGAAATTTAACGCCTTGAGGGTAATTTGACTCCCACATGATGAAAGAATCATTTTCAGAAAGTATCTTTCACATATGGGGGTCGTAATAAATGTTCCCATACCCTCGCACACATCAATGGGCGCGAATAGTAACCTCTGAATTGATGCACCTGAGTTTACGACCCAGTCAAAATGGATTTTCTCCCCTTGTACATATACATCAGGTTTCTAAAAGAGATGCAAGTAGAAGTCTGGACCCTCGTCAAAAATAAATCTCTACAACTATACAAATTCTGATAGAAACACAAATATAAATAAAAATACATACAAGTAAAAGTACAAATGCATTTACAACTAGAACTGCAGTTAGGCTGTTAGTATACTGTAGTTAGCTACATGTGCTTTACAGTATGAGCCCCTTTTCAGCAGGGGGTTTCAACCTGCCTCTTTTTTTATGAGGTGTCTTCTTCTCCTCGCGGTCTTAAACTTAAACGTTCTCAGGACACCTGTCGTTCCTAATAGCCATCTAGATGCGCCTGCACGACAGTATGCATACCTCACATTCAACATTTTTAATGCAGGGTCTCTACTTAGTCCCGCGAGAAACCGAGCGAATTATGCTTGGAGTGCGAAGCGTGCGGAAAATAAAGAAAATTCGCTCCTCAACTCACCACCTGTGGTCTCTTCAAAATTTTCTTGGAAAGTGGAATTGCATTTTAAAGGGGATTTCACGAAGTAATGAATGGTATATGTCTATATGATAATAGGGCAGAAAACATGAAGTAACCATCACTGAATAAATTAGTAGCATTCACTCACGAACGTAAAGAATACCTCATATTAATTAGAGATTTTGATAAGGCGTCTTTTGTAGACAAACTTTATAGCATTAGCAGGCATTTGAAAGGTATTATAACACCTTCGCACGTGTCAAGACGAGGGCAAGTTTCTTTGGATTCTAAAGCAAGGAAGATCAAAGCGATTCGCTACAGGTTTTTGAGGCGAATTGTAGAATTGTGTATAAATGTCAATGAAGATGCAGTGGAGCCACACACACTCTATCTTCGTGCTCGACTATAGTGAAAGGAAAGAGTTTCGCGTGCAAAATAGAATGCCAGAGGCTAGCTCATCTTCTCTCAGGTTGCGCAACATCATTCAGGCCGATGCAAAATCCTACTACAAAGTATCCTACGAAATCCTACTACAGTCTCGACTACGCGATGGCTAGATGGTATTTTGCAACACGAACTCCGGTGCTCGTTAGTTCACCTACAATATTCAAGTGACTAAAACACCACCAGTTTACCTTCACGCTTAATGAAACTCAAGAAAAGGAGTCACTTCTTATAAATCTTCCTCACACTGTTTCTGGAGTTGGAGATTCCAAGCTTATCTAGCATCCATTATTTCACATTTTTTTTAATTGGCATACTTTCACGCTGATTTATATATTTTTCTAGAATAATGATACAAATAGGAGTCCTCTTTCTGAGAATTAGTTTCGAAAATAAATTACAGTGAACAAATGGTCGGTTATGAATTTGAAAAACAGCGCACTTAATTTTTTTCTTGTGGAAAAGACACGTGTCATCCTAAGAAGTTTGACGCTACTTTCGAGCTGAGGTTGTCCGACACGAGATGAGATTTAAGCGCTGAAATATATAACGGCAGGTTATCAAGGCCCTGCGGTCATCATGTGTTACTCTCCAAGTTTCAAGTTCCACGAGATCTCTTCTCCCAACCTGTTTTTTAACTTCAAATCGAGTCGAGACGGTCATCATAGAAAATTATCAGAAATTATCGTCAAGTGCTCAAGGAACGTACCATACGAAAAGGGACTATGGCTTTTAAGTTTCCACATTTTTTTCAACAATATTGCCTGCCTCGTACATTCGAATTAATTCAAAAAAGTAATATTAGCAATTTTAATATTTCCCCATTATTTTGCAATTCCTACTTTCTACAAACAACGCCTACGCAACCAAAAAAAAAACAATGAGCAATGAAATTCGACACTTGAAAGATCAGATTTTTCGGTACTTATCAGGGAATCAGCGAAGCGCGGTATTAAAAATTCACACCTAAGATCTAAATTCACTACAAAGATCCGAGATTGCATATGCAATTCGGTTTATGTAGTATCCGGAAAATTGTTAGGCAAATGTATGCGTGTAACAGTCCGAAAACTGAAACCGCTACTCACAAACTGTATATGCTTTCAAGTATCTTTTCTCTATAGATAAAGAATCATATCGATGATACCACTTCTTTCTTCATGATCGAGAAACTGAGATAATCTCATACGTATAGATTTGATTTATTTATCAAACCATGAAGTATGACAAAATTGATAGATGGTCAGAGTCTACATTCTTCATTCTTCATTCTTCAATCTCTATAGTCTTCATGCCAGAACCGAATAAGTCATGTCGGAAAGCAATGGAAACCTATAAGCGATGTATGGAATCTGCACCAGGTAATCACTGCACGTCGGTGCATCTGTGCAAGATTTTATAGTGGACGAATCCGAGGCGAGAGTGATGATTTCAACGCACTCAAGTCCATCTTTTTCGGATCCGCAAAAGGAAGAGGACTTCACGGTGATTACTATCGCTTCACGATCGGCTGACTCATCTTCACTTGGTTGCGGAAATTCATTAAATCTGTATCAACTAGTCTGAGGGATGGGATTGTAAACAAAGAAACTTCCAGAGTCTCATGTTATGTCGCAAAAACCCTGTCTGAAGAACCCTTATAGCAGAACCAGGCGTTCTTTCTGAGTGGAGCTCGCTGATGAAGAATGACAGATGCAGGCAAATGTATATGAACCATGCAGAAGTAAGAACATCTCTTCTATGATATATCATAGTTTTTAGAAATACATACATTAGATTTGTTCTTTGGATGTTCACGATCAGTTGATCCATAATCAGCTTTCTAAAAATTATTTAAAAAATGAAGATGGAAATATAAGGCCGATTGAGAAGAAAATCAATAATACATTCAACCTGATGCCACTTATCAGATTACCTAACCTAACAGGCGAATCTCAACAATAAAAATCCTCCGATCTTGCGATGATCAAATGAAACCCTTCTATTACGTGAATTCACCACGCACGTGCTCAGGTAATTTATAATTGAAGTAATGCCTGTGTACAGAGTATAATGACTAGATCTCAACAGCCTCGTGCTACAACATCGAGAGAAGACAAACCTAGTGGATAGGTCATCAACTCGACGATTTCGTCGTCATCATCCATCTCTATCTCCATAGACTAAAGAGTATCTCCAATCTCCAAACAGTGGTCTTTCTATCCTTTATCTTTACATGAAAGAGTTCTCGCTTCTCGTTTCTAGCTCTAGACTTTCGAGTTACTCTTATATACTTATAGAATTTTACTCTACAAGCCGTGCGTGCCCTCCATTTACGAAGGTGCTGCGCGCACGTGCGACGCGCTCTAAAGACGAAAAAAAGGTAAAACATCATCAAACAAAACTGGTTTTCTCCTCGAGATCCTTTCCACTACTGGTGTAAGGACTAATACTCAAGAAAGTCTTTGTACGTGCGGATCGGGGGATGTCTACCACACAAGAAGGCAATACTTTCGCCGAGGGGCTTGAGTTGAGATGTGTATGTGGATATGCACGAGTGTACTGTAAGAATATCGAGGAACGGATTATCATGATTTAGTGCAGTCAGCTGGCGAGGACAGTTTCCATATCGATGTACGTAGGATGAAACGAGTCAATCGGAACTGACTAAAGTGGGGGAGGAAAAGAAGCAAAGATAAATACGGAAGTGACTCTTCGAAAATTGTTGCTGCTAGGTTTAATTTTTCCTTGATTAGACCTTAGGTATGCATTTTGTTTCGTAAACATTGACACAAAGCTTATATTTGTTTTTATTTTAAGTGGAAGCTTCTTTCCCGGCCAATTAAAGAAAAAAATTATACAATCTAGCTGGAGAACATCAATTACGTATCTTTTTCAGCTTCCGACTCTTTTTTAGTATCTCTAAGCATCTTTTGTTTTTTGTCTTCTTGGATAATGATTAATACCCAGAGATTCACCTCAAGTATGTATGAGAGTGTGCAGCATCAATACTGTACTCAATATTGAAGAAATGTTTATCAAGAAACGTAAACATTAAAGGAAGAGGGAATATCTTCAGCTTCAGCTTCTTCATTTAAGAAATTGGTACAGTGTATGGGTTCTCGAGACCGTGACTTGCATCGAGGACAGTCACGAAAGAAAACCCGTTGGCGCGTTGTTTTCGAAATCGTCGAGGCACTATGCATTGGAGAAAGAGAGAGACTCTCCAAGGAGGAGAGATAGAACCGGTTCTCCAAGAAATAAGGAGAAAGAGGTAGGAGGCAGGATCGTACTCGGAATCCTTAAGAGCAGGGTGATATTATATTACCTTAAGATGGTCAGATATTGGTACTGTAATCAGGTATTAAATTACCTAAAGTTGACCACAGATATTAAGCATCAGGTGACCCAAAGTGATGGAATCCATTTATATCCAACAGAAAGATACAATCCCTCTATTTCGAGAAACCTTTAGCTTACAATTCAAAGTCATTTATCTGTGTTTCACCGTTAAAGTATAGAAAAATATCAATACCCTGCATCTAAATATTAACATCATCCATTAAATCCAAAGGGATGAAATTTTGGATTTGTGTAGATACACTCCTGAAGAAATCCGAATAGAGGACAAGATAGGTACTAAAGGAGGCTAGCGTGCCCTGCTGTGAGCAGGAACCGGTTTTGCGTTTCAAACTAGAGTAAAAGTTTATTGCAATGCGCCGAGGGATTCGCCAAATTGAGTCTCTCGTAAGAGTCCATAGGTAGAAAATTGTTATGCATGTATCGTAACATCGCAACTACAAAGTCCGTCGTTAAGTCCGCCGATGAAGCTACGTTTTAGCCATTACTAAAATCATGTATAGGTTTTTAATTACACCTACGATGCGTCCGGAATTCAGTCCTAAGCAGTAAATTCCTACAATTATTGGCAAACCGATCCTCCAATGGGTAAAGAATCGACGGCTATAAATACCCAGATGGCTAGCAATTACTATCAGGCAATTCCAGTAGTGCCCAATTAGGTAATTTCATCCTCCTAAGAACAAGGTTTAAAGCTGCGTAATAATTATGAGTTAAAAAGCACATTTTCTGTCGAATTTCGATGTGTTATGTAGGCTTTAAGTGCTTTCCATATCGGATCTTCGTACTTATTTCGAAAAACTAACCCACACGCAGAGGGATTATTGCGGAGGAATATGGTTTACGATCCTAGAAAAAGTTACTCGATTGTAAATCAGACAGTTTAGTGATCTTTCGTATAAGGAAAAAGGATGTCGCTCGTTTGAGTTTCCGAATTGATTAATCGCGAAGAATCAAATGAAGTTGTCAGAGGGTTTAAATCACAACCAAGAATCTATGATAGACAACCTTGAAGTCGAATTTAAACTTGCAGTAACAATATGCAAATCCAAGCCCACAGGTCTGCCTACTATATTAACTGAAGATCTACAAACCGACATTCAGATTTCTCTAATTCTTTTTTCTGTCATCTTGAAATGCAAATGTCCACTGTTATTGTTTTGTGTAGGTGGTTCCATTCGCGTAGGTTCTTGTTCTTGAGGAAGTGTCCTACGCACTGATATTAGAACGGTTTAGGTGGTGGCGCTTATTGACTGCAAAAGTGCCAATTAAATATGAAACTTAGTTGTGAAACTAGTAAGGTGTCTCGGTAGCCACTCATTCAGTAAATCCACAAATTGATAGAGTGGGTGTCATGTAGGAAACACGAGTAGATGTCCTGTCTCTGAAGTAGGCTCAAAAATGGAAAAGTGAAGTTGAATCCACGTTCATGCAACTCTTTAGTAGTGTCAGTTAAGCAATTCCGAATTTCAAGTGATATTGTGAATTGAGTTTTTTCTTACTTATAGGCAATATTTTTCAAAGAAACAAATACACTCAGCACAGATTTTGCTTTAGGAAGACTGTATCATCAGTTTGACTTGGCTAGATTAGACAACCTATGTCTGATAAGAGAATCAACATTGAAGACAGCCGAATTGTTAAAGAACCGCGAAAGATTATAACATTATCTAACACCACTTATCATGATACCACTTATCACATTACCTATCCCAATAATCGATGCTCAATAATGAACATTCTCCGATCTTCGATGATTAAATAAAGATCTTTAAATCTATTCCGCAGATGAACTGCAATTTTCCAAAACGGTAAACTATTTTTAAAATGGTTTCATATACTTTTCTCTAATTGAAATACCTTTCTGCAGGATGTTGAAGATCATGCTTGTCGAAAAGGTAAACACGTAAAATGAGCAGGTAGAGTTTAAAAAATGGGTTGTTTCCTGCAGACTATATGGTTTGCCAACTGAATATAACATAACATATTGTGCATAGCATTGCAAAACTGTTAAGAATGCCGGTTAGCTTACAATAAGTGTTTTACTTATCCTAAGGTTTTATTTACTTTGATTATTTATGGGTACGAATGGAACGTGCATAAAAACTGGCATTCCAAGTGACTGATTTGCAGGTAAGGTGTAATAACGGCTGTGATTTCCCATGCATCAGGGAGAATCGGTAATACTTATGTATTTTCCAGTGGTGAATGGAACTGCGGTCCGGAGCAAGGAGAAATCCTTGGAAAGTGTTGTGATGGCTTTTGAAGCGTTTGAAGTTGTTATTCAAATCAGGAAGATAAGTGGGTCATTCAGATAATAGTTCAGTAAGACAGTCATGCAATTTTCTTGTTTTCTTATCCTCCAAACCAAAGTCTTGATACGTTTTTCGAGTTCTTTTTGGTAGGTCAGAAGAATCGATTACAACACCGAAAACAATTTATCTTTAAGGTTCGTGAGCGGCAATAAGAGATCCAAGATCCCTAATGATTGACGCTCTCCCGAAGCCTTCAAACGTCATTTCTCATTTCGAGAAAGTTCTGAGGAAGGAGCAAAGGCGAGAAAAGGTTTGTTGTAGGGACGGCTAAGTAGTCCCTGAATAAATGATTACTGCCTGCAAGCAGAATCTCGAGGAAGAGCCAAAGAACGCGGGAGCGAGAGAGGGGTGAGCATTAGCCGGACGAATGTTGAAAAAAATCGACTCCCCAAGGATACTCTTCGCGGGAGAGGCTCTTATTGGTCGGTTAGAGGTCGCGAATTCTTAGGGTACAACCATTCGCGATTTCAGTCTTGAAGTTCTCCAAGGCGGGAAGATCGTGCTGGACCATTCGGCCATATTGGAATCCTAAGTACCCTCCAAGAAAATAAGAGCGAAGGGTCGTTGATAATTCCCTCGGAAGAAGATTTCGAACTCTCCGATAGCAGCTTTAATGATAGAAAACAGTCCATGATTTTTTCATTGCGAGTTGGATAAGTTGGGAACCTGGGATATTTTACCCATGAAATGTGAAGAGAATACCAAGAAGTGATAACATTGTAGAAAGAGGCGATTATGTATGTATTATGAATGGAGATGAATGCAAAAAGAGTTAAGACTTCTGAGAAAGATAATGACAAAGAGAATGAAAGACAAAGGCAAGAATTTTGCATAAAACAAAAGCTATTATACACAATTTTGCAGGCAATTTTTTTAAAATAGTGTATTTTAGAAGCCAAAAGGATTAAGAAGATATCTATGTTTCTAAAACTACGGATGCATACAATTGATTTGTAATTGTATCTCCCGAAGAACAGTTCATTTTCAAAAAAGTTGATCAAACAGTCATTGGAGCATCAAGTCCACAACCTGAAAAGCATAAAACAGCGAAACCACCAGGAGGTGAAAGAAATGACTGATGGATGTTCCGAGAAAATGTTCTTTGTTCCTGTAGGTGCATGAGGAATAGAATGTAGGAATTGGTAGGAATGAAAACAGTGCAGCATCTTGGGACCAGAAAGCATGCAGAAGTGTGGTAACTGGTACTTGAGCGCGGGAGATGGTTAAGAACAATGTGATTGGAGGACAGAGGAGAGGGTTCTGGGTACTTCCAGCAGAGACCGCTGCTGTCTGGTGAACCATAGCGGGAGGATGTTGACCCGCGGCCATCTTGGACCACGATACAGGCATACGATATGTATAGGGCATATGTGAACGTAGTACTACGCACAGCTGGAAACCCGATACGAACGATACACTTGGGTTTTACGCATTCACTCCCTGACTATACATGCGAAACCGTACGTGCAATACGGGTTTTTCTACAGTGAACTCGGGAGTGAATCGTGGATTTTTCTTTGCATTTTAAAAAATATTTGGAAACTGTTGATCATATACCTGAATCAGCAAATTATTCCATACTCGTATGTATAATATATTTACAACACTGAATCAAAAGGAAAGGTTTTAGTATAAAATGTGTTAGCATGCATGACCCAGCGACTTGTTGTTTGAAAACAAACACCGTTTCGCGCGGCCACAGCTAATTAAATGATTAATGACTTAACCCGATGATTATTATTCAACTTCTGCTGGATTTCTTTTCTGATATCCGTCTATTTTCTGTTTAATCAATTTGTCATGATTAGTGAACAGTGCATTTACTAAATAAGTCGTATTTTAACTATTGTGTAACTAGAGCAAAATGATTGATAATCAATAGTAGGAAAGTATTATTTCATCAAAGGAAGAAAATGACTGGTTAGACTAGATTGATATTTTTAAAACGGTGTTTCTCATTCAAGAGATTGAACCTGGCAAAACATTGCAATAATTTTGTTTTCAACGCAAATCAGTCATGCAAGAGGCTTTTTCACTGATACTAAAAAAAATTATAAGTGACTTGGGTTGCTTCATACTATAGAGTGAACGTACGGACTTTAATCATTTAACAGTGCATGCAGCTGATAAATAGGTGTATGAAGCTTTATACACAAGAGTAAAAGTAACTTATTATCTGAATATGGTGGAAGGGCATAATGCGACAACATCGTCAGGTTACGGTTCTCAACATCGCATTTCTTATCATCTTGATTTAAAGCTATTAAGTATTGTTTACACGTTGAAAGCGCGAGCGTGCGCGTACCAGGGTGCGTTCGACATGCATATTGTATTTCACATACGACATTACAAGCGCATCGCAATGACACTGATGCTTGGAAAAACCTATTGTCATTCGTCTGACATTTGCCTAACAAACAATATCAATTCACGAGGCCTTCTTGTTTCCTATATATATATACATTTACAAGTATAGTAATGGGAAATATTGGAAATATCGATGATTAGGCACCAATGTCGATACTATTTATTTTGATTATAGGGACAAGCCATTCACAGTGGCTACGATCTCCCTACCACCATCATCATCATCATCATCACGTCATAGCTCAGCGGCAATACCCGCCTCTGAAAATACATCACTATTTGCAAGATTGAATCTAAATAATAAAAAATGTCTCTTATAACCTGACCATTGATCAATTGAAATTGTCTTTATCCGGCAAAAAAATTAGAAAGCTGCATCAATCAAAGATCGTTAAATCAAGATCAACACTTATCAAATTACGAAACTACCATTCAAGTAATTTTCAGGATGGAAAAAAAACTCAGAGTATGTGTATATGAAATTCTAATCACAAATGCCATTTCTTTGCTTTCCGGTGACCCGATTTCAAAACAACAATTATAGAGAATTGCAGATACTATTGGTAGACTTTAAGTGATAAAAAATGATAAAACGGCGAGATTATTCGCAGTCAAACAAAAAATCAATAACTATGAAGAGAGTGGCCACTGATCAGGTTTGCGTGAATTATTTTGGAAAAGTTTTGTGGCAGCCATGGTTTTGTTGCAACTCTATAGGGCTCCAATTATCGAAGTGATGTAAATGATTTCAACAATTTCTAATGTATGACTATTTAATTGTTGAAGAATTTTCACCTAAAAATCAGCTTATTAACTACGTAATACGAATGTCAGGGGTGATGTTTAAGTTTTGAAAAATCTATAACTACTTAACAGCCTTTCACGATCGAGGTTACCAAAACGTTTTCACGCACGATAGCATTTTCATATACGCACCATTACCTCCGAACCCTTTTTTAGTCTTTAATATATGGAAGGGCGTATTTCTAATGTGGGAATATCAAAACTTGACTTTAGATTAACTTTAGATGAAAGATTCCACGAATTGATGCACTTGATTCGCCAAGAATGAATCAAGTTAGGTCGGTGGTAAAGTTTAAATTAAGACGTTTCAATTCACGTTTAATCATCTGGAACACTTTTCTTGCGGTTTATCTTGACGTTTAATAACAATTTTTCTCAAATTCACCCAGAATAATATCACTAAAATCGACACTATTTTTGAAGGTTTGGTAAGAATACAGATCGATATCATACAATTCCTCTTTTGCCGAGATAATCAGACCCGGAAGAAGATTTTTTCACCTTTTGTGCTAATGGGGTCATTTTGCATAAAATAAATGCATAAATAGTTTAAAAATAGAAACTAGGACACGGGAACAAATTTAAAATCAGAATATCGTCGGCAAGAGTCGAAATAACGGAAACACACATCTCGGATCTTTTTTACCAGATTGATATATAGAGAATTTTAAATAAAATATTTAAAAAAAAAATAAAGGTCACAAAAAACCTAATGTAAGGCTAATAAATAGAAGAAAGTGATGATGAATAAGTAAAAGAAAAGAAGTCTCTAAGGGACTTTCTTGTCTTATGTGAATCAGTTCTATCAGATTAAGGCATCTGCACTGACACGAGAAAATTATCCTGACCTCCACGGCGGCGCATTGTGGTCATGTGAACCTACGAAGAAGCGGTTCCGGTGGCGGCTTCCGGTTTCAAAGCATCCTCCCACCTCCCCTTCGAGACCCACCAACAGTCGCCATTCGCCATTCACCCCCTTTTAGCCCCTACCACCAACGCAATAATGCCAACCTATCTCCGCTTTTACTATTGCTTTACTACGCGGTCACGCTGGCTGAACCACGTGGGACCTGGCGCTTCACGTGTGCTTTTAATATTAAGTCCGCCACACTACACTTAACCCGCACATTAGTTAGCAGCGAGCGACCATGAGTCTTTTTTCTGTCGGCTATCTCGCCGGAAAGATAATGTAGTCTACCCGTAATTGCAATCTTCATGGATTTAAGTTCCCAAGCTTCTCCAGTGGATCAGGGGCCAAGGATGGCTAAGTGAAGCCCGGTGAAGAACAAGAAGAGGACCTTCTTCAATAGCAATTATTTTTCACATTCGTTTGCTTGTCACTCTCCCCTCAGGATACTTCATTTGAATTTATAATGTTATTTAGATTTATTCTTTCAATTCTTTCTAAATATATGAATTAGAACCATAAAATCACCCAACTTTGGACACGCAATTTTCTTAGCTTCTTGTACATAATCAATAGTATCGTATCAATAGTAGAGAGTTGATTTTCGTATATCTATAAAAGTAATGACGATACCATGTATCTCGAAAATATCGAACACAAGTACAAATTTATTACTCCCTGCTTTCGACAAAAGGAATGCAAAAGTTACGTCAATTACGGAATAGGATTTTCATGTTTTAATTCAAGAGATTGCCATTACCCCCAGAATCGGAGCTTAACATTTTTTAATTAACCTAATCTCCTCTCAACGTGGGAAATAAATTCTCATATAACCGACTTATTTAGATCTCCTATCTCTTGGACATTCACCTTTGTCAGCAGCTCAAGATTTTTAATATTCATTATTCAAAAGAATAAAAAAATTTTTAAAACAGTATTTTCACCCACTATTAATTATATATTTCTACAGCACACAAATCCACAAAGAAAGAAATTAACTCAAGAAAGAAGAGGGAACGTATGATTACAAATTAATCAAGGTATAACGAGGTTTTGCAGACACGGTGGTTACCCGACGTGGGAGTCATCGTCTCCAAGAGGTCTGGCGGTCTCCATCTTGCTTATATATTATTATTGAACCAACGTGAGGGTTCTTCCTTTAATAGCAAAAACGTGACTCATATTCTTCCAGGAGCAATAATTCTGAATCTCGGAGTTCAACTTGGGCCAATTAGACGCTTTCCAACAGGTATATAAACAGATGTGGAGCGACATGATTACGCACTTCCTGGCTTATTCATTCCTAATTCCCTGTTACCCTCCCGCATAGAGCGAAGTATAAAGACGACCCTGGTTTAATTTTCGTTTTATAACCTTTACTGCAAATGGAAATGCACCTTCTAGGAGGTCTGCACTTAGAGCTTAATTTTCAGGTCCTATTTTACGTATTTTCAGAAAATTTCTCAATGTAAAGAAAACCCTCGATTTGATATGAAGCGTATAGTAAAATCTACTGCATAGCAAAAGTTACTACTATGTGAACTGCCTCAACATAAGATGATCCTTTTAACCAGTACAGCAAATTGAAATGCAACTTCTAGGAGGTCTTCAGTTTGCTTTGCAGTTAGTATTACCACGCATGGATGAAATCGTATCTGAGAAGGGCAGCGCGTCTCTTGTGTCGCATTACCTTTGAGGCAAGCATAAAGAAGAGAACGGTCGTTTGCAGTTTACGCTTAGACTTAAGTGAAACTTGAAGTCATAATCTGCCAGTCAAATTGCGTCTTTATAGCAGTTTAATAGCTCCTTGCAGCAACGCTATTCGGAGTTTATGCAGAATTGATGTACATAATCTGCTGTCCACTTTTTTTTTTCTTGGACTTTTTCAGGACAATTTAAAAGAGTTGCTCTTTCCGGTTGTCGCGTTTCAAAATTGCTCGTGAAAATGTCTTTATCATCTCTGAATTTTAGCAATTTACGGTTACGAGTTCTAGGAGTAATGGGATATGATTATTAGTTGCTTGTTGAAGTTTCTTGTTTACGGGAATTTGCTTCCAAGTTGTTGAAAGAAAATTAAGAGGGCTTTGCCAATATGAAAAAATTAAGGATCCCGATTCGCCTAACATTCTAAGTTATAATAGATCTCATCATTCACTCTTTGCACGCCCTCCATGCCCTGCACCTTCCAAGGTTCCCACGAATGGTACTTCATAAACTAAGTGTGTATTCACCTACGCGCGGATATCCTGAACAGAAGTTAAGTAGACACTCTTACCCACAAATCTTGAATGTCAGGTGAGACTTAAGAACTCAAACTCCCCTAGATTTTCTCGCATTAAAGTTTAAAGTACAGAGATCTCTGCTGAGAAAGACGTTGACTCTTATCTCCGAGTTTTTTTTTGGACACAGATCAGTAGAAACATAGACAAGAACGGAGTAAGTCATTTCTGTGAAGAAATTGAGGAAACTGACCTCCCTCTTCCGTAGCCTTGGCTAAAAATGTCTTCCTTTCAAGCCTAGCTTCTACCAGCAAATTGAGATTTACCACAAACTTAATTTACGAGAGGAAGTATAAATAAGAGATAATTGAAAGACGACTTCACTTTGGCTCTACCTAATACCACGACCCTCATCCGAATACAAACAAACCAATTACTGCTTAACTTCGACGATCGAATAGGAGTTTCCTCCCTTATGTGCATCAGTTCTTATCAGACTGAGACACCTGCACTGCCACGAGAAAATTACCCTGACATCCACGGCAGCGCAGTGGTCCGAAAAGGAAACTCTTTTCCAGTGTCGAGTTTTTTTCTTATCACTCATTTGAATCCGTTGAAAGCAACCGCACTGGATCAAGTTTTTTTCTCTGAGAGGATGATGCCAATGTTTATAGTAACTCAAGAACATCGATCGGCTCTTTAATCACCCACTTGCAAAAAGAAGATAAACTCCGCGAGTTAAGTAAAATGCTGCAACAGTAGCAGAGTATTATTTCATACAACGAACCTGAGGTTGTCATAGGTGCATACTTACACATTTACAACATCAATAACCGAGAGCCTAGACCACAACAAAGAAGCTGGAGCTTGGTAGAAGCATTAAGTCCGCGGTTTACGAGTTACGAGCATTCTCTCGAGCGTTCCTCGAAAATAGCATCGCCTGGAATTACCTGAAGTGGCGCAGGCACGAGCTAATGAAAAAAACGCGCCTTGAGCTTTCCAAATTATTGTCATTACTACAAACGACGTTCCGCTCGTGAAGAAGAGCGCTGCAGACTCCAAAGCATATCCGGAATTTCTCCTAGAATCGCGATGCATGTGGCAAATTGGCCAGGTCGAGAAATGACCTCAGGATCTTAAAGTTAGGTCAATGTATAGAGAATAATAAAGAAGTGTATCTTTCGTGAATTTCAAGGAATTTTTTAAAGAAAAGTATGCTATAGAGTTGAAAGAACTCAACGGTTCTGTATGCAGGATGTAAAGAAGAGGGATATTTTATTTATCGAGATATTCGATACTGTTTTGTAGTTTGAAAAACGGTTTTCGCGAAGAATGCAAAGTACGCGAAATATACCGACAGACGTTATGTTTGTAGATTATTTTTTGATGTTCCGACAACCTTGTTCGAATTTGAAAATAGTACTTACTCTACGGACATCAGCTCACTTCCCATAAAGAAATAATATATAAACTCACCTGCAACAAAATAATAAAACATGGTTAGAATTACATAATTTAGTATGTTAGCATGTTAAAAGTTATCAGATACGTGAAAAAATATAATTAATTTCCTGATCAGTGTTTCCACATCTCGTTATTATCTTTGTTAGACACCTAACATTTATTACAATTTTGTTTCCTTGAACAAGATCAAACCCGTATATATTGTTCTAGCTCTAAAATGAATTTCCGCCTAGAATATATTCAAGTCTGAAGAACAGACTTCCACTTTTCTCGTAAATAAAACCTTTTATGACTTTGCACACATTATTGTAAGAAAAGCTGCATCGTTTTCATGCTACTGAAGCTTTGACGAGTCGTAGCTGAAGAAACGTAGTAATAGTAACTTACGCCTTAGGATGGATAGTTAAAGAACAATAGACTCCTAGTCTTACGAATAGTAATGTACGCAATAGCGATATGCAATCGGCATTGATTTATAGCTTGTCGGTAATGTAGGTAAGCCATAAGAGGTCGATCGCAACTGTCACCGATTAATTGTCTCGCAACTTTAACGGCGTCCATTTTTCTACCATCGCGAGTTTCATACATACGAGAGCATGCTGAAAGCTCTGAACGACTTATGAGACGAACGGTTTGCCTACAATGGGACCAAGGTGTCCGCTGCTCTCTTTTCAATGATGCCAGATACTCGTTAATTTAAATCATGTCTCGATAAAGTCAATTTGCCTGAAATATATCTTTGTCTTATTTTCTATTTGAATTCTTATCTAGAAAATTGCAGAGTTCCTCTAATTGCAGGGTCTCATTAAAGGTCGTAATGGTTTGCAGATAAAAGAACAAGGGTTTATAAAATTTTAGAAACAAAAGATTGAAAAGGTTTATAGACAATAAAGATTTATAGGAACAATTATAGTTTGTCATCCCTGCCATCATGAAAGTTATTCTTTCACAGTTAAATGATTCTTTTTTGCATTCATTTTCTGAACAGTACAATCTGACGATTTAAAGTACAAATCATCTCACGTACCAAGTAAGTCAACTGGAACCTCGACACATCCTAATCCACTTAACCTTCATGAAGATATCATTAAAGAATAAAACAGTTAGGTCTCAAAAGCTAGAATCCCAACCCAATGTTTCTTGCAAAACAATCATCCAAATAACAAGCATCATTCCTAATCCACTAGGTATTCACGAAGAGACCTCACAATATAAACTGCACAAATTCCACATATTTTATAGAGAAACAGAAATACAGAACTATTCAGGACATTTCTCATCCTGAATATTCAGCGAAGATAATCTCCTGTCCCAGCTATTACAGTCATCAGTGAGTAACGATGATCGAATTACCACTCGGTTCTACCTCTTTCGTGAATTTCAGTTTAAAAAATGCCTTCTTCCTGAAAAGAATGCTTGCAAAACCTTCCGACTCTAGATAATTTACAGGAGTAAAAATTCTAGCGGAAGAATTTGTCAGAAAACCCGCGGATGCCACACTTTCGACGAAACAATTATGAATTGACATAAATTGAGGGGTGCTTCCTTTTGCAAATATGTATGCGGATGCTCCTAGATCATAGGAATGCATAAATGGCCAGAAAGGAAGAAAGAACCGTAAGAAATGGCGAGCGAGCACACTTACATCAAACCGGCAGTTAAGCCGCAGGTCGTAGTGAACCAGCTCATCGACTCGTTCGAGCTTTTTTTTCTTGCTCTTTCTTGCTCTTTTGCAGGCGAATAAACATGCTTGGACTCCGATTACCGCTACTGTAGATTCCATGACCACGCCCAACACTATTTCCCTTTACTGCCGACCTATAAGCTCTGTTTTCTCTATGTTTGTGTGCATACCTGACTTTTTCCAATGCACCGATAACTCCTCGAAAGAAGTCCACTTCAGTGTTAGTTTTGGTGCTGTTCGACTTTAGGATCATTTGCTATAAAAAACTACACAGTCTAAACAGAAGTATCTAACAGAAGAAGTTAAATGATTTTTGTGGAAGCTGATAATAAGTAAGAATAAGCCTCGTACCAAAGGAATCGGAATAAATATCGTAAATCTACAGATCACAGATTAAGCCGGCACGAGCCAATCAATTATATCATGAGAACCACTGAACGATTTAATGTTTAGTTTTTGCAGCTGCGCAATAAGAAAGCCGGCAATGTTCGATTCTTCGAGTTATCTGCTTTGATAATCTGCGAAAAATGATAATCGCTCGGGTTTTGTAACCACAAAGTACAACTCCAGCGCATTGGCGGAACACGTATTTTAATAAGTGCATGGTTATCAGGAATATTGGTGAAAATTAAGGTAATCTGCATTGGAAGAAACGGGAGATATTAAGTCGATATTCATTACAAGAGAGGCTGGGAAAAAGTATAACATATTGTAACCTTGGAAAGAAGGTTATGATTTCAGATTATGAAAATAAATTGTAGGATCAAACATTGGGCAATAGTCTACGCTTTTCATTAAAAGTTGGAATGCTTTCAATGATAATAATTCATTTCAGATATGAAGTACCAACCCTTTTTGCAAAAATCAGAACACAAAGGAAGGAGAGTCTCACACCGAATGCATTGTTATTATAATTTAAGTGCTGACAAGCATTCCTTGACATTTGCAAATCAAGGAGCGACCCTTTGTGTGATCGGTTACGGGTTACGCTAACGCGAAGGAAGAGCTGGGGTTATTTCTGCACGTTCAGCGTCATTTTATGGAAGCAGTCTTGTGGGTTGATAAGTGTGGTTGTAGAAAGCTCTCTTCCTCCCTACGTGACGTTCTCGGCACCGCCACATAAGTAATGCGTATCATACGGAACGGATTTCTTCCGATTGTCTGATGCGATATTGTACACACTCTAGTCTATAATCTATATCTATAGTCTCTGGAACACAATGTGCAACTGTACAATCTACAGTTTAATATCGCGGGCTCAAGAGAGATTAAGGATAGTGGAAACAGAAAATAAAAGATATCTCGGCCTTCACTGTAGAAAAACAAGATCTGCTGGTTCAGTGACCAATGCTCATAATCGAGTATCAATCCTGCAGATCATAGATTGGAACGATTAGCTCTCAATGTGCAAGCATGCAATTGTTTGTTTGGTAATCAGTGATCTGAATTTATATAAATTACAAATCAATTAGAGATAAGAAGAATCGAAGATAGGAAAGCAATTGAGACATTGACATAACCAATAATGGTAGTACGCGATTGTGACCCTAGAACTTGAGATCAGTGAGATGGTTATGGTCCAGTGAAACTCCTGTGAATAGCTTCTTCTAGAATCTAACTGAAGGATTCGTTCGAGCGATGAGAGTTTGATTTCACATGCTGATCCGAGTGCGAAAGCTGGAGTACGAAGATACGAACTTGGATACTCGTATCTTCAGTGAGTGGAGGAATTAGCGCGACACGCCACGCGTGAGTGATTGACACAGAAATCAACACATAAATGTTCTAAAGAATTTTTACTTTTAGATATTTGATCTACAGGACAGATGTGTCTTAAAGATCGTGTAAGCGATCTAAACTTAAAACCGCTATAAGTTAACTGTGTTATTAGTGGCTTCAAGGCTCAACTAAAGTACTGTCATTGTCAAGACTTAAAACTGAAGGCAATGACCCTTTTAAAATACCCTAAAGATAATTTCAATGATTCCTTATTAGAAAGAGACATTAACTTATGCAGAAAGTAAACTTGAAGAATGAACCTTATGTACGTGTAGTATGTCTATTCTAGATATCTACATAATCTATTGAAATCGACTACTTTTTTCCTGGTGAGAGTTTACAAAGTCTTGAATGTTGAGTGCATCTACTGAAACCTGTATTGGCCGAGTTTAATAGAAACGAAGACAGTGGCCCAGATAAAGCATCCTTTGTGAGGCTTGTCGATGTCTATGAGAGAGAAAGGACGAAGATCGTAGGAAGTTCGATGTCGATTTCAGCCAACTAGACGTCCTTGAAGTGAAAGAAGTGCAGAGAGAACCTTATTCTAGGTAGGTGTGTTCGTGTGCATCGTGGCCTCGAATCATTGTACCACACCCACACGCCTCCAGAGAACTGACTCGCTGATTACGTGTCCTGGTCACCTTCCTTATTTGACAGTCCATTGTACTCCTATTACATATTACATTATCCGAAGGATCTTTATTTGAGACACCAGATCCAAATCTGTACTCAAATCTTTACAAATTAAACAAAAGCCATCTAATAAATTAAGAGCACCATTTATAAGGTAATAAATGTCTGAAGCTAATTTGCCTATTCGAGGATGAGCTTCGCGTAATAAGCTGAACATCAGAACATGAATGGCAGTCATTCGTCGTTAAAATTGCCATAAACGATGGAAATACGGCCAAGACCAAACATTGAATATCCTTATTGTTCCTCTTATTGTTATCTCGATCGTCGTTACTTCAGTTGCAACTTTAGTATCGGAGAGCTTCGATAAAGAGTTGAGTCTCGTGACTCTGTCAAGGTGTTCCGTATATCGAGCAAAACGAAAAGTCACCCGATTGTTAAGACGTGAGTATTTCTATAAGTTAACATATATGTGTATATATCGACTATGTGGATATTACAAGTGCACACATAGGTAAATAGGTCCTCGAACACAAAGTGCAGTAGACATGTGAAAGAACACACGCGTTTCTCAGTCTCGCATCGTGGCTTTTTCCCACACGTGGTTTCTTAGACAAGCCACGGCCCCTTGCCCTTTCTTTTCCTTCTAGGTTGACTTGACTTTGCAGTAATCCCCCCTTAACCTCTTCGGCTTGCCGTTGCATATGTTTTAATGTTGGGTGCTACTTGTCGGTTACAAAAAAACTGGCAGCTCGTTCGAAATGAAGGGTTTTGTGGTAATGAAGGTGAGGAAGGTGAAGAAGAGGATGAAGACCCATTACAAATTATGCACGTGTTTTAAAGGATAAAACACACATGCTGTACTACATTGTTAAAAATATTTGTAATTCTACCGCAGCTTTGTAGAATATTAATTTAATGCATGTGTAATTATGTACCATACTGTATGTTTTGACTGCAATACATCTGAGATAACATTACAACAGGGAAGAAGATGCACCTTCCATACTTCCAAAAGTAAAGCATACACTTTTTAAAGCATATATTTTGAAGTCAAAAGTGGAGTTACATGTTTGGATAGATAAACTGGATGCTTTATCCTGTTCACATTTTTAAAAAAGCAGAATATATGGTAATGTATTCGCCCTGCAGTCTTCGATTAATTCCTGCAGAGGAAGAACGATTCGTCACGAGTTTGGTGTTTCCTTTTCGAGTGGGCTTTTTGAGGATGGAGAAAGGAAGATTGGAGAGGAACTTCCGGTTTCTTCCTCGATTCGGAGTCGATATCACCTGGCGATGAGTCAGAGAAGAGCAAAGAAACTTCCCGAATGCACCTGCTACTGAGCCCCAAATCGCGTAGCAGGTTCCATACACCATTAGACAGCTCACTTCACTTTCTTACAACTCGAATAGACCTGCCAGTTGAACTTTACTTCTACTATACATATATACAATATAACTATACTGTACTCTATATAATACAGGAAGATGCCGTAAAAAGAAGGGGACGAGTCTTCCTTCATTGTATCCGAAACGAGTCCCGGATTCATGGCCCAGCGACTTGTGACATCATAAGACACTCCTGATTGGTCGCCTTGAGGTTTTTAATTTATTTCAGGGGTTTGTGACCGAGGAAAGGAGTGTATCAAGGATTTTCGAAGTGCAGCTCTAAAGATTACTAAATTGAAATTTTATTAAGTTATGTTTATGTCATCAGGTTAGACGATGAAATTGAAACTTTGTTATTGATTCAGACTGTGACATAAAAGTCACTTTGTTGACACGGTTTGAGGGGCGGTTTTCGGGTAGTAATCAAGATCGTTAAAGTGAGAGGACGAAATTCATCAGCAACATGTGGACAATGTCAGAGCAGCTGCACAATGGCAGATAGCACGCGCCACTCTCCTGTTCCATATTTCACACAAAAGGAGGACTAAATCCTGAAGGATCGGGTCAGGTGCGAATCAGTTACATAAAGCAGCTGCAGGTCCTGATGACCCTCTTTAAATTCCGCCCACCAAGTCATCTGTCATCTCTCAGGTGTACAAAATGACTAAATTAAATATTTATCATTTAGTAACATTCAAATATATGCAAACGATACTTAAATGACACTTATGATACTTAAAGTATCTTCTTTAAGATCTTCAATTTATCTAACTAAAAAACACTGGTTTGTATAAAAAACTGGATTTAAGTAACAACAAAAGTAAACAGAAAATAAACTTGTTTACCAAACAATTGAAAATTGCTTGGGTAAAATGCAAATGATAGACGACAAGAAGAAATAAATCTTTTGTCAATATGTGGGAGAAAGAGGAGACACTTTTAATAAATTTTCGGCGACACAAAAAGACGTGGGAGGTCGCAAAGAAAGTGGGCGAAACCACACTAGAGTTTATTTAGAATCTTGGATCTATTACATCTCTCAGATCCTTGAACCACCTGTGAGTCACTATAAAATGCACTATAACTTCCTTATTTGTACCGCAAACGCAAAAGGCTTTCTATATGACTTGACTTTCCTTATGCAAGCCGAATCTAGGCAAGTTACGTATGAATAAATTCATCATCCTCCTAATTGGAAGCATATTATTTACTTTAAAGAAAAAACCAAAAACCAGTTCTTTTAATAAATGCGCCAATTCATCTTTTAAAAAGATGAATTTAACTCTTTGAACACTGATGACAGCAGTGAAATCTTTTTATAACATGGAAAGATATCATTAACAGACTTCGTGCAATAATATGATACTTCTATATAATACATCATCCGGAGGAAGTTTCACGTGAAGAATATCATGATTGAAAAGTAGGCTTGAAGTTGAACGTGAAAATGGCGCCATTAACAAAGTAACAAGCAAAGGATTAAGGTGCAAATGCGATAAGCGACAGCTTTAATTCCCAAGAGGGTATACTGCCAATTACAATAGGAAAGCAATTTAGTATGCTTTGCTAATTATACTTTAGCTGAGACTGGGTGGAAGTTTAAGCCGATAAGGAGGGAAGCCTCGCGTAATATGGAGGTGAACTCAGTCGCTTTGCTCCTTTAATTTGGATTAATTCCCTATCCAGTGGGAGTATCAATAGCTGCGTGCAGCGAGTCATTCACTCGCGCTTTCGCACTTCACGAAGAGAAGAAGCCAAAGTCACGAGCTGTTTACTCAAGCCTTGAACCCGGGGAAGATGGCGGAGGCGCAGGAAACGCGGATACGGACGAATGTCACCGTCTCTTGTCCTCATTGAAAACGGTTCATAACTTTTCCTTTGTTTGGTTTCTAACAAAACTATGACACAGATTTGTTAAGGGCGAGTTAAAGATTCAAAATTGAGGCTACAATTTTAGATTCAGAGACCGATGTTCTATAAATTTTTCTGAAGGCTTTGACCTCGTGTTGCATGCTTGGCAAAGACCTCAATTTAATTAGAACATTTTTACTAATTATCTAATCTTACATGACATGTGCCTTTATCTCGAAGTATGGAAATAAAGAGGAAATTAGAATGCTGGAGGTAGAGCATTTGTGCGTTTTGTTTTTAGAGTTCGGATTATTTAGAGTAAATAAGTAGATTGACAAATAGTGAGACGCATTGTGTAAAAAGTTATTTTCCTCAGTGCGTCAGTTACAGTGAGAAAAAGGAAAATAAAATAAATTCCAGATCTAGTTTACGATAAATACGATGTTTGTTGTGATATGAGAGATATGAATCGCGTTCTACTTTTTACCCCGTTTCCGTGGAAGGAAGATCCTCTGAATGAGGGGAAAGCAAACTCGGTGGAAGGCAATGATAAATATTGTACTTTTCACTCTATTCCAGATTTTTATATGTTCCGATATTTTTAAAACAACCGAAATATTTAATTTTAATTAGAACTCATTTCTTCGTGACCTATATCATAAATTGAGCAAAAATAAATTGTGTGTTAAAGTTCCAGCCATATATGTTGCATGCTTTTCAAAATTCTGACAGTTTTAGTGCAAAACGACACCAAACCGATACTTTCGCTGCTCGTAAATTTTATCTTGAAGCGAGATGAATCAAGGAAAGATCACCACTGGACCAAAGAAGGTGAATCTCATTTCTATAGTTAAGGACTGAGGGCATAACCATCAAGAAGTTACGAATTTACGACTTGTTGTAATCGAGAGGAGGAAAAATTGGTTCAATCAATACGAGTCCACAGAAAGAAAAAACAGCTCGCATCGTGTTCGTTCCTTATAATAATTTACCATGAAACTTATGTATTGAAAATGGTAAAAAGTTTAGCTTCTTTAAGCTATGATTACACAATATGGTTCAAATAAATCTTAATTTAAAAAATTATTTTAATGGGCAATAATTTGTGTCAGAGGCACGAGAATGTATATTTAAAATAATTGCAAGGTAAAGATCATTTGCACTCGTGTCACGACAGTGAAAGCAAATCCACAATTCTTAATCAGGAGGGAACCATAGCAGATTGGACATCCGGAGCACCGAGCGTATTTAATTGTTTCCGGAAGTCTCGACGTAGCGCGCAGGGTTAGCAGGTCCCTCTCATTTGGCAGGTGTTACGAGAACAATGACTAGGGTTTTTCGTTCGGTCTGTCAGGTTTATTCCCTGTTCTCTTTACATAATTTATTCTTATCTTTTTACAATATTGACCCTTATGACACTAACCATAAGTGTGAAAAGGACTTTGACAGTTGTTGACTCTGTGTTACCAAATCATTATATTTAGCATAAACGTTTAAAAAATCTCTAAGCAAAAATAATCCACCTATTTTTAGGTAAAAAGATACCAATAATTTCGAAAAGTTACATTATTACTTCCCGAAGTCTTAACCGACGTCGTAACATTATCTTCTCCTGGGTGCAAATACACACACTAGAGTAAAATACTAAGAGAGATAACGGAGAGTCGACTCAAGTGGGTATCCGTTGTCATTGTACGTTTTACTCGAAAGATAACGTACTCTCCTGTGTACATTTTACTCGTGTACTATAGTCACTTGACTTTATTTTATCTCAACTTCTCTCTGCTAGACGAGTGTGCTTTTTGTTTCAATAGATAATCTGACACACAAAAATGAAGATAAATCCTCAAAAAACATGTCCTTTTCTCTTATCAATTTGCTTGCAAGCTTTACAGGTGATGAGTTCTGAAAGAATCCCTTTAAAGAAATATTTGAATCCTGAAGGACAAAATAAAAAGTCTCTCTATATACATGACTAACGTCTTAACAAAAGAAGCCATTTTTTTCTAACATACTTTTGAACCACAGTTTGCTTTATAGAATAATAACTCTAATTTTTTCAATGTTACTTTGGAAAGTTGCACTAAGTTTGAGGCTAGTGCGGCGAAGGTCAAGTGGGGTTATTGTACGCAAATTTTATTTCTACTTATGAACGTATATGTGATGAGCGAGAAGAACATTCGTCACTCTTGACCTTTAGGGCAAACGTGAAGTCAATTTAATACCGTAAGCCCGTAAGGTATAAGCAAAAAGTATACCCAGCCATGAACAAAACTGTCCCGGATTCTGTCCTCAACAATAAGATAGTCATCATAATTTTGCAGTTAGTATTGAAGAAACTACTCATGCGAATTTCCATAAGGGGGCATCTATCATTTATTTGAATTATTTTCATTTCAATATATTTTTCCTACATTTTTTTTAGAAATCTGTTGAACCTCCTAAAATTACCTTTGTTCTCTAAAGTTTTCTAGATTACTCTTTCCAAAAAAAAAAAAAGCTTTATTTAATTTATGAATGGTCCCTAACTTCATATGTTCTCTGGATTAGACTCTGTCAATTTTGCTCTGGAAAGTTTAAAAATGGAAGTTACTGGATCGGTACTAATTTGAAAAATATTAATAATATTCCAACACTATTTGTTTACGTTGAATTTTAAATTGACGGTCTTTGAAAAGCTGGACTACAGAGTCAATCTACCTGACAAACATAACTCACGGGACCGTTTGAATAGGCCCGTTATTTTGTCAACTTGTATGCTAAGTGACTCGAACAAGTTTTGTAGCTAAGAAATAAAAGGGAACACATGTCGAATTGTTGAGTGTCGGTGGATATTTTGGTTTCTTTCTTTCCGAAGCGGAAAGATTGTCTGACGGAAATTTACTTTGACCAGGTCGACCGGAACGAAGGTCAGTTTCTCACTGGCTTTACACCGTGGATCCAGATCAGAATCTATCACGTGAGTTCAGTCTCTACACGTGGGTATTCAACTTTTTTTTATACGTAATTCGCTGCCGAGTCAATAAGACCCTGATCCTAATATTATAATTATTGTATAAGCTCTGGATGTACTCGTGAGAACTGCTCGGGATTTCTCACGCGGAGGTGTTGCTATAATATGGAAGAGGAAACACTATCTGAGTCAACTCATTCAGAAAATAGTAATTTTGCAGATCGAGGATCTGTAAAAGTCACGGCTTTTAGAGACTTATCAGAATTGTAGATTTAGATTAGTTAGGTACTTCAGAGAGGTGCTAATGATCGATGGATGTGACTAAAAATAAATGATGAATGATACATATGAAAAATAAAGAATTGAATTATAGGTATGTATGGTATATTCCTGTTGCGGTTAAAATAAAACGAGATGGATTATTTATATGGAAAGATCCCCATGATAAATAGTATAGAAATTCATTAATTAGGAGTTGATTTGATTGAGGAAGTAGTTTCTCGATTCAAGTTGACACTACCTGAATTATTAATGCTAATAAGGCATTTAACAGGCTTGAATTTTTTAAATTGAATTCTAAACAAGTCATTCATAATATTTCTTGTTAGAAATAGTATGTTTTTTCAAATAGAAATTAAAAGACATGGTTAAACGATAATCTAAAAAAAGAGAAGAGATCTCTAGATTTAATGCATTCGTAATCCGGAGAATATAACGAGAACGATTATTATGGCTCATGGGGGTTTCAAAAGTAAGCTGCCTAAGGTAGGGGTGGGATAATTTTGCAGACGTTCCATAAATATACATTATCTGCGATATACATATATATTTAAAGCTCAAACCTAGCTAGGAGGAGGAGGAGTTGTTCCACCCGTTTACTTTTTTTTTATTCGATTGAATCCTAATGAATAATTTGGAAATTAAAGTTCCACTGCTCTTCGATCTTGGATGCGTGATGGAATAAAAAAAGTACAGTACTTAGACTCTATAAATTTTGGCCTTTGTTTAGCTTGGGAGATCTTGTAAAGATTATAAAGGATACTTTCGTAATGCAAAAGGGGTTAACCTCGACCATGGTCTCTTTACCATTCGAATCGCTGCACAAAGCACTCACCACACCCTTTTTCTTTTGCTTATGTTCCAAACAGTCCTCTCACGTGTCACCTAACACGCGGACAACGCGTGCCCCATGCCAATCACCCTATCAGGCATAATTTTCAAGAAAAAAATCAAAAGTACCCTTGACTCTTACAGACCTTTCCTCTTCTCACTTTACTTTCTTCTCCCCGTAGCCATATTGCCACAGGCAAGACAAAGTCTATTGTATTAGACTTATGATTAGTGAAAGGGATTTCCTAACAATAGAACTAATCCTTCAATAGGTGCTGCTATTTTATTACAACATCATTTTAATTCTTTTTATCGGCGCGATATGTTTTCTGAAATATGCGGATCTTCCAAAACTGTTTTAGCTTCATCAACTATAGTTTATCTATAGTATTCTACACACAGCATATAAAAAGGAAGGAGGAAAGTTGTAACCTCCAAACCTCTAAGGACCAAGTGAACTTTTAACGCCAGGTGTCACTTAGTCCGCATGAATATTTACAATTTCTATCGCAGAAATGGTGGTCCAAAACCCTAGGGTTTTGGAAATTGCACCGATAAAAGCTGAATGATCTAAAAGATATTTTTTAGAGATCCTGCGAGAAAGCTATTTTTTTTTTAAAATAAATGAGAGAAACAAAAATGGAAAACCTAAATAATCTTTAAGCTAATTTTCCACCAAATATAAGCTAATTCTACAGAATAGGTAGAGCATACTCTAATTGTATTAAGTATTAAGAAATCGCCTAGAATCTAAATGCAAAAATATTCAATATTGCCTCCCTTGAGCTCTTAAAAAAAAAGATACATTTCAAAGGGAAACCAAAAGAGAAAAGCAAACCATCCTCTTTAAGAAGAAATGTAGGCCCAGGCGCGCCTTTACCAAAAAGTGCGTATAGACACGCCCGAAGGTCGGGTTGCCTCTCGAAAGGCGCTTTGAATAAACGTTCGGCAATCTGCTTCCTCTTCCAATCTTTTTTTTTACTCTTGCTATCTTTCACCTTCGCAATCATAAAGCAAGCTTTGCCACCGTAAAAAAACATATAAAAAAAAAAGACAAAAAGTACAGAAAAAACCTATAAACTTTTTGTGCTTGGATATGTGGACATCGAGATTCAGTTCATCACTCTTAAGTCGCCTTTAAGCTAATTGCGAGTTAATGACTCTGCAGGAGTCATAACAATGATGCTAATCGGTTACTTTTTATAGGGTTCATCAAGAGGAACGTGATCATCAAAATAGGAAGACTACTTCGTCTCTTCAACCTTCAACGGACCGAAGATCCGTCATGAAGAAGGTTAATGTTATACCATGTAAGTTGATACTTTAAAGAGATTTTTAAGTTCACTAACCTGAACAGCACTGTTGAGGAAACAATTGTTCTGACCGGGACCATTTAGCAAGCCCTTGGCGCTGGTGACACTGGTATTGTGATCCTTTGCTAATATTTCTTGACCCCCCTGTCTTTCCGCCTGCTTGCTATGAACCTCAAGTCTTTGGGTTGCTTGCAAAAAGCTTGCATAATCAAGAGCGTCGTCCTCTCTAGCTACCTGCGATGGCCTATGCAGCCCCATCATGGAAGTCATCACGTCGTAACTACATTGAGATATCCTGCAAAAAAATTGTTATAATGTAATTCAATTTCTCACGTTACTGTCTTTTCATAATACTTACGGCTATTTAAAAAGAAAATAGCGCATAAACTTCTCTCTGTCTCGCACCTACGTAAGAACAATAGGGAACATCACTTTACTTTTATGAATATACACATTACACTTTATTGAATGCTTTACATTGTCTCGAGTAACGTCTCAGTATCGTTCAATTAACCGTAACTCCTTCTCCTTTACTAATTGTAAGAACTAAGAGATGCTTTTTTTCAGGAAATCACCTGAAGTTATTTTAATTATCATTAAGAAAGGTGAAAGGTAGATGTTTTTAAATAAAAATAGGTGAGAAATAGGTGACCAAATATTAAATCGTGAACCAACAGAACGGAGGTACTAAAAGATTTGTCTAAAACAAAAAACAAACTTGATTTCCAATCCCAGTCACTAAAATTAAAATTAAGAATTCAGAATAATTTGAAGGAATTCAAAAGAATCTAGAATAATTGTAAAGAATTTAAAAAGATTTGGTTAAGACTTCAGTAGACTTCAAGAGATTTTAAGTGATTTTAGGGAATCATCTTTTAATTCCCATTCAAATAATTTTTCCTACTCAACTTTTTCAATTGCAAAAAGGTAAAAATTTCCAAAATAGGTGAAATAGATTAACAAACTCGAAATATTTAAGTGAAAAAAGGTGAATAAGTGACGATGTGAGATAACTACTCCTAATGAAAAATTATATCTGGAATTACATATTCATTCAGTTACCCCCCGATGAAATATTTTATATCTTCATTTGCAAGTAAAACAGAGAACCCCAGTCAGTGCAAATTACTGAATAAATCGCTGTTCGAAATAACAAACGATTCATTTAGGCAAGTCGTGAGAGAAATTTCTTCTACCCCTGCAATCTTATATCCTTTCATGCACATCGAAATAACTCGCAATTAATACTATCCACTGAAAATTTATGAAACAATATTAATTGAATGTCTCCAACATTAGAGATTTTTCTGATAACAGGAATCTTTCTCCTTTCGAATCAAGTTTTTAGGCTCATGTTACCTATCAATACCTATACCGGTTTACTATCATCTCACTCAGACTTTAATAAACAAAAAAAATCTTGAAAAAATTGCACAATATCTCCTGTCTATTATGCGTTTAATTACTAACGTACTTTATAAATAATTCTATCAGGATATAAAGAAAATTCTTAATTAAAAGTGTAAGCTGACAACGCCACGCCTCATGGTAAATGTATAACACGACATCTATTGTCCGATGTGTCTCAAAACATTTATTGTAATATAAAGAACCATTAATTAAAACCGCCTTTAGAGCAATGTTCAATATCCATTAATTTGTTCCTTTCGCGAGCAGACTTGACTATTTCTGAACAGCTGAGGTGTACCATTAACGCGAAAATTATTGACCTCATTCAACACCGTGTGAACGGGTGATAAATGTACCCTGGAAATTTACTATGTCGTTTGTAAATCGGATTGTCTGATTTTTTAACAGCTAGTGCATTTATATTGGTTGCCTTACTTTTATCTGCCCACGCGTTACGCGAACCCGAAACAATAACTGCGTTTTCACTATGAAGAAAGAAATTACTTTCCAATTTAATTATTATTCCATTTTTATAGTCTCTGTTCAACCAAAGAAGGTTCAACTATCTGAGATGCCTGTTGGACATTCTATTTTTCAATTATTTTCGGTCATCAATAGATTATTGGATTGTGAAAGTGTTATGTTGTTAAAAATAATAACTGATTATTATCAGAACATCTATTATATGAGAAATCTATTTTATACCTTTCCCATTCACCTTGCAAGTGTTTTTTCATGTACACAATAATGTACAACATGCCGACAGAAACTAAGAATGCGTATAGGTAATATCGATTGACATCGTACAGAGGTATGAGTATGTAGCGATGGGTATCGATTAATTGAGAAAAAAGAATTACGCTCGTCTTTCTTCCCATCTTCGTACACCATGGGAAAATGCGACCTCGATCAAAAAGCAGCTCCTCAAGGAAAACAACATAGCCGATAATTTTTCTGTTCCTCAGAAACCCGCGGCCACCGGCATGAAACAGCCTCATGCATGCTCGTAATCATCCAAGAAAGACCATCCATCCTTGACGACCCTGATTAGTATAAAAAAATACTTCTTCGAGTCGAGCACAAAATGTAAATTGAAGTACGAATATATTTGAATCTTTCGCCATAATAAGGTACTTTAAATTCATTTTTTTCAACCGAAAAGTGTAGAACATTAAATACCATGCTAGCTTTGAGAACTACAATTAAAAACACTTATACTCCTTCTTATTTAAATAAAAAAAAAAGTTCTTCTAAACCTTTAACTTGTTTTCTGGTATATAAACCCCCTTTTAAAAAAACAACATAAAATGCACAATTTCTGTGAAAGAAGCTCATCAACCGCGGAGTAGCATTAAAAACTTTTTTATTGAAGCGTTTTATTAAAGGGTGGTCCTGAAAGTTTTACCAAAGTCGCCAATTTTTCAGGAGCTTGTTAGATACTTACAGAGTAAATACGCGTAGTTTGTACTTTGTACGTGAGTGTTGTGATCTTTTCTTGGCACGGAAAATATCTTGAAAAGAAAAAAAAGAGAGAGAATGGGGGGGGGAGAAGAAGGATGGAAGATTAAAAAAAAGAGAGAAAAACTTAGTAAGAGGAAAAGAATTCGGTGTATGGCTTCCGCCACGATCCAAGCTCATTCCAGAACGTCAAGTCATATACGAAAGAACGCATCTCGGGACCAAGGATGCTGACATGTCAGATTAAGAAAGTTGTATGTCCACTGTGATTTAGAAGGCCGTTATGGAACATTAGAAATGAAAAATTCCTCGTCACCCTAAGTGTCTGCGACACTGTACTCCAGACGTGAATTACATGCAAAGTCATCCTGGCGTCAAAAAATTATATAATAGTAGGAGAGATAGGTCAAATAATATTATTAGTGTCAAAAGCTTGTTCACTTATAAATTTTATAATCATGAATTTTATTCGTAAATTATATTTTTAAATTAAATCAAAAGTAATGTCAGTCATAAAATCATGAAAACGTTATAAAATCCCCAGAAATTCTAAAAATTCTTTAAAATCTTCTGAAATCTCGTGCCATATTTTTTCAATTTCGTTAAATCTCTTCAAATACCAATAAATCTTGCTTAAAACCTTTAAAATTCATAAAATACATCTACCAGAAGTTTTGAGGGTTCAAATGAACGAAACATTTTTCCTAATTTAATTTTATCCAAAACTATTGTTCTAACTAAAGATAGTGTGTGATCTCGAGGTAAGAGATAAGTAGACTGTAGGGCGTTTGAATTTTGAGAGAGTAACATCTTGGGAGAGGGAAAATCCGAAGGGACTCAAGGTACGAGAAGTAGGAAAATTTATATGACTATTTTAATGACCCCATTAGTGAGGGTGCTGGTTTATGCCTGGATTGAATTGGGGCATACTTGTGAAAGACCTAAAAGGTGATGAATACAGATTGCACCTTATGATAATCTCCTAGTTAAGCCATAAAAGACTTAGGACAGAAATTCTGCAGAGTATTTTATATTGAAACCTTGAGAGCATGCGGTGAATTTACAATGAGAGTCCCAGCCAAAATGTCAGCTCAAATACAAACAAAATGTGAAATATTACAAAAACTTGTACGAATAGGACCAAACATAAGCCGGCCCACTTGAATGGTATTTTATATTGAATAGGACCAAACAGATAGCAAAATACACATTACAAGTTTCTTTCGTAAAGAATTATTTTCAATGCAAATGCATCAATATATTAAAACTGTTTCTAGTTTAAAATAAAATAAAATTTCAAGAAATATCGAAATTATATAATTAGAAAACATGTGTGTATAGTAGAATGCTGAACATGAGACATTTAATTCAAGTCTTCGTACGTACATAATCGCCGCCGTGAATGAAACCCTAACGACTTTCTAACTTCGTCTAAGAGTTATAATTTACAGGATTCTGCAAATTCCATCGGATAAATGTTGCTCTTCGACACAGGAAAGCCGCAGCGACAGAAACAAAAAGGTTGTTGCGGTGCAATTATTATTAAAGGAAAGAGAAAAAAGAGAAGAGAGGTGTTTCACGCATATCCAACGTCTTACATATACCTACAGTAACGTAGTAAAAGGTGGAAAAATATGAACCAGTACTGAACTGTGAAGTATAAATTAGTGGAGGCGAGTACGTGCTCGAGTGCGAACGTATATATGGCGCCATTGGCGTCATTGTTTTGCACGACACTGGCACGACGATAACGTTCTCGACGTGTCATTTTAGGCCCGAAGTGAAAAATCGTACTTTCGAAACATATCTATATATATGTACATGATAGCATGATATGAATTATTATAATTTCAGCCTAATCTGTCTCGTTGCAAGACATAACGCTCAGTTCATATTTCGCATTATCAATATTTTGGACTCTCAAGAATTCGTGATGTTGTTTCGATATGATGCACGTTTATAAATGGAATTTATTAGATGACAAAGAACCCAGACCATGTATATACTCAATATACTATAAAAGGGTTATTTAAACGTAACATTACTTACAATTCCGTAAAATCTTGTTAAAACCTCTAAATCTCCTGAAAAATTTTCAAAACTTGATGCATATAATTATAATATATAATGTTGCTAGTTATAAATAATAAAAATAAACGCATGATAGTGAAACCAAAAAAAAATTCCGATACCGGGAATCGAACCCGAGCCTCCTGGGTGAGAGCCAGGTATCCTAGCCACTAGACCATATCGGATTGAAGTTATGAGAGGGAAAACCGAGTAAGCTTCGGAGTGAGACGAATTGAGAAGGCGGACCGCGAGAGAACCGCTTTTCAGAGTTGCGGACCTCTAATTTTATCACCCAGACGAAATATATATAAAACAAAACAAAAAAATATGAAATATTGGTGTATTAAAATTTTGTAGGTCTAAGGGGTGATATGGAGTGAGTTCCAAATGAACTGAACTTATTATCAGTAATAAAATTTTGACCCAATGAATAAGGATAATTTTGATGAATTTTTTTATTTTAAGGAATGAATTAGGGTGAAAATTTAATGCATGGGGGGTTGAAACTTTGGAAGTTCATTTATTTTGGACCTTGTATGTTTTAGAAAAAATTCTTTTTTTACTTTTCGTTTATAGTAAACGTTGCAAACTTCAGTGTCATATTAAATCACTATTTCATGTAATTATTGTAATTGTATGAAATTGCAAATGTAGAACAGTAGAAAATTTTAAAATCATAGGAAGATTACAAAGAGTAATTCTGAGGAAGACACTATTTCCCACTGCACGAACACAGTCTACGAACGTGTTACGAGTGCCAACATAACGAATATGCAGTGGTTGGAATATTAATGCACAAGCGTGTCATTTATAATCAAGCGAGTATCTTCTACTTCATTCACAAAACGTACTACAATTTATTGAACCACCCGACCGGTTTAGAATATGCAAGCTATAAATAACACGCAACCTATAACGATATATTTTAATCCAAGCTTGGAAGAAATTAAATAAGTGGTTTGATAAATCACAACAAATTATACTTATTTTTAATTAAACTACTTAACATCTTGTTTTCAATTCTAAAATATCCCATGGGAGTTGTCCATATCGAGTTTATGTTTCACGTTTGAAATGATGACTTTGTCATGAAATGATCGAGACATTGCCTGATATTGCATCTGAGAGCTGGATGCAAAATCAGATATGCTAACAAAAATGTCTATCACGACGTAAATCTGGGTCCTGACGGTATATCGCGAGGTTATTTCTGTGTTCCCGCATCGTCTTGAGGCAAGCCATGTGTCGTCGCGACGCCCATTGCCAGATGAAACCTGATCGAATTAGGACGAGATGTCGATCCAATAACCAACAAGTTCAATCATACTTTTCAACATTAATAATATTTACAAATTTTATATAAAAAAACTCTTCTCTTCTCAGAGCGGACAGAAATAAAGGATATAAATATTCTCAGTCACATGAGGCTTATACATGAATTTGATAACAATCGTCATTCAGATATTATTCTCTCTTCCTGATCAGAAATGCTAACCTTTCTCTTAATAAGAACACGAACAATGACGTGCATTTCGAATAAAAGGTCAAGTCATGAATTGATTGAAACAAGTGGCGAAAATAATACCTATTGTTATAAATCTAACCTTGTAAAGAGACTTCGCTTTATGAGCAGTGTATCTCAATAATGAGAAAATTAATTAATTGATATGTAGGAATTTGACTGTATAAGCATACTTGAAATTCTCTAATGGGAATAATAATGAAAAACGTAACACAAAGTAAGATTATTTAAAATTGAAGTCATTTTACTTCAACAGTAATTATTATCATGCAGTTTTCGAAATGGGGCCGTTGAAATTGCTGAATAATCATTTTCTTCAAAAGGGTAAGTTTCAAATTGATACGTTTTAAAGTCCTTTCATGGAATCCAAGCAACTCTGATTTATGAAATCCTAGAGTGAGACAAATGCATTCGTACATTTGGATCCAACTGGAATTATGGTAATGAGGGAAGGAGATGAATCAAATGATACATTATTCAAATTTGCTTTAAACCTCAATTAGGTAGGGCAATAAGAAGGGTACACGAAGGTATTAGTAATATTGCACAAGTTTCCAAGTCATATGGATTTCTACTCCCATATACCGTATTAATTAGGCATTAATTATATCCTTCGATAATGTTAATGACAATTACTATCAACCAAGTATAATTAGAGCGATGTCAGCATAATAATGGGGAAGATGTTCTGTCAGTTCTATATTTTCCAATTAAGACCGACGATCTTTCTTTCATCTGCTGTCAGAAACGTTGCTCCTGTTCCTTGAAATCTCAATTTACAGAGAGGAATTCCACGAACAACGAGCACATGATTTCCGATGATTTATTTTAATTAATTTCTCGTAATAGAAATTCGAGTAATTATAAAATAATTTGATAGAAGGATTATAAATAATAATTTTCTAACATACGTTAAAAATAATATGCGTGGAGATCTCGTTTGGTCAAGTTACAAATAACCCAGAACCCATCGTAAATTTATAGCACGCGTCCTGAGTTTTTTTTTTAATTTGATGCAGTAACGGTTGCAAATAACAAGAACTAATTGCTGCCGTGATCCCGCAGTGAATTCAACGAGATCTCCCGTAGCTCTGTTGGCGCTTGGTTTTCCTCCACTTCCGGTTTTACGCAAATCCACACAAGACTGATTGGCTCTGTTAACAGGAAATTCTACACCGCAGAGAAAAAACTGTATTCCGAAATCCATTGTCTAGGTTTAAATACTTTCCAGGATATCAAACTATTTGTTAAATATGTACCAGAAAGTTTCAAATATTGAACAGTTCATGATAAAAATAAATATCAATTTCGAATGGGTTGAAAATAATTTTACACTGAAAAAACAAGTCGAAGTTGACACAAAAAGCAATTTTAGTTGAAATTCACAGCCAAAAGTTTTGAGGTAAATAGAAGCGAAAACTAGAAGCGTGAATCGCGGTTTATAAATATCAAAGCCGAAAAGAAGGATACGAAAATAGAAAGCAGAAGCTCACGTGCTATGTGATAATTGAGTCATTATATGTTAATTATGGACGTAAAATATAAAGGACAAAATGAAAAGTGAATATAGCCTTGCTGTTAAGATTTGAAGAATTTAAAAAAGATTGATACATGTGCATTCAATTAAATATATTGGATTAAAAGACTCTTTAAATGAAAGTCACGTGCATTTTACTTCCTACTGCACTTTTGCTGTCGAACTCGCTCTTCTTCAAAAGTCTCACCGTCTGAGATGGTGAAGAAGCTAGAATATAATCGCGACGAATATTCATGAGCACGAAGAGTTATAATAACCGTGACTTCGACGTTTTTTCTTCCCACCTTCAATCTGCTTCAATCCTTGAACCCACGACAATAACGATTTTCAAGAGGTTCTATTGTTTTATTCTGCTGCTGGTATTTGAATAAAACTGGAACATTCAGACCGCAATTGAAGCACAAAATAATAGAAATCTTTTTCGGAATAATACGTTTTCTTACAGTTTTGATTAACTAATTATTTAATCGAAATAACTGAATCAATTTTGGAAGGTAATATGTACTTATCTGAAACACGATATTTGGGTTCGACGAGCTTTGATTTAAGTAAATATCGACGACGAAGGATTAGGTTATGAAATATCGATGATGGACGATATTCCGCAGTTTGGATATTCAAATCCAACTTGGAATTAAAGCCTCTAGGGAGAGAAGACCAGAAATCTATCGCATATACATCACGTTCTCGGCACACGAGATTAATAGCTACTGCGAACATTCCCCTATAACCAATAAATTTCCTCAGAGAATTCGTTAGAAGTGCCTTCTTCAATAAGAAAAATTTTGCGCTGTGGAGCATTTCAAATTCTATTAGCTGAATTTTCACTATTCTACAAGCATCGCATATATATTGCGATTGATTGAATAAGGATCATTTGACTGCAATCAATCGATCCTGTTACGCGGATTTTATGGAATATATGGTATATTAAAGGTTCATTTTTGCTTTTCACAACTGAATTGGCTTTTGAAAAATTTTCCTAGTACCAGCTAGTACCCATGGAGGAAAAGAGTTTTGAAATAACCGAAGAGTTGATTACTCGAATTTTGGGTGTAAAAGACATTTTGAGAATTGAAATGCATGGTTGAGAAATTGATTAAGTTTAGAGATTTTTTTAGGAAATTTAAAGGATTTTGTGAAATTGTAAGGGATACCAAAATATTTTAAGAAGTTTAGTAGAATTTTAAAAGCTTAAAAATGATTTCGTTTTTTCAGGGATTTTAAAGGGTGTGATCGTAATATTTTTTGAGCTTTAAGGAATTTTTGAAGATCTTCAACAAGATTTCAAGAGAATCGGAAAGCTTTCAATCTGCTATTCGGAAATGAATTTCTAAATTAATGTTATATGCGCAGAATTTTTCATTGTTGAATCATGCATTCATACATTTTTATTTTCTGATTTAGAACCAATGTTTGAGATTGAAAAATTGGTTCCTCAGCTTCTGGACATTTATCATTGTCATAAATATTGTGTAAGAGATTTTGATCAAAATTAGCATCTGCAGAGCCAATCGTGGCCAGAAGATTAAATGGTAAGCCTTTTCGAAGGGCAATCTGTGCACGCTAGCAGCTACTGGGCCGCGCGTCCTATAAAAAAAAAATAGAAACCGGTTCGATGAGGCCCACCTTCTCTCACCCGGTTTCGTGTCTCTCGAGGTTTCGAGCCCAATGCAGGAACCAGTAATTATTTTTGGCCAGCCGGGCTCAATTGTCTGCAGCTGCAGCTGGTCCTGCTCGTGGTTTACTAACTAGTTTGAGTATAGCCTGTATGGCGAACTCCAAATCCAAATTTGCGATTCGCTATTTTTATTTTTCATCCCAGAGCCTCAAGGCTTTTCAGCCAAGTGGCAAATTAAAGATAGGTCAAAATTCTTATAGATACCGTAGAATCACTTCCGAGACTGACCCAAACTTCGGATACCCAATTTTGTTCGCTTCTATATAATTAAATAGCATGAAAGCAAAAAAAATTAGAACCCCAAAGCCAGACAACGAAAAATTACAAATTTTAAAATATTTTTTATTATTATGCAAGCAAAGGAATTACTTGAAATAGGTGGAAAGAAGGTTGAAATGATTATGTGATTTGAAAAAGGTATCTTAAAAGGGACTTAAAACATCATTCACGTCTGTGTTAAAGACGCGTTTCGAATTGGAAAGGTCACGGCCGAAAATTCCATCATTTCTCTGATTCATCTAACGAGTAATAGACGCAGTCGAAAGGATATTTTAGAATCGACTCAGAGGCACATATAGGTGTCATCTTATGAGACGCATGAATATCATCCAAATTCCATTTGTTATAAGTTTCATATGGTCGAAAATCAAGCTATCAAACACCCATTTACTACAATTTTTATTTATCCGAATTGTCGATGGGAATAATCTCTATTTATCCTGAGTGCTGTTTACTATATTTTTTATTATATCAAATTTTTATTTAGTATAATTTCCACATTTCGGAACCTCCTGCGACATAATATTAATTTTCTCTAATTTTCAAGAAATCTAACTCTTATTTTCCCGAATTGTTATTTGACGTAATTTTGAATTTCCCTAATAACCAGATGACCATATGAAACTTATATCAATTGGAATTTGGGTGATATTCATGCGCCTCTCATCCTATGATGCATTTCGCAGGCTGAAAATGCACTCGTAGTCTAACGCGACTGATTTATGCCAGTCCGCGAATAAACGACCGCGAAAATGGTGTTATCAAGAGTCGAGAGTAATAACTGGTACATCGCGCTGAAACGATTATGCCGTCAGGAAAAGTGAGGATAAATCTTTGCTCACGCGTAAGTTGATGCAAAAATTATGCAAATATTCAAACGCTACGAGTAGTTAAAACGGTACTCAAATAACTCTCATGAATTAAGTTTGTCAAATAGAAAGTAACTTACTAAATCGTGTTAATTAGTCTTAGCTTCATCTCAAGAAACATACCTGAAACAGAAAACATGGTCTCATGAATTTGGGTAAAACTTACATATATGAAAATGATTTTTGGCTGAAATCTCTCGCACACCATAAAAGTTCATCTTCAGAAAAAAGATGAAATATGACTGGCATTTCAAAAAATAAAAATAAGAATCTCATCTCTACGAAGGCGCATGCAATCAAACCCCATCTTCTGTTTATTTTGAAACGCACCTGATGTTCACTGACACCCGCGCGGAAGAGTTAAAAAAAAGAGTATGGCACTAGCGACTACGCATCGAATTTTTTCGGGGTATATGTCTTGTGGTCGCAAGTATCAATTTTGTCCTGTTGCTTTAAGTTTGTGGTCTTGAGGAAAAACTTGTCGGACGAGTCGCACATAAAATATCTCGAGTCTTGCGATGGGGAGAGAAAGATAAAAGGAGAAAATAAGGAAAGAAAGGGCACTTTAAAAAATTGGCAAAGGCATGAGGTCTGCAGTAATTCTTACATTCCCCTTGACCCTCACCTGCACCTTACATGCGATCAGTGTATATAAACACTGCAGGTAGTTCATTTATGCTTGTAATTAACGAAACTCGTGATTAAATAATCAAAACAGATTTAGGATCGAATCGAATTTTAATTTTAAAAAACTGTTAAAGTACCGCATTTTAATATTCATTCTATTACCTTGCATTCAGAAATCATAAACGATCTGAATAATTGTGAATACTTTATATAAAGCACTTTAAGAAGTAATGGATCTAGTAAAATATTTCAAATTGATGATACTAAATTCATTTTCGAATGTATAATTAGCCACAATTATTTCAATGATAATTAGCTTCTTAAACCAGTTTTTAACTTCTTTTTCTCCTGCATTATCTTTTTTTCTTAAATTACATTTTTCAGCGTATGATTTTGTTTTAAGATGAGTCTGGGTCCTCATTTGAGGCTTTGGTTGCGAGGCTCCCCTAAAGTGGTTCTGCTTATTAAGGTCCGCAAAAAACCTTTCGAGAGGAGGTTTCTGATCTTCGACAGAGCGAGAAATGAAGATTGAGTCATTAGGAACGTAGAACACGTATCATTATACGCCCAAGAAAGCTGCAGCCAATGGGAAGCGTGAAAAGGACCTTGTCGTGGCTTGACAAGACGAGGTTTGGTTGACCATGGGTCAAATGCTGCTCGCTAACAAATGTGACATGAAACAGGTCGAACAGGTGGAACAGGTGGCCAAGAAGGTGTTTGACTATTCAGCAAATATCACAACCAGTTGCTTTTAGTAGACGACGTTTACCAACCGAGTGGTTTATATACCTATACCTATAGTACCTATACACTGGGGACGATGACCTGACCTAATAGTTGAAATGCTCACATAAAACTTGGGCCACCTTCGGAGCAGAAGCTCTCGTAAAAGTTTGGAAACGCTCTTCAAATCCCAATAAGAAGACATCCATTTTTAGGAGAGGTAAATCATTTTATAAAAGGTTCAAATCCAATTTACAGTTGAATTTTATGAAGTAAATAGTCACTGATGTGAGTGATGATATAATAAAAATTTGTAAAAGGTGCATTCCTTTCCCAGGATTTGGAGAAAATTTTCAAAATTGTATATATTGATCATAAAATAAAGAAAATAACTATTTATAATTTTTCACACACCGTATATTGAAAATTGAAACCGAAATTGATAAGCCAATAAACTACTTGATATCGAAAAAAACAATGGCTTTTTACGCAGTATAATACTCCAGGTCTAGAAGAAAACAATGGACTTCTCTAAATTAACCCGATGCAATTAAACACCACCCGCTATAGTTTACGTGCTATCGTAAATTATGCGTTCTAATTAAGCGAGGTGATTGGTTCTCAAAATGTGGGTTAGGTAAGGCTCAATGGAAGAGAAAAAGAAGAAACAATGAACTCGAGCACCTGCAAACCTCTTGCGTATATGTCATCCGCCGTTTTTAATTATAAGACTAGGCATGTTATTAAAGATTTAATTAAGGGAAAGGGAAATCGTGTGTAAGTTCGCAAATAATCTTTTCAATTCTAACTATATCGGAGTTCTGACAAATGGAATGAGCTTCAATTTTAACATGCATCTCATTCTGCTTCAGTAACCAGAATTTTTCCTCAAACTTTTCTCTCCACATCCATAAACTCTTTTCCTCTTGACACTGAATTCCAAACATAAATGGTCTTAGTGACCAATTTCACAGTACTTGCAAAACGTACATTCCTAGATGCCATTAACATGATTTACCGGGTGTTAGTATATATCTCCATGTCAGTAACTCCACTTTTAGCGTTCCTTTAGAAGAACGAATGTCTGTCGATAATTCGGTATGATTGCTGCAAGGGGCAGCCTGAGGGTCGTAAGATCGTAACTATATGGTCCTAATTGTAGGCAAGCTCCAGGGGAAAAATGCAACTTCCATTTCTTCAGGCGTGATCCAGTATGCAGTTTATTTTCGAGGCTCCTTACTATTTTTTCTCATTTCTCTCTTTTTTCATCTTTTTATGCATCGCTTTTGGCTCCAAGTGGAGAGCCTTTGGTCTTAAGGCCCACAACCGGTTCGTCGCCGAAGAGTTATCACCACGTAACTCAAACGATTTCCTCGAAGAAAGCCTCGAGCTGCAGGATAAGGTGGTATAATCGTCGCTCAGAAGGTATTTTGTGATGCTTCCAAAAGTTGGATTTACGTCTGGTGGAGGAGGGTGGGGAGGTCAAGGAGATGCCCGAATATTTATAAAAGGGAGTCATCATCTTTCCAGTTAGTCCATATTATAATATTCCAATTATACCTGTCCTACTTTCTCCAACTTTGAACTACTTTCATAGTATATGAGCAGAAAGAGAAGAAAGAAATTAATATTGTAAACTTAAAATTATCCAATTAAACCGAGATATTGTTTTTAATCATTGACAATCATGAAATTATTTCTTATTTCCACATCAGGACCACGCTAGAACTTATAGCAGGGTAAACTATCAAAACCTATCTCATCAAAACCCCACAAAAATTACTGTACGGGCACGTGTTCAATAAACTTGGTTTTTAGATATCTAGGTTGAATATCTCAGATACTTATAGACTGAATATCTTAGATGGCTATAACATAGTTCACTATCCAAGATATTAAAGTTAAATATCCATTTTTCTCCGTGAAGTCAGAGTGAAAGTAGATATTTCCTCTATAATTATATAGATCGAAGCTGTGTTTTTAAATATCCTGCCTCCTTTCAACTTTCGTTCAAAATCCGCCATTTACAGATTTTATGCTCCCGGCAATTCCCGGTTACGAGCAAAACAGCTTAATTGCTCATAAAACTTTGGAAAATGATTCTGCAGAGAAGAAGTTTCTCGTAATGAATCCGTAAGTCAATTCGAGGCCCTCATCCTCAGCAAAGAGTTATCGAAAAAAGAAAGACTCGCTATATTTTCCATTTTCTTTATACCTCGAGAAGCTTTAAGATTTTCCAGCATCCTAGAGAACCATCAATAAATCCATCGAACGCAGACACGAGCCTTGATCGATATTTCACTCATGTCCATTTACGAAGAAGAGGTAACAGGAGGAAGAGTGCGTATATATAAATGGCAAACCATTGTATGTTCAAATGCAAAAGCTTCCGGATAAATAGACTCGATAAGCTCTTGATTTATGACTCAAAAGCTTTTTTCAGCCGACCCACAAAAAGAATCGAAATTCAATGCTCGATGGGAAATTGGAAAATTTGACGAGCCCTATTCAACCGCAAGATTTGATGGATACAATACATAAAAGTAATTCTCTAAATCTAAAGCAGACGTTGTTTTTTACCAAACTCAAAGGCTTCTATTTTTATCAAACATGGAATGGAGGGCACTTGACGAAATTAAATCGTCGCGTGTAAGAGTCCTGGATGTATAATAACGAGCTTATTTAATCCGTCTGCGGAACTTCCACCCTGTAAATTCTCAGAGGACATAAAAAATAGAGACATGCGAACTTGTGATATCTGCATTTTGTTCTCAGTTTGGAATGAGCAGGCGAACGGTAAAGCTCGTCAAGCAATACTGCATAGGGTTCTAAAATAACCTTGTTATTTAACTAGTGAAAAATACAGAATGGAAGTTACAGATTACCTTTGATGTAGACAAATTTTGATAAGAGGAATGAAGACAAAGACGCGGTTTTAAAACTGTGGGTAGTGTTACGTTCGTGAAAGAGTGGATTTCAAAATATGATTATTATCTTCTTACAATACCAACCAATTATCATCATTACCACATATCATCCATCATTAGCATCATTCATCAAATCGAGTGGCTCATTTTATTTTACCCAGCTAAGCATAAAAGAACAGAGCAGAAAGATCTATATGTTATGTATTTCACAATCAGTCAATTATTCTCACAGATTGATCATTAATATCATTCATATTAATAGCAGATTGTGATATTAACAAACTAGGGAATATTTCTTTCAATATTGATGAGCCAATATCCCAGTGAAATAATCAACAAGTTTTATCCAATAGAGCTAAGCATCTATAGGAAACATGCGCCTAGAAAGTCATATCCTAGCTAATCCAAACAACCTATTTGTAACTTTCAACAAACAAATGAAACCTCCTCATAAAAACAATAGTCTAAATGAAATTCCAGTGAACATCGAACTCGAAGTAACAATGAACCATCTTTTTCTGATTGTAGGATTTGCTTTAAATTTGTTAACAATCATAGTAATTGTTTTCAACACTTCCATGCACAAATCCACAAGTTGCTACATCCTCAGCCTTGTATTATCGAACTTAATTCTCCTCCTAGACACTTTGCGAAATATTCTAGCATGGTGGTACAACATCGAAATGTATTTGGATATACAATACATCACTAATCTAACTTTTAAGGCTTCGATCATAACTTTAATAATGCTCACTGTCGACAGATATCTCCATATCTGCAGTATAAACTCTGTATCTGTATGCAATAATTCTTTATACAAAACTGTTCCGAAGTTCAAGACTGCTGCAAAAAGTGTTATAGTCATTTGGCTTATGACTTCCATGGCAACTGCTATGGAAATTCATCTCTATTTTGAATTCGAATGGGATGTGTCTTACAAACATAATGTTGATCCAGCTGTTCAGATTTTTGTGATCTCTACTTTCATTTTTCTATTTCTACCTTCGATGCTCTTTGTTTTATTGGGAAGCTTAATGGCCTATGAATTGGACAAAGTTAAGCTGATTGGGGAAGTCAACAAGAAGGATGCGGACAGTCTTCGACTACTGGGTGAGTTTCAAACCTTTTGATCTTTTATAAATAAGTCTAACTTATGTATGCTTTTATTGCAATAAGCTGTCCAAGCCGTCCGAAGGCACCAACTTGCGTAGGTCAGCTATTCGATAGCGATTCATTTGAAGTTTTGGGCATGACCAAGTTTCAGTGTTTTAGAGGTACCAGCAATTCACTTCCGATCGTTGGTTAAAATTGACGAAGTTCAAAACACGGAAGGAAAACATCC
>JAUESI010000003.1:7286746-7318744 GCA_032275145.1 Synergus laeviventris | reverse complement strand
ACTTGCAAAGGAATTAAAATGATTCCAGTAAATAAACAATTTGGCAATTGTTAAAGTGCTTTCAAAAGATTTTACAAGAATTTTTGAGTATTTCTCAAGGGATTTTAAAAATGATTTAAAAGGATTTTACTGTGCAACGAAGAGAAAGATCGTGACAATAAAAAAAGCCATTGGTTCCTGATCATCAGTTTATCTTTCGGATCAAAGGATTTATTTGCATGAAATCAATCTCGCGAATCGACTCGACTATTACAAATAGTCACCCATCCCTATTTCACGCTCTAAAAACTACATGCTATAAACCAAACAGTAGAGACTCACCTTTAAGTCTTTCCAAAATGTCACTGGTCTCATGATCTTCAGCTCGATCAAACTTATGATGCTTCGATTCCGCCAGTAGGTATCAGTTGGGGTAGCACTTAAACCGCCAGCACAAATCGGCACTTTTATGGCGACAAGTTTACTGGCACACGTTTGGTCCCAGCGGATGGAAAGCGTATTGCATAGGACCTGAGAACATAGAAGTGATGTGGATAACTAGCAAAACTCCACATCACGTGGTCCCAGCAAATGTACACAATTGCACACGACGAGCGAGTTAAACTTGGTCATCTATGCCGAAACCGAAACTAACTAGCCTTTGAGTCACGGGGTGCTAAATTTTGAAAACCCAGACGCGCTAATTTTATCCCATACATTTTACAATGTCACTTGCTTTCTATGCAGAAGAAACGGAAGCACGTGGTTGAAGAATTGTTGAAAAGTATCTAATTGCAAGTATAACTAAAATAATTATGTTATCCACATTAATGATCACTTCACTGGACGATGAACTAATATTGCAACTGGCATACCAACTCTTTGTCCTAAGTTTCGATAACAACACTTCCGAAAAGACGAACTGTCAGAGTCACTTCACAACTACCTGTCAAGATCTGTCCAAAATTCCCTGGAGGGGAATGACAGTCACAGAAGAGGGTTCAAGACAGTTTCTTTATTTGATGGAAACATAATTCTAACCCATGTAACCGGCGAATTTGATTTTGAGAGAAGGAAACACCGGAATGATCGTTTCCAGATCGAGAGAGTAAGAGGAATAACGAGACGGCAGTCACGGCTCGACAGTCGGCGAACACTGCAAGCACAGCAGAGAAGAGCCACGCGGCTCTCGAACTCGAAAGCCGCGCAAGATGGCTACCACTACGGCTGATTTGATTGGCTCGCCGGCTCTCAGGTGCTCAACTTATCACGCCGGTAATACACTATTCAAACTGATAATGATGACACAGCTGCGTGAACTTTTTGCCCCATGTGAAAAAATTTGCAAAGTTTTTATCTCTGAAAAGTCGTTGATTCATATGGTTGGAAATAGGGAGCTATCTGGAGATATTGGATTTCTCTGTGATAAATTTAATATACGGCAGTATTTTTTAAATGAGAGATAAGTCGCTAAATTAAAGAACTTTTTTTGGTACATATCATGTAAAGGATGAGGAAGATCTGATACAGCTGATTTGCAACATCCTGATATTTTCTTAACGATTTCCTGCATGCTGGTACGTATTTTTTTTATACACTTCGTCTATAATATATACAAAAAATCGGTTTGTTTAATTTTTGATCTACTCTGGTCTAATTATTACATAAAATAACCTTAGCAGCTCTGTTCGCTCGTTAAAGTTTCGAACAGCAATTATGCAAGTATAGACATTCAATATTTCAATTTCCCTGACAGAAAAGTATTAAAACTGCAAGTAAATTTTCAATAATGGTGCTATTGAAATATCAATAAATATCGTGTAATTTTGTATCTTGGCACTGTCTTAACGAGGGCAAGAGAATTAATCAATTGAGTGAGAAGACGTGTCATGAAAGTTGCCAATTATTCTCTCAATTAACTTTCGATTTCAAATTTTAATTGATGCAGCTAATAGAAATATTGGCATATGCGAGGAAAGAGACTCAACCCTTCACCGAAATAGTAAATCTGCTTTGACCAAGGGCTATTAGCGATCGACGATCAATTACCTTCTGGTAGACGACCCTGAAAGGAATGCAAGTAACTGCAAATTTCCGGTAGATAGCCGGTCGGGTGGACTCTTCTATCTCGTTCGAACTCACTCCAGTTGGCAAGTTGCGTGAGTCGTCCTTTATACGTCTAGGGCATTTGCCTCGCATGTTGGTTTGTTTTCCCATTTCTCACCCTTCAATAACCTTTTCATCTTCCCCCATTCGCAGTTAATTCTTCATCAATGTGCGGAACGAAGAATTGCATCTCTTCACGCTCTCCACCTAAATAATAGAAAGAAATACATATATAGATATAATTTTTAAAATTGAGAGAAACTGCGCATTTGGATACAGCTATCATCTTTAAAGCAGACTTTCTCCAATTCAATTCTACATCCCTATCTACACGAAAATCAAACCATCTCCTTTTCCAATAATTCACTTCACCTGCCTCTGCGTCTCTGAATCAAATTATTTCAAAAACGCCTCTCGCGACCCTATAATGCTCTCACCCTCTCAATCCTGAAAAAATGAACCCCTCAACATCCAGGAAACTGATTTCTTAGAAAATAAGATTTGTTTTAAAAAGGAGGCACTGAGCAAATAATATTTTCATCTCCTGAAACTTCTGCATCCATAACGTTCTGTACCAACATGAATGGACGTTGGATGTTGGATGCGCTCGCCTATATATTTCCTTCTACCTGCGTGTGCCTCGTATATCTGCAGCAGGTGTTCTGAGATCGATAAACAGATCGCAAAAGGAGTGAGACTCATGGTATGTGAGATGCTCAACTCTATACCATGCTCCAACATTCTTATTGTACAAAACCACGTTGATATACAACTGAATCTGTTCGTATATTTTTTAACAATTTCAACAATTATTTTAACAATTAATAACAATTTAATGAGAAGCCATAAATCTTTATTTCTCACGAACCTAAACCTGAATACATAACGAAGGCCAAGTTATTAAAAAAAATACCTTGTAATGTCCATATATATGGTACATAAACTCCTCATGAGGAAACTATGTAGATCAAGTGCATACTTAATATACATATTAAGTATGCACTCCAAGATTCAATATGTTCGTTGGAGCGTATCCATCGAGTTCTATATTTACAGGCATAGATGCAGCATTTCTGCGTACCATTATGATAATGCACTCGTGAAATACAGCAATGGTTAATAATTTGTATTCTCCATTACAAGCGAGACAAGAGGCGATATTTTGTATGTCGCAGAAATTCAAATTGATAACTGTGAATGAATAGAGCACCTTGCGCTTTTGCATTATCCTACTTATCGAGATCTTCAAACGTTCTCACTAAAGATAATGAGCGTCGTTTGTTTAATTGGAGAGATTACTCACTTCTTTTTTTTTACTCCAGAGTTCATGAAACTCTAATTTTTACAAACATTTTCTCACGGTAATACAAAATATAAAAGTGTTTACAAGTATTCATAAGGAGAATTGCCAATAATTGGTAACATAGATTCATTATTTCATTCCACAGGAAAGCTAAATATCAGTGCACGGAACATAAATCATGTTTGCATGTAATTTTTATTTTGTGTCTTTTGTGTTTTATGTAGATTAGATTGAGAAAGACTCAATATTCCTATCATGATTTTCTCATAAAAAGCGCAATTTAAGAGAAACTGGAATATTTAAAAAAAGATCTGCAATCACAGATTAACTTTTCATCTGAAACAGAGACAATTAAAGAGACCATAACACATCGCAAAAGATTTATCTTCCGCAATTTAATACGAAACATATGTGGACTAATTAAGAGACTTTTTTGTTTTATCAAAACATGAAAAACAGGAAGTACATTGACAAACTGCTTCTCAATTAAATAAAATAAATTGATTGCATGCAGATGAAAATATTTTTTCTTGGTACAATTTATTCACGCAGATAAATATAATATCTCGATCTATGCCTAAACGGGCTTCCGTTTCGAGGGATATAAGCTGGGACACTTCGTATGTATAAAAATCAATTTACTACTAAAGATATTTTCGAGCAAAGGAAAAATAAACGGAACTCGTTTCAATGTAAACTTGATTATTCTCGGCAGATGGAACGAGATTCAGTTTCAAGTGCAGAGTTGCATTTTGCGACCAATAAAAAAAAAGGCAGAAGACACCGACATCCCAGCGAGGAGCGACCGAAGAGAAAATGACACGAGGTTCGAGGTAAGTCGAGCAAGTGAGAGAGACAAAACCATATGAGGAAAAGTGACAGAGATAAGTCCTACTACACTTCTCGTAGTAATAGTATCCAGCTGAGTTAACGCGCGCATTAATGGTAACGGTATAGAATGGTAGATTCTCAGAAGAGTGAACATATAAAAATCGTTCTCGACTACTTAAATGCACACGTTAACCTATCTGACGAAATTCATTTACATAACTTTCGTTATTTGTATATCATAGCTCGACTATTTGTAATTATAATTGCAAATTATAATTGTCATAATTCGTAATAGATCTCATAAGAGACTTCATCGAGGAATATTGTACAATGTACACGTTATCAACTATTGTTAAGTCAAATTACGCCTTTTAGCTGTCGTGAGATTCGCTGATGAATTTTTTAAAACGAAAGAATCTACTTTTAAACTAATGATGTAAAAATAATGAGGCTGACGCTCGCAATCAACGTTTAGAAATGACGCCACTTATACATGCGTAACACATCCTTTTTCAAGGCATTATGTTTCTGATGTTACAAAAAATTACAGAATATACAAAATGTAATAGAAAATTACAATAATTTTTCTAGAATCATTCAATTTTGGTTGATAATAGCAGATTTTAATGTCCGAGTGAAGATTACTTTATAATTTCCTAATGAAAATTTAATTTGATCCTCAATTGAAGATTCTTGCCGTTTGATCAAGAAATTTTGCGGCTAGAATTACTATATAACTATCATACCTAATTTGTATGGAATTGTATGTAATAAAAATGAAAATTTCCCACATATTGCAAAAGAGAATTGACCTCTTTGTCATAACATAAGAGGACAATAAACAGATTTCCATTGCTGGTGGAAATTCCTGGTGACGAGTCGCACGCGTCTAATTATTATATCGCGAGTTTAAAGCGCATCTCCGCATGCAACCGGAAACGCGATTATTGCCTGAATTATGTCCCTGAAAAAGAGTTTCCTCAACCGGAAGCATTGAACCATCATTTAAAAAACTGGTCCGGACGCAGCTATTTGTATCAGTGAGAAGAAACAATGTCAAATTATAAGCATTTTTTGTCTTCGAGAATGTTTATTCGTTTATTGAGGCTGGTAAAAATAATTCAGAAAGACACGCGTTATTTGTAATTACCGTTTGTACTGTAACTTGGGAAGATGCATTATGGGTAAATAATCGCAATTTTACTCGCACAAGCCTGTTTACTTAGGCAATCATGGACCTCCAAGGTGGATGCGCATAGATTTCAGTGTGAGAGAATTGCAATGTGAAATTATAGATTCCGTATGTAACGGTTCTTCATGGATGGATTGAAAGATCGTTTCAAGTTTTGTAATTTTGTTCTCGAGGTATCAATTCGCGTGTGAATGTCTCATGATGCAAATCAAGGAAATAGAGAGGAGAATTTAGTCATTAAGAATAATCTGTTTAAACTGTGATGTAAAATTGGTAGTGTAACAAAGATTAGATAAGATTTTAGATAATTCAATTAATAATAAAATTCTTATGCGAAAAGTAAACAAGAGTAACAAGGCCTTTATTTTAAAGCGAATAATTTTAGTATATTATAATGATAAAGTAGAGAGCCTGAAAAATAAATTAGCATTGAGATTCATGTTTACCCGACACGCAAATCACATTTTCTGCAATTTGCTAGCCTCATTGATGAAACATGTTCCTTTTATTCAGCATATCACAAAGGACATTTCGCATAAAGGACCACGCGACTTTAAAGCATGGTAAAAATGGATCCAGTCATGCTTTTGCTTATACCGTGAAGAGAAACAAAAAAAAAATGTATTCAGTACAAAAACAGGAAAACCCAAAATTATAATAATCAAATACAAAAAATATTTTTAAAAATTAAATGATTTAATTAAATATTTTAAAGGTTTTAACGTTTTTGCGAATAAAAGAAAAAACGATCAACGAAATCAGTATCATCGTTCTAAACATAAACCTAATGGTCAATAGACAAAAATCAATTTAGTTTATTAGAACGGTAATTTATAAGTTATATTAGATTTTTTTTCTAGAGAATTGGTAGCTACTGATGTCTTGTTACCGTTATAGATAAAATTATTATTCAACGCGCCTATAAATACTACTGAAAATTGGGCGGGAAGAGACGAGTTACCAAAACTGGTTGTCGGTGATTGGATTGGAGGGAGGAGACGCAAAACAAGATTATGGTCCAGCACAGCTGCACGTTAAATACATAATTCAAGAACCGGTTCCCCTGAGGAATGGTGACCAAAATTACATTTCAGAAAACCTCAGAGAACTTTTGCCTAGGCACAGGGGTAATCGTTTATACCCAAAGGAGATACTTTGCTTCTTATAGATTTATAGAATAGAAATCTATGAGAAATTAGAGAATAATGGATAATTGAATCAGAATAATTGAAACCTCGTTGAATAATAATAATAATAATAACAACTAATAAAAATAATATCATTACATAGCTATAGACGTGGTGTGGATATCCTATGGTCTATCCACACAACGCGGACAGCACGAACGATAAATTTGGACAGCCCTAGTTGACTTTTTCTCTCTTTCTCTCAAACGCCTGCCAATACGAATATTTAAACACGAAGAGGAATACAGGTGTTTTTCCCTTTACGCTTCTTTCCGGATTTGTTGGACAGAACCAACCGATTGGTGGATTAGAAGGTAGATCTGAGTCATCTTAGCTCTTAGAAGAACCTGTATCGAAGGAATTCAGGGCCCCGAGACAAGACAATAAAATTCTTTAATCCCATTTTCCTCGGAGTTTAACCGTTGCAATTTAGATTCTCTGATAAGGTTTTAAATTTAAAAACTCCTACGCATTTAAAAATATTTTTAAAAAATCTAAATAGATAACCAGTATAATTTATACGTAGAAAATTGAACATATTTCTAATTCAATAATTTATTTACGGTTCATTTGTTTCTAATTATTAGAAAAGTTTATTTCATTTAATGCAGAGCACCGAAATATTTTTAAATATGAAATACAAAATTTCAAATGCTTTATATGGAAGTTACATCAGAAATAATTAATAATGTTCCATCGAGTTGGGAAGGAATAAAATCTTTCTTTGTATTTTTTATATTTTATATTTAAGAATTTTTTAGAGGACTGAGATTTTTTTAAATATTAGGCAGAATTGTTTGTATGCGTCCCTATATTATATTATATCTACACCTGAAATATGGGACATTTAAAACAGTTTCAAGGCTAAGAGGCGTTCCTATAAGCTTTGGAAAGTAAAAATCTATCTATATTGTTATATGTCAACATGTGTGTGTATCCATGTGTGTATCACGGCCCGCCCAAATCTATCGAAAAATTCCTTTCCTAAAGACGTATGTAGAATTAAATATATCCGATGTTAAAATCTGGGACATATCAATCAAAGTCAAGAATTTAAAAGCTTTAATCTCTAATCAGCCTAATGTTTCCTCTATCCATGAAAATCATTATAAAAATATCTAATATCATTCACCCACTTATTTTATAAATTTAACCCGTTGACTCATTAATATTATTGTACATATATCAAATAGGTCAATGACCTTTGTGTTTAAAAAACCTGCTTAAAAAATAATACTAAAATCTAAGAAAGACACATTTTTTAATTTTAAAACCCAAAAATTTACTCATTATAGTGATAAAAACCATAAACATTTTTCATTTAATTTGTAATATTTATAGTTTTTCACCCTATTTATTATATTTATAATTGGCTTTGATAAACAACAAAAAATATTTCTTTTCTATAATAGACTAAGATAACAAGATCTCTCGTTATTCTCCTATGCATTCAAGGTCATTCATATTTGTACCCTGAAGAAACTTTAGGAAAGATTTATGGGAATCAATATAATTAGAAAGATGAATTGTTGATAGAGAACCAAATATTAGACATTTTTGTCAATAAATTGGTGCTTTAATTTGCATCAGAGATGGTTCCATCTTTGGTTGCATCAGCGATGGCTGCATCAGTGACCTTGAAAACTGTGTATCATCCAAGTAATGGCCAACTTGGAAATAAAGTCTAAAAATGCGAAGAGATTCCCTGGATATAATGTTAAAAACTCACCGGTTTAAACCTCGCCCGATGAAACCGCGCCATGACTTTAGCATCTTGTCCCATCTCACGTTTTCCTGGAGAAGACGCATGGTAAAACTCACATGGTTATGTAGGTTAGGATGGTTAGGATCCGTGTTGACTGGAAATTTAAAAATCATCAAAACTTTTGCTGAAAGAGTCTTTTAACATTTAATTTTTACTTTCGAATCTTGATTTGAGTTAATTGACTGAATTTAAACACTTTTAATAACATTGATAAAGAAAGTAAAATCGCGCAGGATAAATTTGCTATCTGATCGATCTAATCTAAATTTTGTCTAAACTCTAAATTTAACGGTTTTACGCTTTAACGTTTTACCCAGGTTTACCTTGACTTCCTGCGCAGAACCGATGCGTAAAGCTCCAAAACGGAAAGTGACAGCTGAAAAAAAATGGCTGCCATCCTTTAATAAGAAATAAATTAGAAAAATCAGGGATAATTCATTTACCTTTGATAAATAGAAGGAGATAGTAATAATAATCATGGCATATTTATTTCAACCCGATTATGTGAAATATGCATGCAGTTGCGGGTCTCTGAAACCAATCTCGAAAATTTATTTTTGTCGTCACTGTCTGAAAATTCGATGCGGTTACTGTGTCTGTCATGAGGTAAATAAATATTTGTTTTCTCTATTGCTGATTGTTAAAATATATGAAGTTTGATCTTTTCGATTTTCAATTGTATTTGGTAAAGGGACAAAGGGAAAGTTAGAGATTAATCTTATAACTTATATTTCACGAAAGGGAGTTCCGTTTTTTCAGGAGTTTTAAAATTATTTCTCTACATTTACTTTTATTGATTTAATCCCTTTAAAATGAGCTCTTTTCTTTTGAACTCCGCTGAATAATTAGAAAAAGTGTCAAAATCAACCACATAATTTTTTAAACCTGATCAATTTATTATTTTTTATAGGTTGACTCTCATTACTGCCCAACCTGCTTGGAGAATTTACCCTCGACGGAAGTTCGCCTTAAGAAAAATAAGTAAGCCCACTTTTAATTTTTAACGCATATTTATGAATTGTTTTACTTCAAATATCTGTGAACTTTATACAATTATTAAATTAACATTTTATTGTATAGATGTTTGAATTGCTTCAACTGTCCCTGTTGTTTTCAAACTTTATCTGTGCGAGCTGGACATGCCCCGATAAAACAATCTCCATCCACAGCTGAAGATCAGAAAGTTTCTCCAAGAAAGGTTTATTACCTTTTTTGTTCTTTGTGTCGATGGAGTTCTAGAGACGCTGGTATTCCTGATCAAACCGTTGGTGAGTAAAATAAACAGTTTTAAGTGATAAGAATAAACGAAATTCTGAAATACAATTAAAATAAATAAAATGCTTTTTTTTCAGCAACTGGCAGCTGGCCTGAACAAGAAAATCCCAACGCAAATAGAATTAGCATTTTGATAGATTATCACAAAATCTTAGCATCTAAAGAAAAGGAGCAACGCGATCGCAAAAAGAAACATACTTTTCTGCAATTTGTAAGCATTCTCTTTTTCTCTCTACTTAATTTTAATTATACATTGTAGCTAAATATGAGGAAAGATATTTTAAATTTATTTTTAATTTGAACAGGAAAAATTTGGGTTAACTTCTGCAATGGCTCGCAAACGAGCTGGTCGACCTCCATTGCCTCAGCAAAAATTTCCACAGAGTGATCGACCATCACCTTCCGTCGCAACTGAAGAAGTTCCAGACCTACCGGCAGACATTTTTACGGAGCCAGTTGACATTACAAAAAGTAAAAGAATTTCATTTAATTTTCAAGAAACCTTAATTTACTTGATGATTGAACTTTTTAAAGTTAATCTATTCAACTTGTTTACAGTCACGAATTTAGAACAACGTCTTCACCATCCAGAAGTACAGGCGGAAAAAATAAACGAACTACGCCCTCAGCATAAGCAATTTCTCGTAAAAAGATCCCAACGTTGTCGGACTTGTGAACATAATGTTAGCAAGCCAGAAGTTTCGCCTCAGTCTATCAAGTTCAAGATTCAACTCGCTGCATTGTAAACTAAAATTTTATTCACGCCATGAAATTAATGGACAAAAACTGAGAAATGTTTTATTACATTATGGCTTTTAATGTCTTTTTTCAGTTATCACGTACCGGAAATACGAATCGTTACTTGTGAACCCTTGAGAGCAGGGAAAACGAATGAGCTTCTCTTGAAGTTTTGTAATCCAACCCAGCATCAAACTCAAATTACTTTGCTTCCATTAGACACGCCAATGACGCCAACGACGGTAACCGCGACTGGCGAAAAAGTTGAAGTCAGGCGCGAAACTATGCAACTTGTAGGAATTAATAATTTTAAATTCACTTTTATTTATATTAAAAAAAAATATTTTATAAGCTCCGAATGTATCCTCTTTTTTCTCAGGGCACCGAGTCTCCTAATTTACTTCCTGCAGCTGTACGTCAAGTAATCGTGACAGAAGATCCAAAGCCAATAAAAATTATAGTGAATGCGGAGTTGACTTTACCGCATAGTTCCCTCATTCTACCTCCTAGAGATGATGCTGCTGAGTATGATGACGCTGGAGATACGCACAATTTCCAAGACGACCCAAAGTAACAAATCCTAGCTACAAGATTCTATCACTTTCAATTTTAAACAAGCATTTCTACAGTCAAACTAAAGGACATTTTTTTTTACAGATTGATAGTTTGGCGGAAAGGAAACAAAGCAGTTGTGAGACTGAATGTAATGCCGAATTCCAATGAAGAATGTAAGGAAGGTGATACTGTGATTGTAGGATTTGTAATGCAGTACGGATATGTGAATACAATCGCCACCTTAGAACATAAAGCACCGCAAAAACTAGATTTGAGAGCTAAATTATTTTTAAATGTTGGTACTCTTCTAGGATCCACGTAATTTCCAATCTAAGAAAATCCTGTATTGAATCAAAGACAGAATTTATATATTTTTTTCATATACAATAGCTACAAATAATTTGCCATCAGTTTAGCAATTTATTATGAATTATTTGTTATTACTAATCAAGTAATATAAGTACTAATTTTGCACTGGAATGTAATTTGCATAGTAATGTCACAAATGACTAAAAATTTTTATGCTATGGAATAACTGTGAAAATAGTTAAAATAACTTTCAGGTGTAACAATCTAATCGAAAATCATGTATTTATTATTATGTACTGTAGAATTGTCGGCATAATGTGTGCTGAATAGATCTCCCGAAACTCCGAAGTCGTTCTATTATTTTTCTCCATTCATCTGTTTTAAATGAATTATCAGGTCAGACACCAAAAGTCTGCAATATAATTATCTTCGAGAGCAGTCTTTTCCTCTTCTTCCAAAATAATTTGTATAGTAGAATCTATAAAAAACGCTCAGTTAGAATAGGAAACTTACGTCGATAGTTTAAATTAAATGGATTTGAAGTTCGAAGTTTTTTACCAAAATAAATGCAGCTGATGTAACGTTGTCTAGAGGAAAAGCTGATGGTTTTAAATTTAGAACTTCGTTTGTGAAGAGAGCGTTGTGACAATTATCCAGGATGGACTTTGGGTGCTAATCTCTTAAATTCATCCAGTTGTTCCTAATTGAGAAATTGATTAAACTTTATTTGCATTATTAAAATACTCTAGAATCATTTTTATATTTAAACACGTTTAAAGTAAGTTGTAATTCGGTGTCGAAAAATAGAATCAAAATGCCTCTATTTGCTACAAATAGTCTTCGAAAGTGATTAACAATAAGACCAAGAGCCTCTCTTCACACCTACAAACCGCAATGAATTACTACCGCTCGACACGGAATCCTTCAGATTGCTAGATAATTTCCATCGAAAGTTCAAATTGAATTGCTGTTATCTTGAGTGTAGAATGCAATTTACTAGAATTTGTAAAAAAAATTAAAAATCGCGTGCTTGTAAAGTTCGTTTTTAATTTAACAAATTGTATTGAGGTAAATTTTATTCTAATTTGTTCCTTCCATATTTGCACTTTCATTATTTTACTAAAGAAAAATGGGTGAAAATATTTTTGTTTCAAAAGGAAGATTTTTTTTCAATTTTCGTTTGTTTCGCTCTATCACGCTAAAAATCATCTTAAAATCCTAGTCAAGTTTACAACTTATCAGCAAAAATGCAGAGTCCCCCCCCCTTGTCTTGAAACAAATATATGTAGACTCATTTGCTCGTTCAGACACGCGATTTGTGGAAAGTAATTTCCTGAATGTACTGCACGTCAAAAGACACCTCAAGTACTACTTATTTACTCAAAAATGAAATAATTGTTTAATGACTCTCAGCAACTTTATTTTAAAATATTTATATTTTTTTAAATTAAAATATCAAGATTTTAACATTTTAATATATATGTTTCAAAAATATTTTAAGATGACCACCATCGCACAGTCAACTTTCGAAAAAGCAATGCCGAGTAATTAGTTAATTACTGAAAGTCTACTCAAAGTTAAATTTGCAAATACAAAGTGCAAATAGGGGGTTCCACTTTTACGTGATAGAATTCTAAACTCAGGTCACAAAACTGTCATTTTTTTCTGAAATTATAGGGAATTATTTACACAGAGCAGATCAATGAAACGTTTTTCCTACAACCCACGAACATCTGCAAATTTTCTAAGAATTATAATTTTTCACAGATCAGATAATTTAGAATCTTTTCTTCTTAAATTAATTAAATTAAATTAATTTTCCTCTATTTTTTAAATAACGAATCGTCCCTGTATTAATTTGCATACAAGAGTTTAAAAAAATGAAAAAGGACTTAGTTTTGGTGTAAGATAATTTTAAATATTAAAATAAAAAATGCTATCTTTTAAGCAAGCTTTCTTAATCTATGACGCTAGGAGACGCGTGAAATGTGACGACGTCTCTCACTGGCACCAGCCACCTGTGATCAGAAGACTTGTTGATAAAAAAAACAAAAGATGAAGCGAGTTTCAAAAAAAATCTTCTAATAGAAAAACTAGAAAAATTTATTGCGAACAGTTCATTATAAAGAATTACCTCTTTTTTAAGTGAGTCGAGTTTCTGATTTCTTCTCATTGTCGCCATCAGTTTCTTTTAGTCTAATAATACGAATATCTAAATATATTCAATTCATCTTCAATTTGAAGCTTTCTTTAATTTTATTAATTAAAATCATTTGTGCACAAAGACATAGTTTCTAATACACTATGAGAATTATTTTCTTACTTTTTTATAAAAAAAGCAAAATGTGTTATTACTCAGTATTTTACTCATGCAATAGCGATTCTTGAGAAGAATATCGTTCAGTGAATTTTAAAGAAGGCATGAAAATATGCAACTCAGCTTTTCCAGGAGGTGTCCAAGTGGCCTCTCTTTCTGATTTTTCCATTTTTGATACTTCTGTATTTTTTTTATCAATTTTACATAACTCCTCAAAGGACTGCGATTCGAATTCCTTTGTAGAAACCGAATCCTGGGAATTTATGGTTTTAAAAAGCCTTCTCTTCGTTATCCTCTTTAAAGTTTCTTCCTCTTTTCCTTCTCCCTCGAGTTTATAACTTTGAATCGAGACCGAAACTGAGTTTTCATACTTGCTGAGAGCAAGTTTCTTCCTAATTAAATTCCCTCCACTGTTTTCTTCTAGCTTCAAAAACTCTTTCGAAGTCTCTTCTTTCTCCTTCTTGTAATCTCGCACTTTACCATACAAATCCAGCCATTGAAGTACTCGTTCTGACAAGGGATTCAAATGACTTTCCTCAACAGATTTGGACTCGTTTAAATCACATTTATTCTCCATCGAATCACGATTAGAATTAAAGGACATTTTTGATGACCTTTTTTTAAGAGGAATTTTCTCACGAACGTCATCATCAAAGAGTTTCTTCAAACTTAGAAGCGTTTCCGATTGGAATAAATCTTCTTCGTAGGAGTAATCGGTCTTGTATTTGACTTCTTCTTTGTAATTCTTGATCAAATTCAAAATACTATTCATTTGAAGATCCAAATCCCTCGAACTTGAGTTTTTCGAGCAAGGAGCAGATTGTCTTCGAATGAAATTTTGTTGCAGCTTGATCTGAGGTTTTTTCTTCTCCACCAAGACTCTCAGTTTATGGAAGCTGTTGTTCAAGAAGTTTTCCAAGTTCTCTAAGTTTTCTGGGTTATTAGATTTGTAAGGCTCGTATTTAATCGGAAAGTTTGTGTCCTTCGTGACTGAAGTTTGCGGTCTTTTGCGTGATTTAATATTCAAGAAAGGATCATCGTGAGAAAGAATGGCGTGTCGAATTCCATCCACCCAAACTGTTCTTACAGAAATCGGCCTTTCTGACGAGGACCATATTGGGGACATCTTCTTATCACCTTTTTGAATTCATTTCTGTTATTTCAAGGCGAAGCAATTTTTTTCAACCTTCCCTGAAGACATTTCATTCACAGGGTTCAATTCATACTTTATTGTATAAATACTTATTTCATATATTTATTTATTTCACAATAAATGGATGGTCTTCAAGTCTAATTCGGAATATACATCTTCACTTTCCGTACCTTTCAGAATTGAAATTATTTCGGATGTCACGAATGATTTATTAAATAAAGAATTATCTGTTTTTTTTGTTTTTAAGTTCTGATATTTCTCGGATAATGTTTAGAGGAGAAAAATCAAGCGTATCGACTGTGACTAGAGGAGGAAGACAGGAACTGTGACTGCCGTTTGAAGCACGCGATCCAAACTACTTTGTGACCATCGCGCAGCCACGAAATTTGCTTATATATACGACAGAAACGAACCCCGGAGGGGATGTGCGATCTGTATGACTTTAGAATTTAGCACCCATATCCGACAGTGTACCACGTCGTTGACATAAATCAGAGGAAAGTTTGTTAACTATTTGCACGATTGTCCCCGGTTGTTAAATTTAAAGCACGGAACTAGGCATTCTGAAAAGTAATTGTCCAAGAATTTAATTGTCTTTAGATCCGAATCGTTTATATTCTTTACATTTTTTATTCAATTGGTTGTTACCCAAAAGTTTTGATTCTGGGCTAAATGGCAAAAATTAACGTAAAGAAATTGAACAAAAATTGCAAACAAAAAAGTTAATTTAACAAGTTGCCTGCTTCGTTTGCAGTGGCAGTAAAACTTTTAATGGAATTTCTCCATTTAGGTAATTTAAAACTTAATGACTGCGTTACATAGTCCAATAATAATCTACTAAAAATCTAATAGTTTCCATAATGACACATCTGCATTTATATGAAGTTAAAGATGTTGGAACAAAGCTGCAAACTCAAAATTCTATTTCTTCATTTAACTTGTTAAATATAATAATTAAATCTTTTTTCACTGTAATACAGTTAATCATTTTTTAAATAGAATTATGTGTACAGAGCGAAGAAATCTGTGATTTTAATACTTTCTAAGTAAAAGAAAGATTACATTTCTGCGTTAATTTTCAACTTTTTATGCAAAAAGTATTAAAAGAAGATTTTTGTGCTCTATAGGCATATTTCTATTTTAAAACAGAATACATCTACAGAGCGAAAAAATATATAATTCTAATAATTGATGGATAAAATGGGGGATTTATTTTGAGAATTTGGATTCAACGCCCTTTTAAAATTAAACTGACCTCGAAACTTGTCGGCTTAAAATCTTGATCGAAAACGATGATCTAAAGGGTGATCCAAATGATGATAAATAATCCCAAAGCAATCTTCCCTGATTCGAATCAGTCTCCAAAAGTCTAATTCCTCTTGACTATATACCTAAAAAATAATAAAATCAATTAATCATTTAATTTAAATTTGAACGAAAATCTTACCTTCAATAATTTATTAAAGCGTGTAGCAGAAACAAGAAATTTGTTGTCATCTTCAAGATGCATTTCTTTCTATTCCAACAGATTATTCAAATTAGCAAAGACATTTCTCTCTGCTTTTTCAATTTACAACATTTACTCTTAATTTTTGCCAGGTTTTATGAAATTCGCAACATCCTTTATGAAAACTAAAGTAATCAACAATAAAATACGTTCTTAACTACAATTTCGAAAAACACACGTTTAAATGAACATTTTTTATTAACTTTTTTCGTTGTTTCTTCCGAATCAAAAACTTACAATCAATTATATTGAGGATCAACGTCAAACGCATCAATACAACAATCGGAAAATAATACAATGGAAACCAAAAAAAACAAAAATTATCAATCACAAAATCCAATGCAGTCTCTAATTCAATTTGATTTTGTTGGAGACAACAAAGTTATAGCATTCGCGCAAGTCGCACTCCTTATTTTAGAAAGTAAAATACATAATATTGTAAATTATAATGCACACAATATAATTTCACTTGAACTTAAAATATTAAATTTTATAATATTTAATATAAGTAATAATATAATATAATTATTTATAATATTTAAGTATTTCAAAAATATCACATATTTTTTAAAGGTACAACCTTACTGACATTCATATGAATTGGTAATAATTAACTATAAGTATAAACTAAAAGTACTTTTTTTTTTTAATATCATGCAATGAAATAAATGTCCACAAAATCATTGTTGAGTGACATAGAATATCAAGATTTTTTTAACCATTAAATCTCATCCAAAGTACCGATTTCTTTCTCGAATTTTCTTATAATAAATAAGTTTCCACATGTACAACTTAGCTTAAATCTCTTAAAGTATGTTTAAGTATATAAAAGATGTCATACCCTTATATTAAAATGATTCACATGTGATGAATTGGTAATTAATAGTAGTAGTTGCGCTACAAAACAAAAATAGAATATTATTATTTGCTCAGATTGCAAAATGTTAACGACAGACCTCACAGGTCGGTCTCTATATCTGATATTGATAATTCTTTTTGATTCAAATACATACCTCTTCGTGATCTTCTGCTCTTCTAGCATTTGCTGGATAATAATCAACAATTAGTGGACGAGGCCTCTGCCCGATTCCAGAAGGTTGCTGAAGCCCGAAGGCTAGCTCCTCATTAGTAATTACTGCGACGAGAGTTTTAATGACCTGCTCATCCTGCTGAGACATAGTTTTGTTCGGAAACTTCATTCTTCGCAAGAAAAGAGCATTCCATTTTTGTCTCAGATGCAGGATCAATTGAGCTGCTTCGTGGTCCAATTTGAAAACAACCCAGTCATCTAGTTTCAATATTGTTATTCCCTCGTGTCCTTCTTCTGCTTCCGAATCAGACTCGCTTTCAGGGATTGCTGAAACAGAATAGACATTAAGATTTTTTTTTTCCAAGAAAAAGTAATTAAAATTGAGTATTATTAAATAATTCATAAATCTTACATTCAGCTTCATAAATAACGTCCATCGGCAATCTGGCTGGTCCACTGAATAATGCAATCGTTAATGGATTAACAACAGTGACAGTCTTGACATGACAGAAGCGACCGGAGCGGCTCATTTCTTCATAGAGCATCCAATCACACGGCAGTGATTCCACAGTTCCAGAGTGAGCTTGTGCTGAAGTAGTTCTTGGAGATTTTGGAAAGTCTCGCACGGTTGAGGACGGATGAAAGTAGACTTTGACTTCTTTCCTAAAATACAAAAATTAAATAATTAAAGACTTACAAAAATTTTAGTTATAATATAATATAGATTCAGTGATTAAAGTTAAAACTTACTGAGTTCGGAGTTGTAAGTGTTCTCTGTCCACTCGAATGATATTCGGATAAAGGCCAGCAGTTAAGGCAGCTTTGACGACAGCCCAGTTTTCAGAGTTTGAGTTTAAATCTCGAATATCTCCTTGTCCTCTCGCTCTAACAAAACCAGAAGCTCTGAGTTGACCGAGAAGTTGGGTCCGCATTCCAACAATCATCTCCATAACAGCAGCAGATATAAAGTGCTTTTCGCAAAATATTCGTTCCCACCCATTAGCTCTGGCATTTTGCCAGTTTTGAAAGGCTCGCAAGACAGCCATGTGATCGGAATAAGTACCTGCTGAGAATTTTTTCCGAGCAACCATCGCTGCTCGCTTTTGTGATGGTTGTCCAGGAAGAACATATGGATCCCTGAAAGGAAGAAGATTATTTTTTTCTAGTCTAAAATTGAAGTGGGTTGATTAAATTTATACGCACTTGTAGGCCAAACTGCAAACGATCGTCAGAATCGGATCCAAACATTTTAGCACCACTGCATAGAGCAGCATTTTCCCCAATCTCGGTTCAACCGGCAGATCTAAGAGATGACTTCCCAGTTCCGTAAGATCCTCCCACGGATCCAAAGCATCAATCGTCTTCAATAACTGCACTGCGTTCCTAGTTACGATATTAGAGGGAGGTTCCAACGCTCTCTCCAAGAATTCTGCAATTGGTGTATTTCCAGGAGCCAAGTGTTTTGTATACAAACACAATTCTTGCAATGGCAGGCGCAACATTTCTGGAGTCTGATTAGGTGGCATATTGTTGTACCGAGTCGAAGAATAGAGTCGATAGCAGATACCTTTCTGACATCTTCCAGCTCTTCCTTTACGTTGATTTGCACAAGCCTGCGAAATCCAATTGGATCTTAGCATACAAACTCCAGAAATAGCATCAAAGGATTTCTCCTTGACTTTTCCACAATCAATAACGTAAATAATATCATCAATGGTAATACTGGTCTCCGCAATATTTGTAGAAAGAATAATCTTTCGTGAGCCTTGAGGAGTCGGTCTGAAGATTTTTTTCTGATCTCCAGTCTGCATGTTCGAGTGCAGAACAAACAAATTAATACGAAGACCATGGATTAGTTTCTCTTCGCCGTTTATCTTCTCTCTCATCGCGACGATATCGTCATACCCAGGAAGAAAAATGAGAATCGCTCCGAGAGGCATTTTTAAATGAATATGCGAAATAAGAGCGAAGAGAAGGTCGTAATCGATGTTTTCGTCGTTGAACGAATGATGGTAAATGTCCAATAGAAGCTTGTCGTCTTCTGACAGTGGCACATCTTTCTGTGATATTTCATTATCCTGAACGGGACAATCGTAAGTCTTCATGTAGGCTTCGATCAATTCAGCGCACTCGTTCTGTTTCATCATCTTTGCCCAATCAAGGGCTGTCCATTCGTTGCTGGCTCGGATTTTCAGGTTCGCTCCGAGATTCAAAAGCTGTTCTGTTGTATTTAAGCAACCTCGGCCTGCAGCAACCATCAACGGCGTTACGGAAGTGGTCGAATGTTGATAATCAACAGAAACATTCTCAGAAAGAATCAGGTGCAAGAGTTGAGTAAAATTGTCTTCTCCTCCATTCAACCAAGCATCCGAAATAGATTTGTCCATTTCTTCCTTTAACCAAGGTTCCAACTTAACCTTCTCAAGACACGGTTCATTTCGCTGACCTAAAATTGGGGCTGGTAGTAAACTTCTTTCGTTTGATGCGCCAGCTGTTGCGTTCTGAGGTTTATACTGAGTCCAGGATTCGAGAACTTTGCGCTGATCTTTCTTGTTCGTAAATTCCTTCTTTTTCGCAAGCATTTCCTTGGTCATATGACCAGTCATTTTTAAAACATCTTCAAGGTAATAAGTATCAACTTCGAAGCATCTTCCAGGTACGTTGATCACCGAACAGTTGTTGAAGTACTTCGTAAAAATGTTAGTATCAATCGTCGCACTCATAAGAATCACCTTTAAGGATCTGAATTTAACGAGAGCATCTTTCAAAGTAATGAGCAAAAAATCGCAGAACCTATCTCGCTCGTGAACTTCGTCCACAATTATATGAGAGATCATCGCTAAAGCAGAATCTCCTCCCATTAAAGTTCTGAGAAGAACTCCATTCGTGCAGTAGGTTAGAAGAGTTTTCGGAGAGACGCGACTCTCTAGGCGAATTTGATATCCGAAGGTTTGTCCGATCTTCTCGTCTCTTTCAAAAGCTACTCTTTCTGCCACCGATACGGCAGATAGTCTTCTTGGCTGAGTACATATTATCCTGCAAGTTTGGTTTTTCTGGTGACAATTTTCCAATATGTACTGGGGCACTTGAGTCGTTTTTCCGCATCCAGTCTCTCCAGATATTACGACTACTTGACTCGAATTAATTGCACGAAGTATCTCGTTCTTTTTGGAATATACGGTGAGAGAATTACGAAAATTGACTACGTCTGGATTGGTTCTTAACTGAGGAACTTGTTGAATACTGTTGTTAAGCCGACCCATAGCTTTTGTGTTGGTGTTAACTGAAAAAGATCTCATTATTAATTTAGAATTTCAGAATATCGGCTGTTATTGTTCAAATTGGAATTACCGTCGCCATCTACTGCACGTTCTCTTTCTGTCGGGGGAAGTAAATCACGACGTTCTTTACTGTCTAGAGGAAATTTTTCTATTAAGTTGTATATTCCTTGTCTTGAGTTTTTAGGTAATTTTATTACTGCATCAGCTTGTACAATAGTCGAACCTTCACGTTTGTAAACTGTTAAGAAGCGATTCGCGCCTTTCCTAAGAATATGAATATCATTAGTAGACCCGTGCTAGTAGTTACGTGCCTAATCTTCATATAAGTGTAAATTTCTTATCAAGTGGAACTTACCCACGACTTTTTGATTTTAGACCTAGATTATTCACAAGTTCATGAATATATGCCCTTTCTTCTGCTGCATACGAAGAGGGAAATTCTAGCTCTTTTTGATCCGGACTTTCTAAAAGTTTCTTGATTGTCAGATTCACAGCAATTCTCGTGTCTTCGCCGATGTTACGAGGTCTAGAATTTTTGCGGCGAGGCATGTTATATATCTGAAATTCATTATGATAAACATAATAACATTATCTTTTTATTAACGGTATTGGATCGAAATTTTAAACTCAAAAATAAATTTCATTTTACTCAACTATTATTACAATTCTTTATCTTAATATAACATAAAATTCCTAATCAACTCCATTTTTTTACATATTTAAAAACACTCTTTTTGGATAAATACCGTATTTAATCGAAGACGACAAAAATCTTCAGTACTTTAACGGGTCCAAAACCCTTAATTCATCAAACAATTGTTGAAATATAGCTCCAGTTACTGATCAATCAATATTGCTTGCACTAGTCACAATTTGTTAATATTTAATAGTTAAAAATCGGTGTATCGGCGTCGGTGTAGTTCACCGAATTGTTTTGCAATTCTTAGGAATTGCGAGGTTCCTTGAATGAGCAATGAGAATTCTTGGAACCAAATAGAAGTTAGAACTTACAACTGTTTAGAACGGTTAGAACCAGTTAGAACCGAGCAGTTACTTAGCAGCAAAGACGTCTGGTTTTACCTGGTTTACCAGGTTTTACCTAGATGCATGTTTGTAGCAGGACCAATCAGAGTTTAGAAAGGTATCGATAAATTACCGACGGATCAGTACCCCTCATTCGCAACTAGGTTGCGCGACTTGTTCAATTATCCTGTTTTATTCAATGGTCATCATGGTTCGTTGCTTTCCTGTAAGACTCAGCTACTATAGAGATGTCGGTACATTGCGACAGTAGACCTAGGCCGTTGGCTTTACGAATCTTGCAAATCGAGACGGAACAGTAAACAATATGGCTGATGCTTTTTTGTGCGTGTGTTATGTTTCAAAGTGTCTTGTGTCTATTAATTAGGAGCAGTCGCATTCGGTAAGTATCCAATCCACGAATCTGTGTTTCCTTCTCTCCAAACGTTTCAAAGCGTCTTGGGCTAACCTTAAAACTCTCAGACCTGCCTTTTGAAAAATCAAATATTCTCTTTTTAAAATGTCTCAAGTTGAATTTATAGTTTGATGAGAGTCTTTGAAAACCTAAATATACTATTTTCAATATAGTAGCAAATCTGTGGAAATATTATAGAGCTTTGTCAAACCCGAATTTTTGAATATCAAAAAACTGTTTTACAGTCGATATTATCAGTTCTGTGAAATCGATATCACCAGTCTCATTTATTTATTCCTGTTATACAATTTGAAGTGTCAATTATCTTGAATAAAATCTAATTTGGAATTGATTCCGCAAATGTGAAGCAACAGGTTTTCGCATATTTTATTTCTTAATTTATTTTATTTCCGCTGTGCATAAAATATCAGTAGTATTTATTTGTAGCTATTTACGCAGGTCTTCTCTGATTTTTCACGTGATAAAAAACTATTATAAACAATCGGCTACTAATGTAATGATTGCTTATAAATTGTATAATATATTTTAACCGTTTTGGTATGTAAATGTTGAAGTTCTCATTTTATTAAAAAAAAATGAAATTCCGAGGAAGTGATCCAGTGCAAAAGTGAATCTTACGTGCTCTTTTTCATTAAGAGCGATCGTACTTTCATTATAGTCCTGAGACAGGTCTATTAAGTCTCGGGAACTAAGTGCACGTGCACTCAGAAGCGATAAGTCGGCCATGCCGAGATTCTGCCGGCGTTCAGTAATTTTGAGACGACTGCGTACTGGTATTGTCGATTCCTATAATTATGAATGATAACCTTTTCCGTTCGGTGTATATAGTTTTAAATAAGAATACATGTCTGAAAAATACTACTCAAAATATCTTTGTGACTAAATTGTAGTCAATACCTACAGTATCCAGGAAAAACGAAACGGTTGAACGAATGCGGATTTAAGAGTCGTGTCCTTCTGAATCGGAATGATATGTTTTAATATGATTTTATCATAAAACTCCGGATTGAACATAAATGTTTTTCCTTTTTTTAAGCCTTTTTAGGCCAAATCAGTAGAATTGGTATTTACACAATAAATAAATGTTTAAATAAACTACTTTACTATATTTTTAATTAAAAAATTTCCTATTTCAGAAAGCAGATTCACGATAGCCTCAAACCGATTCAAAATTTCCAATCGGTTTCTTGTTCATGGGTAACTATAACTTATCGGTACTCTAAAAAATTGATCAAGAGATTAAAAAGGTTAAAAAGTATTAGTTTTTTCCTAAAAAAAAAAGATTAAAAAAGAAGATTGTCTGGAAACTTCTTGACTAAATATCGATAAAAAAGTAATAATTATTTATGTGGTAAATAAAGCTAAGTCAATATCTAGGACATGCATAATTTACAGAATGCAAATTACAGTTTTCGAAGTCTAGTTATTACTTCTCTTATCATTAAATGTTTAATTTTTTTAATGCTGGGACGAAAGTTGAAATACTTGAAATTTGAATTAAGGATCTAATATCTTGAAATATGATTTCAAGTCAGGCTGAATCACTATTCTATCCGAGACTATTTTAAAACTTGATGCCATACCGTGGCAAAGGCTGGTCTTATTTAATTTTATCTTTGCTTAGACTACTTTTTTATTTTTTTTATTTATGAGATCACCGCTCTCACTATCGCGATTGAAACCGTTACAATGAAACTCTTTGCCAAGATTTAACTTGGACAAAGCAGTCTAAGGTCAGTGTCAATGATCATTAAAGATTCAAGAAATTGAACGTTTGCAATGATTCCAGCTAGTAAAATACGTGATCAGGATTTTCCCACATTAAAAGGAATAACGTCTTTTACGCATATCATTAATAATTAATGGCAAAGAAATTCCGGTTCGCCACAAAATATTCCGACCTGAATTTCTTTCCAGAATACTTTTCTCTGACAGCGTAACGTTTACTTGGAGTCATTATTATTCGTACTTTTTAGACACGAAGCCCTTCAGTCACTTACTACCATTATGGCATTATGAAACCTAAATATTCATGCGTGGGAAAATACCTTTCCTCATTTCCCCTTATAGTCAACTTTTCCCCATCAACTTTGCGTGTTGAACCTGGAATAAATATCGTCCAAGACTCAATTTTTACTTGGGTTTTTTTCCTCTATAGTAATTTGATTAACTAAGAACTGAAATAGAGACGTACGCATTTTTCATGTTTGAATTTATGAAATTCCAGTTTTTCATGTAAAATAAAAAAAGTTTGATGTTGCGAGTCTATCAGAATTCGTTAGTGTACACTAATAACACATAAATTATCATTATTATTACTGAAATTTGTTATTTAAAAAAATAGATATATTAGTCTTAGGTTAGATAAGTAGCTCTGCCTAAAAAAGTATTTAAAAAAAATAAAAAAGTGTAAAAATTCAAAGCCTTGCATTAATAACGTACATGTCTCGTTAAAGTTAAGTACTGGTTTAATACCACTTTCGTTTCTACTAATCGGAACTCTATAAGTATTTTCAACTGGTGAACGTTGCGCTACTGACCTAACTAAGTGCGTATCAGCGGGATTTTTTTAGGGAAAGTTATACCGCGACGTTAATTCTCGTAAGCGTCGCTGTGTCGAGACATTCATTTAAGAATTACACAATTGCAGCATAAAATGGAGAACCTTATTCTTGCTTAGTTTATAATCCGTCACATTCTCACGCAGGATTCCAAGTTCTACGCGATATATTCTACGTGGCGATTGGCCTCCACCAAGAATTTATTGAGATATCCGGGTGCATACTATGTATCTCAGAAAATTTATTTGTTCGGGCTTATTCCAAGATTTTAAGGCTACTATTTCCATTTTAAATTGTTGCTTACGTAAGTTTCGCTTATACAATATTCCTGGGGGGAGTAATCTACGAATAAAGCAAATCTGAACTGAACTATAACTGAAATCAAACGTAAGTAGAAGATCCAATCGTTAATCAAATAGCGTGCAGTTCTCCAATTACGAATGACCCACGCCTGTCAAATTCCTCCCCGTTTATCTATCTATCTACTATTAATATATCGATCGACTGAATCTACTAATTTCCAATTCAAGTTTCGATACCTCGAGAAAAAAAACGAATTTTTGGATTCAATTATTTATGCCTTGGTTTTGAGGAGAAACTTGGAAAAAACACAGAAAATAGAGTCTTAAAGACTTTTTGACACTTTGGGCTTGAATAAAGTCCAATGTGGATATTATAAGTCTTATGACAGCTAGTTTTAAGGCTCCAATCCCAAGCTATTTTTTTACCGAGTCTTCTTTATGTCCTTTATGTCACTTCTTAATAAAAGCATACTTTTGGGCTCAAATCCAAACTTACTTTTTTTCTGTGTGGAAAACACAGACCTTGTGAAATGAAACTTAGTGAGAATATATATAATAAATGTAAAATGTGTATCATCAATGTATAGTTATATTAGAACCTAAGGACATTCGCATCACTCTGATCGATCTTTGCTGTAGTTTTGAATAATACAAGTTAGTTTCGTTGATCACGTGAACTTTGATACCTATAGAATCGTTGTGATATTATAGCCGTAGTTTACACATTTCTTTAAAATACGTGCTTCCCTGAAGGAATGACACGTGCTAAAGAACCGAAGCTTGACAGCATATACTATTTATGCAGAGCAATTTGCTTTTTCACGTGTGCCTCTTGAATTAATAATTGAATTGTAGTAATTTGTGTCGTCAATTATCCGGCTTTCTGAATAGGGTTAAGCTGTCTCGGTTTTAGGTGATGAGTTTATTGAATTCTCATTATCTGTACACTATCTACTCCATTATACTATTTGGCATTATTTTTAAAGAATTATAATATTGTACTATTTCTATAGTGATCGTCTTTTTACTCATTTTAGACTAATACGATTCCTCATGGAGTGATTATGGACCCTTTCATAACTTAAAGTCTTCACCGCTGTTATTTTCCAAGCAATAATTTCTTTTTCAAACAGAATCTATAACTAGTGAGTAATTTAAAAAATAATTAATCTTCGGATTTTTAATCTGCATTTTCCAAACGTGAAATAGACGTCAATAAACGTGGGATAGTCGTCAATAAATTTTTATACGACAAGCCACAGAGACCTTGACCATTGTGTAGAAAAGTGAGGAAGAAAACAGTTTTAGTATTAGAACTGCGATATAAGCTATAAAACTAGTGGAGCGAGAACCGACAGACCCCTTGAAACATTAAAGTCCCACCGACAAAATTGCTAAGCATGATTGAATCTCCACTCTTCTTCTACACAAAATTGAATACATATTTCAATTAATTTTATGATTACTACAGCTCATTTTATCATAAACCCGATATATTCTTAAATTGAGTTTGCTTTCTGTCTTAAAATGTTCGCAAAATATTTCATAAATCCCCTTTCTATGTAACTTATGACTTTTCAGAATTCTCGTGTCACTGATAAAGCTAAACTGAAACAAATTACCATTGACCACCATCTCTATCACATATCCTTCCTGGCGATAAGAAATTTACACATTTTTTTCAAGAGCCTAAATTCAAAACTATTGTTACTGCGTCAACCTTATGGTTTTACTGTGCGGTCAACATTCATATCGCAAACACTACCGCTGGTTTTATCGCGTGATTGTGGTTTTTCAGTATATGTTCGGTTGCTTTGAATAGTTCAAAACTCATAAAAAAAGCATACATTTTGCACGCTTAATACAAGATAATTGCTGATTTGAAGTGAATTTTGAATGAAATCGCGAGTTTTTATTGTAGACTCTTTATTATTAAACAACAGTATAGTTAAAAGTATGATTAATTTACTGTTTCTCGTTGGATAAATGACTTTCTTGGAAAATTATTAAGCATATCGCGGAGATAAGTCGCTGCCATTTAATTTATTTCTGCAAAACATGAAAAAGGGTAAAAAAAAATTCTGCAATTTACGTCATTCGATGATAATATTTTCAAAGATTAATCAATACATTAATTGATTAGAATCTTATTTGTTATGGAAGGTTGTAAATTTATTGCTAATCTAGTATAGATTTTGTTATCTATGTCTCAAGGCAACTTGACGTATGCTACCTGCAAAGTGGGTTAAAAAGTGTCGGAGATTAGACCACGTTTAGATGGAATAAAGGGAGGTAAGTTAAATGGAATGATATCACCGGTGAACCGCGCCCATTTCTATCTCCGGCCCTACCCTTTCGGTCACCTAGGGTTGACTTTGGTTACTTTCGCGTTTGCCTTCTCCTCAGAATGATATTTCTTCATCTAGTTGACGCACACCTAATTCACTTTTATTCCCTGAATAGTATCTTTTCCTTCCACTTTTATACCGAAATTTATCCCCATTCTTAGAAATGTTCTGAATTTTAATATTAGCATATTAAATGCAGCACTCAAGTTATTCATTTATTGAAAAAGTCAGATAATTCCACATTACATATTACACGCAGAAATTTTCGACTATAAAGTTAGTATTCAGTAAAAGTAGTGTATATTTGCTTCACACACTAACATATAATAATAATATATTCAACTTTTATTTTTTCAATTACAAATCCAACGGATTTGCATACAATTTTGCTTAGGGGGAGTGGTTACTTGATGCTGATGTTTTGGGCATGTTATCATTAGGTATAACATATATTCGGAGGCGTGGCGATCAATTGTTATGATCTTCCATATGAAAAGCGCATGTTAAGTTATATTTGCAGAATTTAGAAATTCATTGGATATCGAGGGAGAAGTAAGAATGAAAAGTGATCTCGGTGGTCGATTCAACTCGATAATGAGGAACTTGTGCACGGCGCTTGTCAATGAAATGCTTTTGACCACTTAGCTGTTACGTTGTGTTTACGTCACGTTTACACGATAAGATCTAACACCGTCAAACGGTTAATAAAACCCGTACAGACCTAGATATGGATCTATTGTGCGAGTGCATAATGGAAGCCTGCCTCTGCCCTTTAAAGCACGCATAATATAGCACGGCCTTGCAGAATAACACGGTCTCTATGACACCGTAAGAGCAGCTAATATAAATCCGTGGCCCATTGCGACGTTCCTAAGATCTTCACGAATGTGTATGCTCTTCGGGAAGGAACGCGATTCACTTGCAAATTGAGAGTTGATTTGCGTGGTAATGGCTCATCCTACCGACTGGCAACAGGATTAAGAGCGAAGGTAGCAAGACGTTGAATAATTTTTCAATTTAGGTATAAGGTGATGAGATGACTCGTTTTTACACGAAGAATAATAAATATGCATCAAGTTCTCGATAATAATTAAGTGATAGGTGAGGCATAAAGTGTAGGATACGTGGAATACTATGCGTAGAATTTTTGATCGAGTAAGGAGTCACTTTATATTCAAAGCTGAGTAATAATCCTAACCTTAGCTATAGATGATGGCTCGAATCACTATTGATGTCGTTGGCCTACACCGTCGGTGGTTCTAAAATTAAAAACAATCGGCTCTCCTTTGAAAAAAGATCATTTAATATAACTCTTTATGACTCCTACACAGCATGTGGCAGCATTGAGGAAATTAAAGACCCCTGACTGTTTGTATCGCAGTTCCTAATTTTAGTGCTGTTGACACAACTTTTATTCCCTTCTTAGATTTATTCTTCAATGAAGTAATTGGTTGTCGGTGTACCTCGCAATGAGTTTAAAAACATTCTTTTAGTTAAGAAGTTTATTGCATTGGATAAGATGCTCTGCATGCGGTTATCAGGAGATAACTTTCACGGGCTAATGATCCAATTATATTTATTTATGCGTTGGGCTTTATAAACCTTATCGATTGAACGGTTCTAGTGGTTCAAAACATTTTGTTTTATGCGCTTGAGCCGGCTGAAGTTTTCTAGGTGTGCTAACGAGAAATATAGGTAATGACAGATGGGATGAGGGCGGGATTAACCATCAGCCCTTAATTTTGATTACGGGTTTGTGTCGTGAGACATGCATGTTATTATGCTGCACCCACTGCCAAGAACATACTATTTATTCTAATAATCATAGCTGTATTTTTACATAGTTTGTGTAAATTACTCGTTTAAAGAAAATGAATAAGGAAAAGAAGTCCGGAGGATGTCAGTTAGTATATCTTATATATAATTATAATAATAATCTTGGCCGCTTGCATTAGTCGGTGACGGATATGCCAGCTTCCTGGTGAATATTTGCTGCTGTTGCAAGAAAAACCTTACTTGGCTACCTTGTGGAAATTAATTTCGCTCTCGCAATGAAATTGTCTCGTCCAGTAGATAAATCTCGTTACCAGACATAATTTCTAGTGCGGTAGTCGAACTCCAATCCGTTCTCTATAGTGACGTTCTCAATTTCTCGCATCATAATTCCCAAGCTTGCAACACGTACAATTAATTTATTATCGAGTTAAAGAGGAAGATCGAAAGCGCCAGGAACTAAAATCAAAAACACTCTTCCTCCATCTAGGAAACTTTCATCCCCGGTAAATACTCGTTTCGTTGGTGATTACGGAGCTAATTAGATCCGATGAAACGACAGAGTTAGAATCCACTCCAACTAGAAACATTAAATCCAATCTGAGAGGCTCTAAATCAGTTTTACATATCTCGACAAGGTCACCCTTATTTTAGATCTTGAATCGCGCGCGCATTCTATTAGTATATATCTCTTTATGTTTTATGAGAAAAACATCTCCCAGGAAGCTCTCTACCAGTTGACTTTCTGAAAAAAAAAACATTAGGAAGTAGAGAGAGTGATGTTGAGGTAAGGTGAAATAAGATGAGACACAAAAATGAAATTTAGATTGGATTTCTATCTCTATTGACAAATATTTAGTACACAAAGTTAGATGGATATGAATTATAATAATCATGTAGGGTTATTTCCTACATGATACTTCCTAGCGTCACTTTCACTCTTTTAAGAATCATCCATCGGTAAAAATAGATGAGCTATAATTTATCAATCCTGATCTCAAGATATCCAGAGCTACCAACTGATTTTAAGTCATTCAAAGTGACTTCCAAAAATTCCAATGCTATTGAAAATTTTTAAAGAATTTCCAAAATATTTCAAGTGATTTTTACGATTTTCAAGAGCTTTCAAGAGGTTTCACATTCTTTTTCAGGCATTGTGCGCAATGTCACATCACGGTTTAGTTGATTTTGAAGAAAAAGTGGAGCAAATGTCGAGGTTTGGCCTTTCAGAAATGTCACTAGAACGACAGCTAACTTTTAGATTTTAGAAGGTTACTCGAGATATTACGCTTATATATTTGTCAACCTATTAAGTTTTTTTTTGACCTTTATGTAGGTAACGGAAAGTGTCATGGATAGCAATGGAAGTCAAGTACCGATGACTTGCTTGTTCAATTTCAGGAGACTTCCTGTTTAGTCGGTATGAACTGTATTAATTGTTGTTACTACGCAAAACGTGATTTCAAGATTCCGACTGGTTACTCTGCTCACCGAACTACTTAAAAAACTGTAAAAAAAAAAATAATCAATATTTCTGTAAAAAAATATGTGAAATAAAAATTGAGCAATTAGGATCTGTGTATATATGTGTCGAAAGGTTTGACAGTTTGTGTCGCAGCTTTATAGTTGCTCTAGCATGTTTGCGTCGATGTAGAAAGGCTTGGCCGTCGTCAGTCTAGAACAGAGCAAGCTTCCGTGCAGATCGGTACACGTTCTCTTTCGGCCTAATGTGCGAGCTTTGACGAGCCCTTCTTTTTTATTTTGACCACAAGTTACGAAGGTGTGCTAATCTTCCGAATAATCGGCCCTCCAGCATCGTTACCGTAAATGTGAAAGTTATTCATATTATAATTTTATTATTAAAGTGTTACCACACGTGCGATGTAAACATTATCAAAAGTAATTCCACCCGTTCGAAAGATTAAATTCCTTGTGATTGCAATACGAATACGCACTTAAATTTACGCAACGGTTATTTTTCTTTGAGCACGTATCATGAGGTCGCTGTACGCAAAGCTGGAAAGTTTATTCACCGGCTCGAGATCTATCAACAGGTCCATTTTCACGTGCTAAATCTCACTCGCTCTGCCAAACTTGTTCAAAGTCTATTTTTACTTACTGGTGAAAAATTGATCGGAAAAATGTGACACGTATTTTTTAAAGAAACAGATGTCCAGAGTTAATGTTGATATAGAATGTATCAATTTTATTCTCTACATATGTGTCTCTTCAGTTCGTTGCAACCGAAAGTGGAATACGTTATCTTTGGTGCGTCTCGCAAAGACCTATCAGTAGTGTCGATAAAGCAAAGCATTGCTTGAGTTGAAGACATGTGAATGTAATGTTGAAGAGTGTAGAAAAATCACTGGTGTGTAAAGTGCGAGAGTGATTTCTTTTTATTCGAGGAAAGAAAAACGAATTTTTAATGAAAGTACTTTACTATGCTTAGACATGACTCCTTTTCTTTAAGAAGGTAAATACTCCCTACTATTGACCTAACAATATAGAACTTATTGCTAATGGTTTATACTAGACAAACCTGCCAACCCCCTTCGATCAATGAAACTGACATTAAGATCTCATTTTCTTTGAACACGCGTGATACTCTGGACTTCGGTCCGCTCACAACTCCCCAAAAACAAGCAAGTATTACAATTATATGCTCATTTTTATATTTCATTATTGTAGAAATTACTGTCATTTTGCAGATGAAATCCCCTTGTAAATTACTGAGAAAAATATAACGTGATGATAACTATTATTGGTGCATTGCAAGAGTAAACAGATCACTTAAATTCCAACTGCGACGCATCAAGATATGATTAGAAATCAATATTTTTTCCATTTCTTAGCTTAAGGCTTCTGAAGAAGTGGTAGATGGTTTAAATAAGTTTATGAAGCTATTTTTTGAAGAGCACACGCAGAGTAATGTCTACAGTGATTGGCCATCTTTGAAAATGATTCACCACTTCAAAATCATCATATATTAAGAAATATAGACAATTAAAACTCGTAATAATCAGCGTAGAG